>JAOVVF010000036.1:9209715-9221754 GCA_028565595.1 Duopalatinus emarginatus | reverse complement strand
AGGTGCCTTGCTCAAGGGCACCTCAGTCATGTCTTGCCCTGGGTGGGGATCGAACCCGCGACCTTCCAGTCAAGAGACCAGTTCCCTAACCATTAGGCCACGGCTGCCCCTAATACTAGTGATATACAGCATTCACAAAACAACTTAGTTTATTCATCACTTACATTGTAACGGCTGCACCGACTGATCAGCCATAACATTAAAACTGCCAAAGCACCGACATGTGAACTGAATAACCTCATTGCAATGGCACATGCCAAACAGTGGGGTATATTAGGCAGCAAGTGAACAGTGACTTCTTAAAGCGAATTTGTCGGAAGTACAAAAAATAGGCATGTATAAGAATCTCTGACAAGGGCCAATTTGTGATGGTTAGACGACTGGGTCAAGGCATCTCCAAAAAAGCAGGTCTTGTCAGGGGGTTCCTGGTATGCAGTAGTTAGTACCTACCAAAAGTGGTCTAATGAAGAACAACCAGTGAACTGGCAGGTGGGTCATTAGAGCCCATCTAGCCCAGCACAGTTTAGCCTATCTAGTCCAAACCCAGAGTAGATCCACTGCTGCTAATGTCTTGGTGCCAGACACCACAGCACATCTTCAGAGGTCTTGTGAAGTCCATGCAACAAAGATCATTAAAAAACCTGCTTATGTCTAGTGTCCACCATACAAGTCCCTATGAATTATCTGTTACTATGGCTGTTAGAACAAGCACGTTAATATGAGCCTGTGATTTGTCTTGCAGCTGGAGCTACCATCATGACTATAAATATAAAATCAACACCATGAAAGCCTCACTTAAAGATTTTGGCTTATTTCTTCTTAAATTGAACAGTTTTTATACCTTGCAGTAGACATTACTCATAGACTTTGTGCATCTGTATTCCAGTAAAAATTGTTCACCTTGAAAAAAAAGACACCTTGAGGAAAGACTCATTATCTGATCCTTCATCTCTTCCTTCAAAGCTTAGCTTAAAACATCTCTCTTCTTTCACCCATCTTCTATTTAGGGATTTTCTCTGGATGTACTGAATTGTGTAAGTATTACACACCTCCGGTACTTTGTAACATGCCCTTGAAAAAGCAACAGCTTTCCGTTCCCCTATATCCTGTAGATATCATCCTCAGATATCGCCTCTTTTCCCCTTACTCTCTAGCAATCATGTTACTCCGTGGCAATTGTCTGTTTTGAAGACATTGTTATGCCAGATAATCACACATTTAGAACTGGCAGGACACTGGGATTCTGCTAATTAATAGGGGGAGTAATGAGGCAGTGACTGGCAGAACACTGTGCTCTTCATTACTGGCTGATAAGAGCTTGGCAGCCGTGTTGCCGTTTTGGCTTTGACTTGGTATGATGAGCTCAAGCATTTGCTGATGATTATTCAAATAGGTTACCAACACGTTCGACTTAGTTTAATCCAAAGGGATTACGCTAAACAATGTTATTAACGTTATAACATTAATAATACAGAAAGCCAGACCTGGCCTGATCGTTTTATAGTATGCTATGAGGTTGAGTACTGAAGGCTCTCATGTTTGCAGGTGACTAACACGGCTATATTTGGAGAGTAATCATAATGCGCTGCCGAAGGACTGGCACATCGTTGCTTTTCCTCCTGTCCTTCTGGCCACCTGTTCATGTAATTTTAGCATAATTCCTAAAGGGATGGGAATAGTGTAGGTGGATGTTTCCTCAGAGAAATCACACATTTTTACTGATGGGGAGCAGATAGACGAGAGGGGGATTAGACATATCTTAGAGTGTTATCGTCCAAATGTCTCCATCCTCATCACAATATTCCCTTTATTATAGTAACACTCATAAAATCAATCATTAATAAAGGCAAGAAGAGTTGTGGTTTCAGCTAATTATTTTATAGACTGTACAGTACCATAAAGCAAACACTGATTCAGTAGATATGCTTTTTTCAGGCTATTTTATTCACTTAAGTGCTAAAATACAACAGCAAGGAATGCGTCAAAGGAATGGAAAAGCAAGGATTGTGGCTACAAATCACCTTTCCAGCTTCAAAATAATGCACCTGTGTGTCCTTTTACACTATTTATGAACGTACCAACTCCTAATAGCAACATATAACTCAGAGCGCTGAATGTGACATATCACAGGTCGCAGTGGAGTTCACTATGCCACTGTGCAGGAATTTTATTTAAACTTTAATTCAATTTTAAAAATAAAAAATAACTGCAGGATGAATTCCTGTAGGATGGAGCAGAAATTCACACTGGTGACTAGTGAATGTATGTTCTTACCTAATAAGCAACATAAATACCTGCTTAGGGCCACTGAGGGTTCCATACCAAATAATCTATGAGTGTTTGTTGTCAGTAAAGTTTGAGGTATAGTTTTCATAGCATACTGTAACATTTAGATCTGGTGACTCAGGTGTGAACGGCAAAACCCCAAACTCAGATGAGCATTCCTCTAACTATATTTTGGCGTGTGGCAATGTATTGTCCTCTTGGAAGAGGTGAAATCACAATGAATGCAGGACATAAAGGTGTATATCCTCAGAAACAAGGCACACAGAGACATCTGATGGACTAGCCTTCACCCCCATGCTGGTCTGAAGATGCTTGTCTAGCCAGCACAATTTGGCTCTTGTTAAAGTCACTCAGATCCTTCTTCTGCTTCCCCATTTTTCCTTCTTGAACTGACTGTTATATACATATAGCAAATGCTAAGAAACTAAGAAATGATTTCTACTTTTCACTGAAGTTGTTATCAATAAAAGAATCTGCAATATTTTTTTTTTTCAAAAAGCACTTTTAACACCAGACAGTGTTACCAAGCAGACTGAATTAAATAAATTCTAGATATGAAGTGTAAGTTTATGACCTTATTCCTAACGACCAAGCCATAGACGACAATCACACGGGAAAACTCCGAGACTACAAGAGGAAGAAACTCATCCTCATCGTTGTGACACTGGATAGTGTTAATACAAATCATTTCCCTTTCCAATACTAGTCGAAATATGCAAAATTGTTGGAAAGTATGCAAAATAGTAGCATTATTACTCATTCGCTCAGACATTTGGACCCCACTGTATGTATAATATACCATAGTTTATACAATGCATATATTCTGATACATTAAAATATATCATGCAAATGTGATGCTTACAATGCTAGGACAGTTTTATGTATTTACAGTTCCTAATAAGAAGAATAACATGTAGATACTGACTACCTGATGCTGTGTATAAATAAATGTGAGTTTCTGAAGCACTGCATGCTCTTTACCATAAATAGACTAAATTAATTGTTGGTGCATTTAGCCACATACACACTATCACAATGTCTCTTCATACTCAGTCCCTGTAGACATGTCCTATACCAGAACCCAGTTACTATATTGGTGACACTGTGTTCATATGGTGAATGTTACTGGGACACTGTGGATTTAATATAACTACAGTGTAGTGCCCTATGTAGTAAATAATGCATGTTTGCAGACAGACCTGGCAATATAAAGGAAATAAGAGAGAGAACTTGATTGAGGAAAAGAAAATCTCCTCACGCTGCTACCACTGTGTACACTTCATCCTTACCCAGCCTCTGGAGGGTAAACATTACAGCTTGTAAAAGAAATGAAGGCAACCAAATGAGGCTTTACCTCCGGTTTCCATGGCAATTTGAGGAGCTTCTGGCTGAGACGTTTTTGGATCTCTGGCTTGCCATATTTTTCCTGTTCAGATTTGAGCTCATCACCCTGGAACAAAGAAAACAAGTCCTTAAAACTTCATGTAACACAATGAGAGAACACAAACACATACAGAATGAGAGAGAGAGAGAGAACGAGGGAGACAGAGGAGGGATCTTTACACCTTGGACTGCCTGTTCTGCATCAGAATTCAGCTGAATGATCCCTTTTTTGAAGACCTTGGAGGACCCATCAGTCTGGGCTGTTAAGATTCAGTTCTTTTATTGTGTATTATAAAAACTCCAGTAGTTCAGAAGATTTTTTGACATGGAAACTTTTCTGAAGGATTTTGCGCTGACTTCAGCTGAGTAAAAAAAAAAACATTCACTTTTCATTCATGTACTGAATGATCTTTTTAATAACACTGGCCACATCCTTCTGAACTTCTTCCTCTTGCACTCAAAGCAAATTCACTGAAACACTTCACTGAAAGCCTCAGACAATAGACTAATACAACTTCTGGTCTCAGAAAATAACATTCACTGTTTGCTGATGTTGTTTGCCTTAGAAACAATTGCGAATGCACTTATGTTTGAAAGGATTTTCCAGGATGCAGTATGGGTTATAATAGTAGATGACAAACATGGTCAGAGACTTGCAAATTCTGCTAGATTCGCAATATAGTCAGGATCAGAAGTGTGTGTGTGTGTGTGAGAGGGGGGGGTCATATCTTAACGTAAATCCCCAGCAAACATACCTACCTAAGCCCACTGTGGTTAGATGTGTGTTTACTGTGCTGTATAATGGCAAGGACAAACCCATACTCATCTTATATGTGAGATAGGCCGTCCACTGCAGTTTTGCCTTTTTGGGTCTCTATGTTGGCTTTCTGTGGGCAAGCCCAAATATTGGGTTGTTTCACTGGGGCACCAGATGGCACTGCTACCTTGGAGCTCCACTATCCCTGGTCAATCCTGAGCTCATGTTATTAAGTTTCACACATACTTCATGGGTTTCCACTGGGTTCTCCAGTTTCCTCCCGCCGGCCAAAAACATGCCGTGGAGATTGTCTATGATAAATTGACATTGCATGTGAGTGAGAGTGTAAATTTGTGTCCATGGTGAACATGAATGAACATTATAATGTTTCCTCAGCCATATTAGAAAGACACTTCACATGAGTATTTTTTGGCATAATTTATAAAGAAGGTTTTTGACTCTCGTCAAAGAAAGAAAAATGATTTCGCTGTCACAAAACAAAAGTCTTCACATCCGGAGACAAATGCACGCTGGTCAAATTATACGCAAAAAGCTCATTTCGAATAAGCCTGCCTCTCACAGGACGAATCAACAGAAAACAAAATGCTGCTGTTTACGCAGCACCTCGTTGCTCGGTTGTCTCTGAGGCTCAGGAGGGAAGACTCTTCAATGGGTGTGTACAGGTTTGTGCTTTCCTATTAACACTAATCCCAGTCAGCCTTCGTCTTCTAATCCCTGCAATATCGCTGCCAAACAGTCGCCGGGAAGACAGAGCCTCGGTGCGGAGCACAATGAGAAGCATCATTACAAAATCCCAACACTAAATCCTGAAAGGCAATACAAATGATATTTCAGCTAGCTGCAGGTACATATAATTAGTGAACTTTCTCCTTAAATCCTGCTGCTTTAGAGCGAAAATCTCATTTCACAGACGTGCAGGGAAGGAAAGCAATTAAAAAGAATGTTACTCCGTGTGTCTGTAATGGATTGTTTAATTTGCAAGCAGTGTGTAAAAAAAAAGTAGTACCTAAATCACAACCACACACATAAATGCCTGGGTAATGTGTGTAATCAAATCAAATCTGCTACGCTTCAAAGACTGTGTAAACTCTTAACACCTCTTTGTTTCGGCAAACGAGGGTGACAGGTGGATGATTAGAAAAGACAAACAGTGTACTTGAGAGAAACAGAGAAAAAGAGATAGACGGGGTGTGTGTGTGTGTGTGTGTGTTCAGAGAGTGTGGGTGAGAAAAAGTGAAGTATGAGAATCATGTAATGTTTATAACTATAACGTTGGAGCCCAGAAGCTGTCTATGGTAACGACACACAAATGAGACAGCTGGCACTAAAATGACAAACCGGTGATGATGGAGATGAGCCCGAATTATGACAGCAAAATTCACAGGGCTTATAACTCACCTGCTAATAACTGTGTGTTGAAAAAAAAAAAAATACCTGACAGCTTCGACCTGACATCATGACATGAATTATACCCAAATTACAGC
Organism: Duopalatinus emarginatus; assembly: GCA_028565595.1. Classification (NCBI taxonomy): domain Eukaryota; kingdom Metazoa; phylum Chordata; class Actinopteri; order Siluriformes; family Pimelodidae; genus Duopalatinus; species Duopalatinus emarginatus. The sequence continues at coordinate 9,215,823 of JAOVVF010000036.1, read as the reverse complement.
CTATAATAATTCTCAAATCATCTACATCACACTTCTATGACATTTTTGTCATTTTTTCCTCCAGACTATTTCTAACACAAACCTCTTAATCATCTCTAATGATGCAACAAATGACATTCATAGCACATAAAATCCTTAAGACACAACAACAATCCTTTTGAGCTCCAAAAAATAATGAGGCTGTGCCAAAAAAAAAAAAACCTTCCAATTAAGCCATGTGCCATGACCCCTGTCTTGCTGCCGATGCCACTGGCTTCAAAACCTTGGCTAAAGGTGTCTAAATGATTGGCCTCGGTGCTGCTCAGGCTGCATGCTGCTGCTATCCGCTGCTGTCTGAGTGTGTGATGTTATTGACCCCAGTTCTAGGCGGAGTGCAGGGCTCATAAATAAATGAGCTCTGGATTCCCTTTGCCTCCATCAGCCAGTCGACAATGTAGGAATGATAACCAGCTCCTGGCACCCAGCAACCACTGGAGATGTGTGGCTAGAAATATGGGTAAGGTTAATGAATTCCACCTTGTTAGATTAGCAGGGCAGGGAGCGGAGGGGAGCAGGATGAGTGGCTCAGGGCGAGGGGCCAAGCGGTGGTTGGATAAAGTATAATCAGGCAAGCAGGAGTCAGCAGTAATGACTGCATTTCTCTTTCTGGAAGCAGTAATCGGAAGCATGTCAGACTCAGGAATGTTTCTTATTGTTTGGGGAAAGGCAAAACAGAGGCTTGGGTCAGGATCTGTCAGAGTCTGGGCAACAGACTTTCACAAGGAAGACAAACTACTTTAGACTTTTTTTCTCTCCAAGGCATGACTTCAACTATTTTTAATAGATTTTGCTGAAGCCTCTCTGACTTCAATTATGTATTTTCAGTGCAAGTGGAAAAAGTCGAGTTTTAAGCTGCATTATATTGTAAAGGAAACTGTCTGAATAGCCGAAACCTTCAAATGTACCTTTCCCTGTCGGTAGCCTTGAGGTGTCCTCAAGGTGATGATTATTTAAAAAAAAAACAAAAAAACCCCCCAAATAGATACATCAAGTCTATGAATTAATATTTAGATGAGACTCAAAATCTCATGGCCGCTGTGTACATGTGTGATGTTGGTATGTAAACAGACTAGCTAACATGTGGCGTGGACACAATGGTGACACATTGGGGAACTCAAAACTGGTAAAAGTAATAAAACTAATCAGCAACACTAAAAAAGTTGGGGAAAACACAAACTAGTATTCTGGGAAATGAGAACAGGTGGGATTAGGATTTTCTGACAAGGGCAGCGTTATTTCAGGTGGCCGCCGGGATTTCTGAGAAACAGAGTCTTGGCTGGGTGAGGCTGCAGCCCTTGACAACTGGTCCACAATGCCATACACGATACATGGCTTCCAGTTCATTATTTTGTAGAAATGAGTAAAAAAGAATGTGACTTAGGATAACAGTATATAACTGAAATATACCCAACTCCAGGATACATTCATGCATTTAGAATTTATGCTCCATGTTTCTGTAGCCACAATAAGGTAATTCCAGTGACTTCTCATTTTAAATTACATTAACTGCCACATGTATTTCACAGACACAGAGCAGATTCGGAGAAACTCATGACAGTAATACATTCATTTATGGTTACACAGTTAATTTCTTGTTATTACTGTCATTTTATTTCATATTTCATAAGTTGTTGTTTTTTTTGACAGTTTTCCAAAATGCACTCGTAGTGACTTCAGATGAGTTTTTCATGGACATCTCACGCAATCATCTGCTACATTAGTGCTGAATGACAGGTTGATCTCATTAAGCCAAGTTTCTGCTGCGTTTTATTAGAATAAAGAGAAGAGGATGTAAGACAATACATGGGATAGAAATCATGAAACTAAGATAATGGTTAAACAATAATAATATGGCTACATCCAGAAAACACGATAGAAATCTGTAGAAACTACTGCTGATTTCCTATTTTACTCCTCGATTTGGTCACCAGCCAGTTTCCACCCACCAGCCAGCTCTCACCATCACACAACAGCTACTAACTGGGGAGGGTAAAGACTAGCATGTGCTTCCTCAGAGACTAACCACTGCACCTTTTTGAACTACTGTGTCACAGAGAGAAAAAAAACCAAAAAGCTACCCTTTTCTACATACATAAGCTCACATAACCTCATCTGGTGTCACTGTGATTAACAAGCGAGGAAGGCTCTCCTGGCTTACAGCGAACTAAAGTCTTCTGCTGTTTAATATGCAACATCCTATATAAACTGATTTGCCATAAAAACTGGTACACAGTCTAATACTTGGTAGGTTCCTAATAGGGAATGGACTTTATGGGCTTCTGGAAGTATTCTGTAGACAATGAACACCATACTTCCTGTAGAAGTTCTACAGTTCTGTAGTTTTCTTAGGTGTAGGATTTCTGTGTTCCACAGCATTTTGCATGTTGCAGATGTGTTTGATAACATTACGATCTGGTGACCTAGGTGTGAATGGCAATACCCTAAACAATACACCAAAGATGAGTGCTCCTCTAACCATAATTTGGATCTCTAGACAAGTGTGGTGGCGCATTGTCTTTTTGGAAGAGGCCGAAGCCCATCAGAATGAATGTCGGACATGAACAGGTCAGCTAAACAAAGCCCATACCTTTATGGAGCCACTACCAGCTAGGTACTTTGCACAGGCATGAGATTTTCAGGTATTTTCGTGTATATTGTATATAAAATTATGGTAACGCATCAAACTCATTTAGCAAAAGATGCAGACAAACATAATAATATCCATTAATTCAGACTACTACTACTACTACTACTACTACTACTACTACTACTAATAATAATAATAATAATAATAATAATAATAATAATCAGTCTGTGCTTAAGTCTATCCCAGGAGTCATTGGATGGAATGTAGAGAAACACCCTGGACTGGTCACCAGTCAAGCACAGGGCAGACACACAGACAGATTTACACACACATACTAATACCTAGGGGCAATTTGGTATCTCCAATGTGTGGGACTTTGGGAGGAAACGCATGCAGACATGAGGGGAAAATGTAAGGAACTTTGTAATAATAATAATAATAATAATAATAATAATAATAATAAAGAAATAGAAGAAGAAGAAATAAAGGTTCTTATTGTTATTCTTATTATGTTCATAAAATATTTCCTTTCTGGATCTGTTTGCTTTGTACTGTGCATTTCCTGTTTGTTTTAATACAATATAACAAATGGATTTACTAAGGATAATGGAGGTCTCGGTAGGGTAAACACAGAAGCTCACCGAAGCTTAACCCAGAGATTTTGGATATTTAATGTAATTGCTTTTCGTTTAATAGCCTAGAGTTCTCCCCCCAGAAGTCTCCATAACTCATCATTACATCTTAGTGCTTTCAGCTGGAAAACTGTTACACTGCGGGGGATGCAAATGGAAAGCTTGCTTGAATATAAAATTGATATTCACACTATTTATAGTATGCAGTATTACTGAAGAATATCTTGGGGAAATTTTAAAATAAATGTGAAGGTTAAATGATATTAACAGTTTAGGGAAATATTTGGATAAACTATTTGGACAATAAAACAAACAATAGTGTTTGTACTACTAGGGTGTCTCTCATAAAATGTAGACTCATGGACGACAGGGTGAAATCAAATGAATAAAAAGATAAAAACATAATGTTCTTATATTTTGAGAAATTCTGTATCTTACTAAAACAAAGTGATGAGACAGCTAGAAAAAGTCTAAAGCAACTCTGTGCTTTATAAATGAATAATCTATAAATAAATCCAGCATGGCTGCTTAGTTTGCAGCTTTGTGGTAGATAGGGAATCTGTTCTCCACTCAGTATTAATGTTATTCCTCATTCCTGTTTAATGGCCCTCTCATCCCCCATATATGCAGTATATAGACTCAATGAAACTGGACACATGGACGTTGTAGCCTCAAATTCCTGTGCTTGACTGACAGGTATGAATCTGCCCTATAATTCCCTGGGCTTTCTGGGATGCTTTTGTGCTTTTTTCATGGATGTAAAGGGTGGTTATTTGGGTTGACCATGAACCAGTTTCCCATGAACAATTCATGGTCCACCTGTGCAGCTGCTGCTCACTGGATGTGCTTGTTCACACCACTCTGTGTAAATTGTATGTGAAAATCCCAAGAGATCCGCAGTTTCTAAATTATCCATCCAGCCTATGTGGCACCAACAAACATGCCACGGTCTCTGAGATTAAATTGTCCACCATTGTCAAATGCATCTACATGTTTTCATGCATTATGCTCCTGTTGACTGGCTCTTGTATAATTGCAGGAATAAGAGTGATGAATGGTCACTGAAGTACCAAAAAAAAAACTTATGTACTCCTATACTTGGTAGGTCCCCAAATATGCATGAACTTGCAGAAATAAGCATCATACATCCTGCAGAACGGTCCACAATTCTGTAGTTTTCCAAGGTACGCATTCCCCACACCATTTTAGAGCCACCACCAGCCTATGTATATTGCATAGGCTTTAATCTATCAGTTTTCAGTGTATAAAATATGTTTATATGTCTGAATGAATGAATGTATAATTACAGTCAATGCTAATCGTTCACCTAAAATTATGTTTGCATAATATAAAAATAATTGTGTAAATTAGTATTCATTCACTATAAACTACTTAAATATAGGAAAAGCAATAAAAAATAAGGAAACAATATTTTGAGTTTGTGGCAAGGTATAGATAGTGCTGTTTCCCCCTATTTATTCCATATATAAATTAGAGAGATCCACTCACATGCCAATAAATCATCACATAAATATGTTTGTGTGTGTGTGTGTGTGTGTTAACTGTTTGGATGAAAAAAAGCCTTGAAATAAAGAGGGTGTCCAATATGACTAAATATTCACATTACACATGCTTGATTTCACAGATTTGTTCCTAATTTGCTGTTATCATGAGAACAGCTTCCTTTAGTCTTGTCAACGAAGCATGAGGTATTTATCTGACATTTTAATTAAGAATACATATATACGATCTGTCCTCAAAGTCATCTGTGCCCGGGAGTCCAACTCAACTCATCTCAACTCATCTCAACTCAACTAAACATCCTTTAGAACTTTCTCCTGCTCATGCTGAGCTCAAAACTATTCTTTTCTAAGTCATGTCTGGAGACTAAAAGCTGTCAGATATCTCTTTCCCTCTGAAGTAAAGAACTTGTACAAAGTCTTACACACACACACACACACACACACACCAATGAAATGCCATCCCAATAATATACAGCTAGATGTGAGTGGAGAATCTTGCTGTCTGAAGTTTTGCTCCCTTGGGTCTCTTCACACAAACACACTCACCTTAACTTTCTGTGAGCACACAAGTCAACCTGCCTCACACACATACACACACACACACACACTCGCACACACCATTGTGGAGTTGTGGAGCAGTGGCAGCCTTAAAATACATCAAGAGCGTGAGTGAGCTAAGGTCAACCCTGCTATGGCTAGGGTTGTACGCTATACAAGAAATTACTTTGATGTCTCAGTTCCATATACTTCTGACTAATATGCAAGAAATTGCCTGAGGAGCCATGTAATAGAACTGTATTAAGTGTAATGGTTTAATGGTTACTATCAGAGGTTCATCTTTTGAATCACTGCTTCTGCTAAAGCTCCATATACACTTATTATAATGGGAGAAATGGGAATGTTTAAACCCTTTATACCCACATTTTGTACAAGTCAAAGTCAAAATGTGTTTATTGTAATATACAGCATGAAAAACTCGTTTTTGTGTTCAAATGAAATTCTTTAAGTATGTCCTGTAAACTGTATACATATATACAGTACTATACAGTATATATATACAGTACTGTGTAAAAGTCTTAGGCACATGTAAAGAAATGTTGTGAAGAGGTTTTTACTGTTTAAAAGAAAACCCCCAGAATGAGCAGTAAACAAATAATAAAGTAAAGAAAGTCAGGATTCAGTTTGATTCGGTTTAGATGATCAATTTTACTGAGTGTCCTGGAGAATCTGTTTTTCTGGAGGGACGGACGGTCACACTCACTTCTTCCTTCATTCTGTTTTTTTATATCTTATTTAACAGATTGCTTTCCTTACTGACATAGAAACA
>JAOVVF010000036.1:9184737-9197496 GCA_028565595.1 Duopalatinus emarginatus | reverse complement strand
CGCGACAAGCCTCAACATGAACTACGGGTGAATCGCAGGGCCAAATTAGAATTTGCGTTAACGGCACTTTTTTTTTATCATGATAATTTGAGATCGCGTTAATGTGTTATTATCGCGTTAACTTCATCAGCCCTAGAAATAACGAAAGTGAAGTGAGGAGATGTGGGGGAGACATAAGTCCAAATGTAAGATATAAACCGTTGTGAGCTAAGTGCATAAAGATTCTAATGAAATAGCTACATTACTATTAAGCTAAGCTAACTTTTACCTGCAAGCTAGCATAGCAGAGCCAAGCACAGTTACATAGAAACAAAAACCTTTACCAAGCCAAATATTTAACAATTTATTTAACAATAAATATCAGTTTTTAAACAGTTTTTTAGATGCTACTTTTACCCAAACTACCCGTAAATGTACAGTACTGTACAGTACAGTACAGAAGTAGCATTTTATTTCATGTAAAAATTAAGTTAACCAGTATTTTTTACATTTAAAAAATGTAAAATGAATTATGTTACTTTTTGTAACACCAGCAGCAGTAAAGCCTTGGGGTTGTGGTAAAAGTGTCAGCATTGTGATCGGATGATCCCTGTTTCAATCCCCTCTACCGATGTGATGCAAGTAAAATGAGGTTAAGTCTCAACTGCACTTAATGGTTTTATTTTCAACTTTAAATTCACTACTTAATTTACTTAAGCATTTAAAAAATCTTTTTCAAATTTATTTTACATGTTAAATCAGTGTTGCTGTAGTGTTGTTATATCTAACCTGGGTACGACTTTGCATTCCCTTTGATTCTCATATTCACTGACATACAGTTTGCTATTCGCCGACTATTGTTTTCAGGTTTTTTTTAAACCTTTAAACTTGTTACATTAAATATCTAAGTCCATGTTTTTAAAAGCAAATCTTACCTTTAGCAAGTTCAAAACGAAAGATTCAACATTTGTCAGCTCCTTTAACAGCCTTGGATTGTCTACACTTGTGAGTTGGATAAAAGACTTCCAAATCAATATATGGAAATGGAAACATCAATCTACTCTGTCGGAGTACAAAATAAATAAATAAACAGAATCCCAGTATGCACTTAGAGTGGCTGATAAAAGGAACGAAACCCCAAGTGTAAATAATAGACAAGCAAATATGAGCACTAGAAACCAGTTAAGAATTAAACAGCAATAAAAAAGGAGCATAACTCACGTGCTTTGTCTCATCTGCGCTGTCACTGGAGTCTTCTGGGTGACTTGAGGAGGAGTGAGGCAGCTTTTTCTGGCCTGAATCCAAGCCTTCTGTTTGCTTCTCCATATCTTTGGAAATAAACATAATTACCATAATAAATGTAATGTTTTTAATTCTGTGAGAATTAAAATTTTAACACGTACGCCTAATTAATCACATGTAAGCCCAGTCCTTATTAGTACAATTAGAACAGTGTTTTTTTTTTATTCTAACAATACTGTATATGTAGTTAATAATAGTGTATATGGATATTTATAATGGTAAAACTTAAATGTAAGATTATACATTAGATTATGAACAGAAGGTGGCTGCTGGTGGCTTCATAATGGTATGGGGTTTGTTTAGCTGGCATTCCATGGGACCCATGGTACATCTACAAACATCTACAGGTGAATGTCATGTGAGTTACACCGATTCATGTTCTGCATTCATTGTAATAGATTTGGCCTCTTCTAACAAGACAATGCACCACCACACATGTCCAAAGACTCATCTGAGTTTGGGGCTTTACCATTCCCATCTAGGTCACCAGACATTAATGTTACTGAACACATCTGGAATGCCATGTAATGCGCTGTGAAACAGAAATCCTCAAACTACGACAGAATTGTGGAAAATTCTGCAGGAAGTTTGGTGTTCATTGTCTACAATTCCGCAAGCTTGTGGAGACCATGCTCGGTAGGGGACCTACCAAGTATAAGTATTATTTTTCTGCCACTTCTGTGTATATTACATATTTATCACCATACAGCTATTTAGTCAATAACTAAAGACATAATTTTATTTAAATTTTACATATGTGCCAGGGTATTAGAGTATGTGGAGTAAACGGCACTATTTTTTTAATCGCGATAATTTGAGATCGCGTTAATGCGTTATTATCGCATAACTTCGACAGCTCTAGAAATAACAAAAATGAAGTGAGGAGATGTGGGGGAGAGATGAGTCCAAATGTAAGACATAAACCGTTGTGAGCTAAGTTCATAAAGATTCTAATGAAATAGCTACATTAGTATTAAGCTAAGCTAACGTTTACCTGCAAGCTAGCATAGGAGAGCCAAGCACAGTTAGCAAAATAGTTACGCTGCACACCAGCAACATAAAAACAAAAACCTTTACCAAGCCAAACATTTAATTTTATTTAAATTTTACATATGTGCCAGGGTATTAGAGTATGTGGAGTAAAGAGGGGGAAAAGAGAAAATGAAATGCAATCCTTATCGAAAATTGGTCAAACTGGTGTCAGTCCACCTTGACTAATCTGTTCATTCTTACAGCAAGGTTGTGTGACAAGCCTGAGAGCTGATAAGCTTTTTGAGGAAGGACACACACAGAGCAGTGTTGTTATGAGCCAGCAGATGTGCTGGAGTCAAGAATTATCGCCACAAACCTCCCAGGTTTGGATGAAAATTCAGAGGAAGGTAGAGAGGAGATATCATCAGAAGATGCTCGAAAGGTCAGGTGAAATAAAATGAAAGAAAGGACCCAGGAGCAAGAAGGATGCCACAGAGAGGAAAAGAGTGGGAAAGGACAGGAGCAGAGGTCTGAATACATCAGCGGCAAAAGCATCAAAGTCAGCTCGAGAAACTGAGTCAAAGGACTAGCACATCATAGTACAAGGTTAACACGTTATCTTGCAAAGAGCAGGGTGCCCGTCCCATTGCATCTGGCACTCGTGTATGTGCCAGCTGCCAGATGGAAAAGGGATAAATGCCTTCTGTTTTCCCAAAATGCCTCCCATTTTAAACACAGTGTGGAGGCAGGTTATAGCAAGCGTCGATAGGGGATATAAGAGACAGATGGAGAAATGTCAGTTTGGATCTGTGGAGCTGCGCAAGAGAGATAAAACAATGGATGAACTTCAGCTTGGACTTTATCTTGCTTCTGACAGACAGATGAAAGGTTGTAATATTAACATTCATCTTCTAACCTGAAAATTATTTTGAAAACAAGCCATATAATACTACTTATATACAGTATGTAAATGAACCTGGGATGTTCACATACTCCCTTGTACACATGTACACGCATGCTGATATTTTCTAACAAGGTCACCTAGTGACATATGATGCAGTATATGCAATAAATACCACCATTATACAGCAATGATTCCCTAGACACTCCATATAAAGCTAGAGCAGGTTGTAGATTACAAAAAAGTTCTGTTGGTTATCTAGGGCAAAATCAGGGGAACTGCCTAGGCAGTAGTGGTGGTATTAGGGGCATTAAGCACAATTGCCTGGAACAGTGGCCAACCCTAGCAACAATGCCTGTGGAGCAGTTGGGGGTTCAGGGCTTTGCTGAAGGGCACTTTAGTCATGTTATGTCAGTTGAGGGGCACAAACCAATGACCTTCTGGTAGCAAGACTAGTTCTAACTGCAAGCCTATGACTGCCCCAGGAGAAAACAAAACAAATTTCTTACATACAAATTCAATTTTTAGTGTTTTTTTTTTTTTTTACTTTTTCTGTAACATTTGATTTTTTTTGGTAAGATATCAAAAAGATCATAGAAACCAAGAGAAATCTATTTTCTGGAGCCTGAACAAGATTTAGACATCTGAAACATGACCTAACTACATACTGCTTTTTTGTAAGACACACCAGAAGCCAAAAAAGGTTAAAAACACAAGTTTAATCTTTAACTAAGTGTTGTATTTTAAAAGCTTTTCCTGTTATCCATTCTGTACAGTCTTTATCTAGTAACTGGAGCTGTCAAATAAATGTAGTGGAGTGGAAAGTACAATATCAATATTTCACTCTGAACTGTAGTGGATCTATGAAGTAGCTTAAAATGAAAATACAAGTACTCAGAATTGTACTTATGTAAGGTACTTGTAAAGTTATTTTCCACCACTGCAAGGTATGTACAGTGAATAGAAACTGCTCAGTGCAGACCAAACTAGCTACAGCATGAAGCAAAAACTCCCAGGAGCTCATAAAGATGAACGTCAGCATGGAATAATGACAAGTGACAAGCTGAACGCAGTGCAATAATGCTGACCAAGAAAAACCAACCTGAGGCTAATAGACATTATAGAGCCCTGTAGTCTTCTACGAATTATGCTTATAATACAGAAAAAAGTACAATCACTAAGACTACGGAGGACCTGTAGCTCTGATTGTGGTCACAAACTGCTAGTTACAAATGTAAACAGAAGAAACGATTTTGTATGAAGGTAGAATTTATTACAAATTCTGTCACGTTAGCATGTGTGCACACGCTTACAAGGTACCTTCTGGTGGCAAGGAATTTTATATTAAATGTAGGAAGGAATATATCAGAATGTATATCAGAATTTGATACATATGCAAATCTCAAGGACATCCCAGTTGCATTTACTTCTAATGGGATCCTACTGTATGGACACCTACTGGGGCAAAATATGTGACAATATTACAAATTACAACCATTATACACTAAAAATAAAGTTCGTAGAAGGAGGGAATGTAATATCCAAGCTGCCTGAGTAGTTAAAGATATGTTTATTTTGCTAATTTATTGCAAAATTAGCAATGCAGTCTTTTTGTGTAATAACTAGTTTTGTGGTATTTATACATGCTTAGACATTTTCTGTATTAACAAAGTACTGTAATACACATCTTAGTCGTTGAATTCACGTGCTTCATTCCGCCCCATTGCCACAGGTGTATAAAATCAAGTAACTAGCAATAAAGTCTTCACAAACATTTCTGAAGGAATGGGTCATTATAAAGAGCACACTGAGTGGTATTATTAAGCATTTAGGAACTACAGCTGATCAGCCACAAAGTGGTAGACCCTCAGACACAGAGTGTCAGACTTCCTTTGGCATTAACATCAGCACAAAAACAGTACGCAGGGCACCTTTGGTATGGATTTCCCTGGCCAGGGAACTTCATGCAAGCCTTACATAACCAAGTACAAAGCCAAGCGTCAGATGGAGAGGTGTGAAGCATGCCACCACTGGACTCTTGAGCAGTGTAAACGTTCTGGGGAGTAACGATTTACGCGTCTCTATCTAGCAGTCTGATGGATGACTGTGGGTTTGGCGAATACCCAGAAAACAATACCTGCTTGACTGCATTGTGGGAACAGTTTTCTGTTCCAGAGTGACTATGCTCCAGTGCAAAAACCAAGGTTCATAAAGGCATGGTTGGGTGAGTTTGGTGTGTAAGATCTTGACTGGCCCACACAAAGCCCTGACCTCAACCCTATCAAACAACTTTGGGATGAGCTAGAACAAAGGTTGCGAGTCAGCCTTCTCGACAAACATCGGTATCTGACCTCACAAATGCTCCTGTGGATGAATTCAGACGCACCTAAATCTTGTAAAACCTGTCCAGAAGAGTGGGAGCTGTTATTGCTGCCAAAGGGGAGACCAACTCCATTTTAATGACTATGATTTGAAATTGGAGGTCATAAAACTGTAGGTGTATTGTGTAAGTGTCCCAATACCTTTGTCCATATACAGTAGTGCATATTCATTGCTGTTACTCTAGTGCATGGTAATCACCGCCAAATTCTGAATTATAATCTACAGGCTGAAATGTACTCTAGCCACTGCTAGCTAGACAAATTAGCTTTCAGTATCAGGAACACAGCAATGTAGAAACTAAGAATGTATCTTGCAGCTAGCATGTGACTACTGCTAGCACAAAACAGCAACCTTGCAGTAAAACACAAAATGATGACTCTAGCTAAAGTCAAATAATATACAATATGTGCAATGGGTCGAGACGTGGCTCATAGCTGAAATGTTAGTACTGCCTTTTTGTTGAGGTTGCACACACACTATCAGAAATATTATCAGAAAAGACAAAGGCAAAAGCTAGCGTGTTCTTTGTACCAAGGGATTTAAATATGCAACTAACTTTATGTGTATCTGTTTATTCCTGTGTATGCTAGTTGGTGTTTATATACTCAACTAGCTCACTAGCATGTTATGTTTTAAGTTAAATGTATGCTAGTTGGTTTTAATTAACTTAAAAGCATAAGAAACTAGCTTGCTAGTTAAGTTGAATGTATGCTAGTTGGTGTTAATAAAGGTGAAAAGCAGGGCAAGCTAGTTTGCTAGTTAAGTTAAACATAAGCTAGTTGGAGTTTTTAAGTTATGTTTATACTATTTGGTGTTAATGTACTCAAATAGCTCTCTAGCATGTCAGGTAAATGTATGCTAGTTGTTGTTAATGGACTTTTCCAAGTAGCTTGTCATGTTTTTGAATTAAATAATGGTAGCTATTTTAAATTATGTTAGCACTTTTAGCCTAGTTATTTGGGAACCCAGGCAATTGAAACATAGCACAGGTCAAGCATGCTGAAACTTTCGCCAAGAGCTACTCCTATCTTATATTTTGTGAATCGTTTTTTAAATGCCACTATCTGCAAATAAAATAAGCACATATTCTTAATTATAGATCGTGGGCAGTCTTTATCATAAATTAGGTATAATTTTAGGGTAAGATAAGAATTACCAAGTGCTCATGTGTGGGACCTGCAGATAAGTGCAGCTCTGAACCAGACCCTCAGTCTGCAGAATTCAAAAAGATAAAATAGGAAAAAAAAAACATTCAAAGGATCTTCTTACAGACACAGCAAGGCTGTAAGACACAATTACTGCTAACTGCTTTATCAATACGACCCCTCACTGGCAAATGCACAGAGTTAAAATAAAGCTACACGGCCGATCAGCAGTCATGCAATGTCAAATTACATGTCTCGTTAATGAAACCTATTCTACTCCAGTCAATACCATGTTGATTTTGGTGCCAGCTCAGAGAACTGTATCTCTGTCAGGTTTCCCGATAACACTCCACTGGGCTCTTTCATCTCCTTTCACTCGATAGAATCAAACGATGCATTTTGTATGTAACTGGGTCACGGTTTTCAAAAATTCACCACCACAGAAATGAATAACAAAATTTAAAGATACAGGCCTTAGGAAAAAAAACTCTTCCTGCATTTGGGAAAAATAAAGGATATTTGTATTGATTTCTATAGACATTACACCTTTTAAATTAAAGAAGGGCATCTCTGAATGCAAACTGTATTCTGGTTGTTGTGGTTTTTTTTTATGGTTGTTTTGGATTCTCACACAAAATTGCCTTGGTCTTTAGAGCAAATTTGCCCTGAGGTCAGCATATTTTATCCAGTGCTACCTGCACCCATGGGGAAACACAGCTGACAAATCTTCTTCTTTATTGCAAGACCAACTGTCAGTTTTATTAAAAGATACAGCAGACATTTTTACTGGAAGTAAGACTAAATGTAGGTGAGGTTTTATTCGTACAGTGCAGGAATGTGCTACACAAAACATTACATGGTCAGGAATGACTGTCGTAATAAATATTTTTTAAATTAACACATAATTACAATAAGATATATATTCTGTATAGCAGTTGTGACAATACAAACCTACATGATGTTTAGTATGCTGAGTAGTCACGAACCTGACCAACTAACCTACATTAATACATCCTGATATACTGTACATACTGATACATGCCGCTCAGTCATATCATTAAAGCCACCCTCCAAAACAGTTCTGTCCTGTCAAAAGACCTGTCACAAAGATATTAGCAACCAATCCTAGATATTTTGTTTGATCAGACCAGATGGGGCAGCCGTGGCCAAGTGGTTAGGGAACCGGTCTTGTGACCGGAAGGTCGCGGGTTTGATCCCCACCCAGGGCAAGACACAACTGAGGTGCCCTTGAGCAAGGCACACAACTCCCCTAACTGCTCCCTGGGTGCTGTGGTTTGGGGCTGCCCCCTGCTCCGGGCAAGTGTTTTCACTGCCCCCTAGTGTTCACTGGTGTGTGTGTTTCACTGCACGGGTGGGTTAAATGCGGAGGTCACATTCCTTCTGTGTGAAAACACAGTAAGGCAAAATAGTTCACTTTCATTTTCATTTCCCCTAATTACATCAGTGAGCTTTTGGCGTCCATGACCCTGTCTCTGCCTGTCTCTGGCTCACCAGTTGTCCTTCCTTGCACTACCTTTGGTAGGTACTAACCACTGTATACTGAGAACACCCATCAAGACATTGCCATTTTGGAGATTCTCTGACCCACTAATTTAACCATCATAATTAAACCCTTGCCATAGTCATTTAGATCCCAACGCTTAATTTAGTTCTTGATAACTGACCAATATAAATCACCCTTGCAAGGTTTCACTGTAATAAGATAATCAATATTATTTACTTAATCTGTTTAGTGGTTTTAAGGTTATGGCATAAATTTAGGAATATAAAAAATGGTAAAACTGTGTGTGTGTGCCACAGGTGACTAATCTCACTGAAGAATCATAGAGACTGCCAAAGAAGTAAGAGAAAGAGAGTAATGCCAAAGAACCCAGTCAGTTCTGTCATGCTGCCTTGTTCACTGTAAATTAAAGCCCAAAGATGAGCAGGTTAATAAGAGGCTTTCTGAGGTTCAAGTATGTAACCGTCAAGTAGAGTGACAATTCAGCCTCACACAAGCCTAGTAGCACACATCCTTTACAGCTGACTGAGCTAATGACTTCAGGTTAGGTGGAACGTGGACTCTGGGAAAATTTTTAGCATAAAAAAAGGGACTACAGGGCATCACAGAATACAGAGATATATGCCTTGCTTTGGTGATTACTGACCACATCCTGTGGCTAACAAATGTAACACTTTCTGTGCATATATGTGCACACACCTGTGCATACTCATATATGTTTTGTCCAGACTCAGATTTTTTCATTACCCACGGTTATATTGTGTATTTATTATATACTTTATATACAGACATTGTAGTAGCTGCATCTCATTTTACAGCACTTTTGCACGATTATGCATGTGACAGCTAAACCCTAAACCTTGACACTAACTTGGGAAAAAGCTGTCATTTATACCAAAAAACACTTATGTCTTGTTCATCTGTCCTTTTGTATCATTTGTCCTTAAACCAGACTGCGTTGGCTTAGTCTAGCCTGTATGGGCTAGATAGAAATCAGCCCCAGCATCACAATTCTGAGAATATACAATTCTGTATATTTTTTCTACATTCACTGGTAATGCTAACAAAAGCCAAAAAGTTATCCACCTTATGATATTTAAGAACAACACTCTAATGTTGGATGCCAAAAATATCTGCCTTGTAACTGAGCGATGAGGAGACTTAGAGAACTAGCTCCAAAGCATACAAGACACGCTTTTTTTTCCACATATTACCAAACATGTTGAACAAATCTCTGCAGAGAGGCATTGTCCTTGAAGAGAGAACCTCAAATCATGTATTGGTGCATATTTCAAGCTTGCATGAACCTCAGATCCATGACTCTCGGGTCCATGGTCAATCTGTACGCTGTGGCTTTTTCCTTGACTCCTCAGTGTACTGGAGCATTGAAATGCAGCGCATTGACACAACTGATGGCCCATTTGTGAGGACAGATGGCCGAGATAGAAGGCTTCATTTGTCAGTCCGAGTGAAAATATCACCACCATCTCACATGCAGGGACAGACCAAAAGTGACAGAGATTTCTGGTTCCAGAGTTTTGACCTTGAAGATAAGCCACACTTTTAGATAATGAAGCATGTAGCCATCTGCCCGTTTGTCTGTTTATATTAGTGTGTCTGCCCGCAAGTCTTAAGTTGCCGTTTAGGTATAATTACAGAAAATTGGGCTTTCTTGGTTCTGGTACCTAAATGCACTTAAGCACTTCAAATCGAAATGTTCAAATTAGTTTAAAGGAGAGAATTTGTGCATGGAAAACAGCCATTATTCCAGTTTCTGTAATAGATATATGTGGAGTCACACACACACACTAAATCTTCCTTCTTTTCCTACACAGCAGGATTTCACAGCGGTGGCAGAGAAGCAATCAGTGGAACTGGAGTTTTCATGCTTTCATGCCTGTTACGCCTGAAATCAATTCAAATATATGCAGAGAAAACATATACAGATACTCTCCATAAAACAAACAGAAATTTAAGAAACTGCTTAAAACCAGCATATACAAACACGACATTACACTCATTATTACTCAGTAACTTAATGTTCTGTGTTCTCACAAGCATCAGCGCTTTACATCTAATCATACAGTGTGAGAAGCAACTACAAGGTAGTAAAAATGAGGTCCGTGTCACCAGTACTTTTTCAGTCACGGCAGGACACTTTCAAAAGCTTGAATAAAACTTTAAGAATGACATTAAGCACGTTCCTATCACCTCACCATTCAGATCACAGTTCAAGCGGAAAGTCAATACAATTAAAATGGAGAGTAGTGTGCTTGTGATTGAATTTAGTGAACCTAAAATATTTTCAATGCCAAATACAAAAGCCAAATTAGATAATAGCTGGAGATATCTGGTATTTATTTCGGAGATATATTAACAAGATAGTCCAAGTTTATGTTTTTCTTGGGGGTTTTTTTGGCACAAGAAATACAGGTAACACATGCTCCACAGCCTGCCATGTGTGAACTAGGATTGCATTTTGTCAAAATATACTTAATTTGCAATAACATAAAACAATTTAAATTGTCTTTTTCTATTTGTTTTAGATTTATACTCAATGTCCTTTAAAAGAGATGAACATAAAGCATTCTGTAAAGCATTTTGGAAATGCTGACCTTACATATGCAATTCTCTTAAATTGTGGATTTTATTATGAACCCTATTTTCAATTAATTTTGTGTCAGCTGTGTATAATGTACCACTGCATAAAAGAAATGTTGTGGTTTGCATGAAAGCAGGTTTATATTCACTGACACAGGCCAGTGGATGTCGGGGCGAGTATCACCTTTAAAACAAAGCAAAACTGTACAAAAGACATA
This sequence comes from Duopalatinus emarginatus, assembly GCA_028565595.1. Taxonomy (NCBI): domain Eukaryota; kingdom Metazoa; phylum Chordata; class Actinopteri; order Siluriformes; family Pimelodidae; genus Duopalatinus; species Duopalatinus emarginatus. Next base: position 9,186,474 of record JAOVVF010000036.1, on the reverse strand, counting down.
AAGGTCAAGAATCACCTTATTCTTATAGTTATTGTACAAAACAACAAAACAGCAACATAGTGCAAAGTATAAAATAAAAGTAACAGGGTAGGATGGAATAGAATAGGATATAATAAAATAGTTGCCAAGAATAAAATACGTCTGATTTCCTAACATGCTGAGAGTTTTGTATTTCACTGTTGATGAAAATGTTAGAATAGCTAAAACATAAAAAGTGGTTTATACTTTACATATTTACCCATGTGATTGTGCACTAAGCCTGAAGTACATACATTTATTCGGTCTCTTACTGGATGTGCAGTAACATACTGAATCTAAAAATAGACTGATTTATTTATTTATTTATTTACTTACTTACTTATTTAGCTACTTTTCAGAAGTATTCAAAATTCTGTAACATTGTAATGTCTCTTTTTTCTTAGAGACAATGACAGTGTATAATAAAAATTTGTAACTGAATAAATATGTAAAGTGTTAGAAATATATAAAATGTTAGAGAAGTAGTTAATTTTTTATTAATAAATATATAAATAATATGTAATACTGCAAATATTCCTTCTGTATTAGGTGCAAATAGCATTAAATACATTAAGTATGCACACTATATAATTACACTATTTAGTGCACTGCATGTCCATTTGGGCTGCTATGTGGAATTCAACCAATATGAAAATGAGTAAAAAGCAGACAATACAATGTAGCAGAAGTATATTTTTGTCTTTTGCACCAAAAATGTCAAAATTATCACTTAGTAACATTGTTTTTCTATGCAACTGTCAATCTAACAGCTCATTAGCATGTTTGCTGTGTGCATGGTGTATGTATGGTCTAGTCCTACTAGAGTACATGTCCATACATGACACACACTCTCTCCTCCTCTGCTCCTCTATTATTCTTAATGATCAATTGTGAGCTATTTTCCCAATGCAGACCCTTTATGACATATTTACAGAATGTCATATTATAATAAGGATTAGAGTGTGAACACAGTTTTAGGCAGCAAACCATGGTTCAGAAAAGGTGAATGCACCTGCTCCTATCCGTGTCCTTGCTGAGTGAAACACCAGCTCGTGCAGCGGTGTTGAGACACTATAACCATATGTCATGTCTCTGTCCTGTAGCTCACCACATCTGTGCAACCAGTGGAAAGTGGACAGTGATGGAGAAGATTTCCCCTGCTCTTGCTGACTCAGGAAAGCATTCACAATCTCAAATTGGAAAAGAGAATGGACATGCATTCTTAAGCCATGGAAAAGGCAATGATGACTAGTTTTATCTCTTTTGCTCTCTCTCTCTTTCTCTCTCTATCTCTCTGCCTATGTGTGAGCATTTTCAAAACTATGTAGTTATTATAAAAATCAGTCAAATCTATGACAAGGAAAGTGTGCAGTCAGTCAGGTTTAAATCAGTTTTCTTGTAGCTATTCAGCTTGAAATATCACAAAGATAGAGGCTACTGTGGGATCAGAGATTTATAATATATACCATCATCTAGCAGATATACATAGCCTACAGTAGTTCAGTAGCATAAAGGTCACCCATGACTGCTCAAATATTCACTCTGATTACACCAATTATACCTGCAAACAAACTAGTACCTCATCTGTATTTGTTTGTTCCTATTTAACCCCAAAATGTGCATGGTTTACTGCACAGATATGCACGGCATTGCTTTTCAGTCGTGCTCTTGCATTTATTATTTTTGTATGTACCTGTCCATGAATGTAACTAGTTATAT
>JAOVVF010000036.1:9163675-9176128 GCA_028565595.1 Duopalatinus emarginatus | reverse complement strand
ATAATAATAATAATAATAATAATAATAATAATAATAATAATAAGACTAACCCCTCCCCAACCCCTAATACTGCAGATTGAAATCCTGTACAAACCTCGGTGCTCTGAGACTCTTGGTGCTGTGGAAGAGGAATATAAATATTTATAAATGAATACATGCATATGTTAGATACATCTATTTGAACAAATCTGAGATTGCTTTGGGTCTCTCAGCAGGGTGGAGGATATTGGAGTGTGGAGGAAGATGAGTGATGAAGAAAAAAAGCTGGGGAAGATGAGGCAGACAGTAAGAAAGATTAATAGTTAGAGTGAATAAGAGAGAGGGGAAGGAGGATGAGAAGAAGAAGAAGAAGAAGAAGAAGAAGAAGAAGAAGAAGAAGAAGAAGAAGAAGAAGAAGAGGTTGGTGTGGTACAGTAACATTGGCTCCCACATAAGACACCTGTGTTCGATTTCCGGTCTGGGCAGCCAGCCTGTGCTTGGCCAAGACTTCTTGTGCAAGACTCCTAACACTATGTTGGCCTTCCTGTAACACCAGTACAGTAACCTTGTAAGTCGCTCTGGACAAGAGTGTCTGCCAAATGCCGTAAATGTAAATGGAAGAAGAAGAAGAAGAAAATGATGGTGATGATGAAGTAAGTTAAAGCAAGGAAGAAACAGTGAGATGCAGTAAGTAAAAAAAGGATAAAAAAGAAAGAGTGAAAAAAGAGAATGAGAGATAGGCAGGATAGAGAGTAAAAGTAGGAAAGAGTAAGAAATCAGAATGAATAAGAGGAAGAGGAAGTCACTAAAGGAAGTCAATCAGAGAGATAGGAAGAAAAGAAAAGAGAGATAGGTATAGGCAAGTATAAGACTGCTTCTGGTCACAGACTGGTATTGGAGTATGAAGGATGAGGAGTGATGAAGAAAGAGCCAGAGGGAAGATGAGGCAGACAGTAAGAAAGATAAATAGTTAGAGTGAATAAGAGAGAGGGGGAGGAGGATGAGAAGAAGAAGAAGAAGAAGAGGTTGGTGTGGTACAGTGGTAACATTGGTCCCACATAAGACACCTGTGTTCGATTTCCGGTCTGGGCAGCCAGCCTGTGCTTGGGCAAGACTCCTAACACTATGTTGGCCTTCCTGTAACACCAGTACAGTAACCTTGTAAGTCGCCCTGGACAAGAGTGTCTGCCAAATGCTGTAAATGTAAATGGAAGAAGAAGAAGAAGAAGAAGAAGAAGAAGAAGACGAAGAGAAAGAAGATGAATAAGAAGAAGAAAAAGAAGAAAAAGAAAATGATGGTGATGACGAAGTAAGTTAAAGCAAGGAAAAGAGAGAAAGCAAGCAAGAAACAGTGAGATGCTGGAAGTGGAAGTGGAAAGGGAATGAGAGATAGGCAGGATAGAGAGAAAAAGTAGGAAATAGTAAGAAATGAGAATGAATAAGAGGAAGTCACTAGAGGACGTCAATCAGAGAGATAGGAAGAAAAGAAAAGAGAGATAGGTATAGGCAAGTATAAGACTGCTTTTGGTCACAGACTGGTATTGGAGTATGAAGGATGAGGAGTGATGAAGAAAGAGCCAGAGGGAAGAGGGGACAGACAGTAAGAAAGATAAGGAGAGATTGCTGAGAAGGTGAGAGACAGAAGAGATAGGGGGAAAATGGGAAAGTGTATGAGAGCAAAAGAGAGAGATAATAAAAAAGAAGGATGATGAGGAAGAGTCCAGTTGACAAATTGCACCCTGAGCCTTAGAGTTCTGATGAGTATTTAATTGGCGAGAGCTGGTTTGATGCAGACTGATGCTTTGCATTGTGGACTCTCTCTCTCTCTCTCTCTCTCTCTCTCTTTTTCTCAGACACACACATACACACACACACACACACACACACACACACAGCACTCATCTGTTTTTCTGTATAAACAGCCTGCTCCAAAAACACATCCACCAATGAGCCACAAACAAATTAGGAAATATGGATGGCTCAGTGCAAGCCATTAAACATCTGCTACTTAACACGTCAGTGCATTCAGAACTGAACGCCATGTACACACTGTCTGTAGCCATTTTTATCTTGTTCTATTGGACTGAATATTGTCCATCTGCAGCTGTACAATAAACCCCAACCACACAGGTCAGAGATTTGTGGCAAAACATCTGGGAACAGGTTCTCAACTAGAGAATCATTTCACCTGCAGAAATGAATCCAATTTATTAATCCTTAACAAAGTGGGCTATCCGGAAAAATGCACAGTGACAGGAAATCTTCCTGGGTTGTCGCTTGTCATTATAGAGATCTTGCAGAATATCAAAATCTAAAATGAAACAAAAAAAAAAAATCACAATATTCTGTGGAATATAACCAGACCATAGTGTTACAAGGTGCTGAAGAATAAATAGGAGATACAACCTTATAAGACAAGATTTATCCTGGTTAAGGTCAACATCACAGAAGAAAAAAACACTTTTGACGCTAAAGAGAAAAACACGATCAGCTTTCCTGCTCTATGAGCGGGAATCTTTTCTGTAGAGACCAATTAAGTCTGAAATAATGTAAGATGCACTGAAACAACGCAGATAAAAATACGCCACGTAAACCTGCCACTATTTGGAAGAGATCACGGGTGTATGTGAATAGAGATGTTAACAATTGAGCTTTTTATTTTAATCAAGTCCTACTTGTTCTAAGCTCAACAGGAGTGATATTTCAATAATACAACTGTATTGCCTGTGTGCATGTAAATAAACTAAACAAGAACAATGGGGAATACTTCATCTGTATCCTGTATTCAGTAACACAATAGAACATGAGAGGGAGTGTGTTGTAGTGAAAGGCTTGTGTCTGCTGTGATGTGATTTCACAATACATTGCTTTTCACAAAAATTGCTTTTATACAACAGTTCAGAAAAGTAAAAAATAAATAAATTGATCCATGAACATAGTGTTTAATATGTTTTGATGTTAGCATTTTCTTTCGAACAAGCAGCTTGTTACTATGTCACAGTAATGTATTCCACTCACTCACTGTACAGCCTGCAGCTCATTCACCAGCTCCTTATATAGACCAGCACATTATACCCCAATTCCCACTCACAGGTTTTTTTTTAGTCTGTCTTCTTTTTCATTTCTTGTCATTCTTGTTTTCTCAGGGCATTTATGTTATTCCTTGGTTCATTATATGATTTATAGTTTTCACTAGACTATTTCCTGAAACAGTGTTCATAAGCATGTATATGATGCCAGAAAATCACAGAAAGTCAAGTGATTGGCCTACTATTCTTTTGAGGAATTTGACCTCTGAGTTTAAGCCTTCTGTGCAGTGAAATACACACACTAGTGAACACATACTAGAGGTGGTGAACACACCTGCCAATTCATGGTGCCCGGGGAGCAGGTGGGGGATTAGGAGTCATTCTCAAGTCTCAATTCAGCCGTGTCTCGAACCGGCAATCATTCGCTCACAAAGCTGTTCCCCTTTTCTTTAATGTAAGGTTGTAAGGATTGTATAGATATCACAGAATTTAAACAGACTTACTGACTTCATAGTCATAACTCGAGGTTTTGCATTACAACATCTGGTCACTAAGTCATAACAAAGGCTTCAGGTGATATTATATCACAAGTGTGGTAGGTTTGCCATTCGCATTAGCCAGTAAATGCTGGTCTCTGACAGATGAACGCTATGTGACATTTTCTGACATATACACTGTTCATGTCCTGCATTCTTTCTGATTGGTTCTGAACAGGACAATGCACCATGACACATGTCTGGAGATGCCAAATTATGTTTAAAGGAATATTCAACTGAGTCTTGTGTTTTGCTTTTCACCAGATCTCAATGTTATCAAACACATCTGGGATGCCATTAAACATGGCATGGAACACAGAAATCATTACAACAGAATTGTGGACCATTCTGCAGCAAGTATGGTGTTCATTGCATACAGAATATTTCTGCAAGCTCATGGATTCCATGCCCCATGGTGGACCTACCAAGTATTAGACTGATGTACTGTTTTTTTCAGGTACTTGCACTTGTACATTGTATAAGATATTATGTATTCTATACAGTATAGCATGTTATAAATATATTTAAGATGCACTATTACTACAGGACTGTTACTGAATATGTTAAAACTGGCAATGATCAACGATCCACCCACGTGGAAGGCTACGGCACTGAAACAAACTGCACCTGCACTCGTTCATCGCAACATGCTTTCAATAGCGAGAGCTGAATGCTGTTATCAAAGCTGCACACGGGAGTCAGCGCACAGAACCGTCCATTATAGAAGAAGCTTCCATCCACTTAGGATTCAATCCATGCTTAAAAAAAAGGGAGTGAATTGAAAAAACTGTGCTTATAGCTTTGTAGAGACAAGACACAGCCGTTTCATGAATTGACTTAATGGTATGCAGTGATTCTGCAAGTCACATCAGGGAAACTGCATGCTGGGGAAAATGCACGCTTTTTTTCACAGCTAATTCACCACATTCACGGTGAAGAATTGATGCCGAGATGCTGAGATGGTTCAATACAATACGATACAATAGAGCATTAGACACTGTTCGGGCTGTGTGTTAGAGTTGCTTTTCTTTTCTGGAGTTTTAAGCCGCTCTGCTGAAGATCTAATCTCGGCAATTAAATCCTCACTTCTGTGTGTAGCCTCCCGTTACAACCACAGGTGTTGCGGATTTTTCTGGGTCATGATGGCTTAATGCATGCATAAGGGAGAAGAAAGAGACAGCCAAGTGGCCAGAAACGAAAAGAGACAGAGAGGAGGAACCAACTCTGCTAACTGGTCCATACAGCTGGCATTAGCAGGGTGGACTGGCAGATGGATAAGTCACGGGCTGTTTTCCCTTCTGTTCCCAAAATGACTCACATTTAGAAAACCCTGCTGGTGCTCCAAGTACTTTAAGGCATTTTTCAGGCATGTCTTTTTTGAGAATTCAAGTAAACTGAGAATTATGAATATAGGTCAGGGTCTATGTCAGATGTCCAGGTCAAGATATATCAGACAGAGATAACCCAGAATAAACTCTTCTGTTCGTTTAAGGGAGATTGAATACAAATATGTTGAATGAAGCAATCGAAGCAAAGAAAGTCCATAAATACTGTGAATTTATAAATACTCAATTATCAGTATCTGCTACTTTTAAAAAACTATTAAATATATTCAGCATTTCATCTGTAGCTTTTCATGATATATGATTAGACTGGTGCACCATAATAATACTTGGAAAGGCTCTATGAGCTTGCAGAAATATACTGTAGGTAATGAACACCACACATCCTGCAGAACGGTCCACAACTGTGTTGAATTCTGAGGTGTAGGATTTCTGTGCATGGCATCCCAGATGTGTTCGATAACATTCAGATCTGGTGACTTAGGTGGGAATGACAAAACCCCAAACTGTAACCATAATTTGGCAGATCTAGATGTGTGTGGTGGTGCATTGTCCTGCCAGCTAAACAAACCCACCAGCCAATGTGTTTTGCTATATCAGGCGAACCGGCAATCATTCGTCTAGAGCTCATAAAATAATACTAACTGCTGTTTGCTTCTGTAAACACAATAAAGTCATGTGGTAACACAGTTTAGTAACATGGGTATCTTTGTAGTCTCTGTAACCTAAATACATTACAGCCTAGAGACGAAAGCATTTTGAAAATACCCATGTTATCATACTATGTTTCCCACATGACTGGCAAACCCAAGTGTTTTGAATCATACTGTATGTCATAAAGTGCTACATTTATGTATGAAACTGGTGATGCTTAACATGCTTACAAAGAGTTTAAAGCAGCAGATGTGGGCTTGTAGTTAAGAAACCAGCCTAGTGACCGGAAGGGCCCCAGGTTAATCCCCACAACTGACAAGACACAGCTGCCCTTGAGTAAGGCACCTAACACCCAACTTCTTCCTGGGCACTGTGGATAGCAGCTGATCCTCCACTCTGGGCAAGTGTGTTCACTTAGTGTGCTCCTTAGTGTGTGTGTGTGTTTCACTTTATGGATGGGTTAAAAGCAAAGGTCAAATTCTTCTGCATGCAAGCACAGTAGGTCAATAATGAACTTTTTTTATTTGTATCAGTCCATATTCAAAATAACAATAGAGGCAGGTGCATACAGAGCATCCACATGCATGACTTATGTACTGACATGTAATGAATGCTTGTAAAAGAAGGTTCGTATTCACTGTATAAAAGATGCTGCAATTAAGAAGAATGCAAACGCTTTTTTCTGTGATATTTGCATTCATACAGTAAACATTAGGGAACAGTCTGTAATATTCAGAGGCCTCTACTTCATGGGAAGTGATTTGCAGTGAAAAAAAAGCCTTTGATAACCAAATGATAACACTACATGATAACATTAAAATGATGAAAAAGCAGCTCTAGTTTGGCTCATGGGTAGAGCTCAAGTCAGGGACAAACACTTACAACCGAGCAAAATGAAGAAATCAATTATATTCATTTTAAAAATGACAAGCTGTGCCATTTAATTCATATTCATGAACTGACCAACTTTGCGACATTGCAGCCATATCCTGCATTCAGCCTAGTGGATAATCTATAAGTCCATAGCATGTGAATCAACCCTCTTCAGGACCATCCATGACCTAAATAAGTTATCGCAATGGCTCCAGTATGATTAAATGGTTTCTCCTAAGCTCAGCAGTGCATCCTTTAGGAATGTCAATGAGGGTTCGAGAGGACAGCATTTGAGGCCATTAGAAGTCAATTATTTTCTCTGTGAAGATGGTTAGAGCCAAAGCAGTGACAACATTGACCAAAGTTTAGCCAAACCTACAGCATGCTGTCCAGTTTCATTATCAGAGCTGCTCAAAAAGCTGTACATTACTCTGTCCCGTTCTATCTCTCTTTGCCTCACACACACATACACACAGAGTTGTGTATCACAAATGCTGACATGTCCACATACACATGCGCGGCACATCCAACACCCTCGTCTTTATAACACCTCAGAAAAAAAACAATGATGACATTTGGAAATTTTCAGCCTTGATGAAGCACAGATGCCGAAATGCCACCAGGATACAAAACATTTAGTGAATCAGGGTTGGTGAATAATTGAGCAATTTCTTTCGCACAGCTGCTTAGGTAGTCAATTTTTATAATGCAGCAATGAACAGTCATTAAACAAGGTCATTTTACAACCACTTCTAAGAATAAAAAAAATTACAACAAGGACTAGTTCTTTTACGTACGTTATGTAGACTAAAATATACAATACACCTACAGTAGCCTTTATGTAGCCTTTAGGACATCCCATTCTAAATCCATAGGCACTCATGTGGATTTTGTTTCCCCTTTGCACCTACAACACCTCCAGTCCTCTGTGAAGGCTTTCTACAAGACTTTAGAGTGTGTCTGTGGGAATTGTTGCCCATTCATCCAGAAGAGCATTCCAGTTTATCCCAAAGGTGTTTGTTGGGGTTGAGGTTAAGGCTTTGTGTGAGCCAGTCAGGTTCTTTTGTACTAAACCCACCCGACCATTCCTTAAAAGGTCTTGCTTTGTGTACTGGGGCTCTGCTACGCTGGAACAAAAAAAGGCCTTGGTCAAATAGTTCCCATAAAGTTAGAAGGATAAAACTGTCCAAATTGTCTTGGAATGCTGAAGCATTAATATTTTCCTTCACTGGAATCAAGGGGTCTAGGCCGACCTCTGAAAAACAACCCCATAGCATTATCCCTCCTCCACCAGGCTTTACAGTGGCACAGCAGTCAGGCAGGTAACATTTTCCTGGCATCCACCAAGCCCATCAGGCTGCCAGGTAGAGATACGTGATTTGTTACTCCCGAGAGCGCAGTGGTGGCGTGCTTTACACCACTCCATCTGATACTTGGCATTGTACTTAGTGATGTAAAGCTTGCATGCAGCTTCTCAGCCATGGAAATCTATCCGCTTCCAATCCGTTCTGGCATTCCCATCAGATTTGCTTAAACGAATGACTTAAAGCAAATTATTTCAGATTATTTATCAAACCATGTGCAGCCACTAATGCTTATTAAAAAACACACTAAATTGTTGGTAAATGTGATGCTGGGGCTTGTCCTAACCCAAACTATGATTTACTGTCAGAGTCAGGTGATTACATGGGCTGAAACACCCCCTAGATTTCAGATGCTTTGTGGCTAAAACTTTTCACCCTATGTCACTGACGTGCCCATAACAGATCGTTAGCAGTAATTGAAAAGGTGTGTGGATTATTTAGTTTCCCCAAAATGATTTTGGGGAAGAAAATAGGCCGACTAAGCACACCTTGTCCAATTAAGCTAAAAATGGGACGGATGACAGACCTATACATTTAGTGTGTTTTGGTTTGAGTGAAATGCATCTAGCTTTTCTGTTTACCATATTTACCATTTGATTGCTGGTATAAAGCCAGTACAGCATTAGAGATGTGTTACAATGCATTACTCAGCCCTTATAGGTTTATTATCAAGCAACTGATTTTTTTTTTTTTTAGCCCTTTAATTTAATATCAGCCGTCATTGTCCTCTAGCCTGTCCATCAGCAGAAAGGAACATGCATTGATTGGCTACTGTGCTTGCACACAGAGGAATTCCACATTTAACTCATGTGTGCTGTGAAACACGCACTAGTGAATGCACACACTAGGGGGCAGTGTACACACTATCCATAGTGGGGGTTGGGTACGTCGATCAAGGGCGCTTTAGTCATGTCTTGTCGGTACTAGGGAGCAAACGGCAATCTTTCAGTCACAAGACTGGTTCCTTAACCTCGAGCCATGTTTTTTATAGACATTTTGACAGAATGACATTTAAATAAAAAAAACATGTACATGTCATTTTACAGAGAAATTGCCTCAAGTTCTATTTGCTCAATGTGAAACTCAGCATGGCTTGAAGCCAGACTGGGGACTGCATATATTACTTGTGATTGTCAGAGCCTCAAATTATTAAGGGGGAAACATTTTCATCAGAAGTAAAATAACCAGGCTTGAAATATCTTCTCCATTTTTTTTTTTTTTTTTTTTTTTTTGGCCTCTAACACAGCAGCTAACACATATTCGTCTTGACAAAGCCTTGGCTCTGCAGCAATCCCTTCTGCCCAGGGTGCTGCTTCTCAAAGCATGCTTGCCAAATCACATGCCTCCTGCACTTCCTACTCGGCTGCTGAGTGGGCCTCCACCTGCCCCATGTGTCCTTGCCCTGAGCCAAATCAACAGAGAGCTGCCTGTTCCGCCAGCACGGTACACACCCGCCTCCTCTCTTCTCCTTTCCTCTCCTCTGGAGAACTGAGGCTTATTAAAGATTCACAGTGAGAACGTCATCCCAAGCACTTTCCCGCATACGCATATGAGCTTTCCTTTTCCCTGTTGCATTAAATACAACTGAAAGACGTCGATCTAGAAAAAAAAAAAACCCTGTTGCTTATATCTGGTGAAAAAAAGGCAACTATAAACCATGTCAGATGTCTGTCATATGTAGAGTTTAACAAACTCACTACAAGAATTAATGTATTAATTGAGCAATAATAACATTAGACACATTAGTGTAAATGATCACCTTTATAGACTCACCACAGAAATTCTACTGTGACAAAACTGCTGTGTTTATAAAGCTTGTAAAAATATAATGGGGTCTTTTATCTTAATAAAAGCTCATTGAAATGTAATTACATACACTACACTATACTATACACGTTTTTATGTCTTTACGTTTTATGTTTTTACGTTTTTATGTAACGTAAATGGTCACATGATCATGATAGCTGTGGCCTAGTGGTTAGGAAACTGGTCTTGTGACCTGAAGGTCGTGGGTTCGATTCCTGCCAAGGGCAAGACACGACTGAGGTGCCCTTGAGCAAGGCATCCAACTGCTCTCCGGGTGCTGTGGTTCGGGGGTGCCCCAAACCATATATATATATATATATATATAGGGCAGCCATGGCCTAGTGGTTAGGGAACCGGTCTCGTAACTGGAAGGTCGTGAGCAAGGAAAACTAGTACAGACAAGCCTATGCAAATTACATAGCCTGGTAGTGGCTCTATACCAGTATTAGCTCAGTTTAGCTGGCATTCCGTAGGACCCCTGGTACATCTACAAACATCTCTGACAGGTGAACAATATCTGTGCCTCCTTTCTGACGAATTACACCTGTTCATGTCCTGCATTCATTTTGATGGGTTTGGCTTCCAACAGAACGGTGCGACGCCACACACATCTAGAGACGTCAAATTATAGTTAGAGAAACACTCATCTGAGTTTGGAATTTTGCCATTACCACCAGATCTCAACATTATTAAACATATCTGGGATGATATGCATCACGCTGTGGAACACAGAAATCCTACACCTCAGAATACAACCGAAATGTGGAGCGTTCTGCAGGAAGTATGGTGTTTATTGCCTAGAGGATATTTCTGCTCATGGAGTCCATGCCCTGTGGGGAACCTACCAAGTACTAAACTGGTGTACTGATGTTCGGGCACTTCAGTGTATATTATGTTTAACAGGTCTATTACAGATATTGTTTGTTCACACAGTGAATGAACATATAAGTGATTCTTTCAATTTGTGGTCTCATTAAAATTTACAAAAGCTCTACAATTCCAGTGAATTAAATAAGAGCTTAGAATAAATAGTAACGGTTGTAAATACCAGGATTAACTCTATTCAGAGATCGGACACATTGGCAACCACAGTGTCACAGGCTCCTCGAGGTTTTATTAAAACATCTTTGCCTTGATGGAGCACAAATAATGTGTTATTCTTCAGTTTAAATCGAAGAATGCGAGTGCTGTTCTGTTACACACACTCTCTGATTGAGGCTCTCCACTGTGAGTTCAGTGGGAGTCTTTTCATTTGGAAGTGTTTTTCACTAGGGAACTTCTCTTCATTGGTCGAAAATAGGTTTCTATTCTCCCATGAAATCTTTTGCTGAAAAACATGGTTACGCCTAGTTGAGGCTCCACATAAACACATTTTAAAAGTATGTTATAAGGTGATGTTTTCTGCGTGGAGACATGTGGGTATATATAGGTGTATATATACCTATATATACAGAGTCAAAAGTCTCAGGACATATGACCACCTTCCCATTGGAAAAACTTGCCCTTGATCCAATATGGCGGCTTTCAATATGGCAGACGTTCTGGTGGACACAGCCGAAAAGACAGGCCCCTTCACCCATTACTTGCTGGGGTATTCAGATATGTCATTTTCCCTTTAATTTAATTTCCCCGTACCTTTTTGACCATACCCCGATCAGCCCTAAAACCACTAAACCACTGAAAAATGGTTAACACTGATTATCTTCTAGATTATTCTAGGCATGTGTCAAACGGATATATTTTGCTGGGATCAGACTACACAAATTCAGCCCAATTTTGACATGATTTTGTTTCCATCATCACACCTGAATAAGAGCGTTGGGAACGGCATGTAGTGTAGTGTAGTGACGTGTAGTGTGACATAATTAAAGATCGTTGATGTGGTGTCTGGGATGCCTCACCACAGCCCAACGAAAAGACTAACACGTTAGTATTTTTGTGATTTTGACATCTCGCATGGCACGTTCCATGACGTTGACCAATAGGATTGCAATAAGTTCTCTTGCACACATGTGTAAACATGGAGGACAGAGAGAATGAGAGAGACAGAGAGAGAGAGAGAGAGAGAGAGAGAGAGAGAGAGAGACAGAGAGAGAGACAGAGAGAGAGAGAGAAAAAAAGAGGCTGCTGTTATAGTTCTCAGGTGAGGAAAGTTTAGTGAAACTGTGGAAAAGTACCCCTGCACTTGACGTTTCCTTTAGGGAGTAATGACAGAGTCTAAAAAGGATAAATATTCACAAGATATAATGAATGAATAACCCAGTGAGTAGCTGGTTATAGGTTATCATTCCTTAGATCGCAAAACCAATCCATTTTTCCCATTGCTTTTCAGCAACAAAACCTTCAGCATAACTCACAGCCATTCACTAGACATGACTGACACTTTATAGCCCCTTCTCCCTGAACACCAGTGAACTCGCACAAGAACGTGAACGATGATTTGTCTGCATCACTCCTGTAGTGTGAACATGACGAATTTATGGCACTAATCTAGTCCATCATGAAGGATAAGAAATTGTGTAGTCTGATCCAGATCCGGCATTAGGCAGCAAGTAAACAGACCAGATTGTGATGGTTATACATCTGGGTCAGAGTGGGGTGGGGTGTTCTCAGTATGCAGTGGTCAGTACCTAACAACCATGGTACAAGGAAAGACAACTGGTAAATTGGCAACCTGCTCATGGATTCCCAAGGCTAGCCCATCTAGTCCGATCCCACAAAAGCTCCAAATAAGGATGTTATTAACATCTTGGTACCACAGATGCCACAGCACACCTTAATAGGTCTTGTGGAGTCCATGCTGCGACAGGCAGCTGTGTGGGAAGGTGGTGTTAATGTTATGGCTGATTGATTTATTCACACACACACA
>JAOVVF010000036.1:9111971-9127873 GCA_028565595.1 Duopalatinus emarginatus | reverse complement strand
TTCACCATCACTCAAACTTAGGCTGCATCCGAAATCACATACTCCCATACTAGTTAGTATGCGACACGATGTAGTGCGTCCGAATACCTAGTACATAACAGGACATCCGGAACCTTTCACATACTACCTAAGTATGCCATTTCGGACACAGCCTTAATGTTACTGAAGCAGCGCTCGACAAGCCTCAACATGAACTACAGGTGAATCGCCGGACCAAATTAGAATTTGCGTTAACGCCACTATTTTTTTAATCTCGATAATTTGAGATTGTGTTAATGAGTTATTATCGCGTTAACTTCTACATCCCTAGTATTTAGCCATAAATATATGTATGTATTTATTTTAAAATGTACTGTGACAAAGTACATATACACATTAGTGTATACTCTGATAAAACGTTATAATAGTTGACATAACATTATGTAGCTGTTATATAACTGGCCATTACACACATTGGCCATACCTACTTATAAGGATGGCAGATTTAAAGGCGTTCTTTATCCTAGCCAAATTTGCTGCATTCTGAAGCCTGTCCCCGAAACACAGGGCATTAGATAGGTAGACACCTTGGATGGGATAATGGTCCACTTGTAGTAACCAAACAAACATGCATTCACACCTTGGCACAATTTAACATAACCAAACCACCTGCTGGCAGCACACACACACACACACACACACACACATCAATGTCCTTAAATCACGTGAACCCAGAATAACAGTTTCTTACCTTATCATATTTACTGATGATCTGTGCACGTTCCTCTGCTATCAGCACCTCTATATCTTTCTTCATGTCAATATCTGAAAACACATAACACACCTATTACTATTATTATACTGTATCAAGTCATTATAACGGTTTAGTTTAAACCTGCAAAAGACTGATTAAGACACACACAAAACACAAAAATGTGGCACCTAGTTGAAATGTTATATATGTTATAATATATACATTATTACATATGGTATACCACTTTATCACAAGTTCCCTGGGGTCTTAATAAAATGTCTGTGTCATTCTTTGGTCAAAATATCACATAGATCCTCTATACTATAGGTGTCTTTTCACCCTGTCTAAACGGCTCTTTCCAAACACTAAGTTTCAGTGCCTGTTGCTTTAAATGATAATAAGCTCACTCCGCCCCCTCTGTCACAGGATGTACCCATAGGCATATTACATAATAGCTAATAGGATTCAGATCAATTGTAATGTCTGACACGTCTGCCGTTGCTATCTGGGACCCGAGGGGACCTCTTTTTTTCTGGATATTTTTTTTTATTGATGAGTCGTTTTTATATTGAAGGGTTTATGATCTACACTGAGTATAAAAAAAGGTTTTGTCTCTAATTACTTAGGCTATTACTCTCGATAGCCTAAAATGGCTACTAGACACTAGAGGAGTGTGTTTAGTTTTACATGAAGTGAAATACTCACATTAAAACTACTTTAATGTTATAAGGATTGGAAAAAATGTGGGGTTTTTTTCTGTGATAACCCATGTTGAAGTGACCCAGACACAAAGTTTTTGGATCACAACAAAGTCATTTTAGGAGGTTATCTGTTTACAATTTTTTAAAAGAAAAACATTTCTCAAAATAAATCATTGTGAAACTGCATGGCATCGTAATCATTATAATATGCCATAATATAATTTACATTCTTTAATTCTTTAATACATGTTTTCCATGGGGACTAGATAAATGTCCCCACAAACTCAAAATGATCAGATATTCCTTTACTTTTGGGTTTCTTTATACCCCATCAAGATGTAACCACATGCCACAGACTCAAGTTTGTACCATCTGCACTGCTGCCAACCGTCATCTCACTGCTAATGTACAGTATACCTTCGCATATCACAAATAAAACACTTTGACTACATTAATTCTATTAACCCAACAGGAAATTATCGTTAAATGCCATCTAACACATTTAGGAAAACAAAATCTTAGTCTGTTTCTCAATCTTAGCCTTTAGTAGTTTATCAAAAGACTTACCTCTACCTCCTTAAAAAAATATATAATGACATTACCTGTAACAGTCTAGCATGACGTTTGCAGTGCTATTTGTTGAGAAATTACACGCATATCCAAGAAACCCTGCGGAGTTAATCCGAGGTGGGTTCTAGTTGACGTTAACTGAGAAAAACTTTACTAATGTTATAAGGTCTGTTTTGGAAATTTGACGGTTGTGTCTTTTCCGTCTGAGAAATATTAGCCTCATGGGAACGTCAGGCCCTCAAGCTAACAAGCACTCGTGCCAAGGTTTAAGCTTGTGAGTATGCTGACTCTGTCCCCTTTCCTCTGCGCAGCAGACATCTTCGGCACATACACAAACACAGAAATAGAATCCAGCACCCACACTGGGCATGACACACTGTTACGTTAAGCAGCCATGGCAAAACTGAGCCCCTGAGTCTGCCTTGTGCACAGATGGACAAAGCTAAATCATCACTGAGGTCTACGGTTTACTCATTACACAATGTTTTAATTTAAACTGACAACATATGAGGCAGCAGCTTAGTGGGTAATAAGTTTGGCTTCCAGTCAGAAGGTTGTGAGCTTAAATCCCACCACCACCATGCTGCCAATAGCCTTTAACACTCATCTGCTCAGGCAAAGCACTTAACCTTGATCTTCTTGTTTGTATAAATCAAACAAATGTATATTATTCTGGATAAAAGCATCTGGCATTCTGATTGCCATAAATGTAAATGTATGGAATAAAACATGCCAACACATGTTGTTATAGATTCATAATCAATGATGTTCTGATGTGATGTGGCCTAAAGTTAAGCTGATTATTTTCCAGGAACAACAGAACCCAATGTTTTATTCCACTTATACCACTGAAATGACAGATCTTCATAACAAGCTAATCAAAAGCACTGCCCTGACACTGGAGACTCCTTCCATAAATAATAAATAAGCATTGCCTTTATAAAATCCTTCACCATGACAACTGTACGAGTCTGTATAACATATTAGAAAGAAGTCAGTATAAACCTGTCGATATAGAAGAGCTGCCGATATAGATCATTAAGAAATATAATCTGACCAATCAAACGAGAGAATTCAACAGAGCTGTGATTTAAAAATAAGATACAGTTATAATCGAAATTAGAATTACAGATGTATTATAATCTAAACACATAATCTGTACTTATGGGAAGAGCATAAATATAAATAAAAGAGTAGTTTAGGTTGGAGGAAGATTATAATATAAGGGGGAAATATGATTTTTAAGGTTAGATTTGAATATAGAGAAAGTAAAGACTGGTGGACCAGAGGACAAAAAGAAATCCAGCTTCGAGGAGCAAGAGTCAATCACCAAATCACCAAATGGACAATCACCAAAGCTGTGAATTATGGAGGGAGGAATTGGATAAAGAAGACCTGAGAGTGTCCGTAGGAAAGAATCATTTCAGATAGGTAAGAAGATGCACGGTTATTTAAGGCTTTGTAAGTGAATACAAGAATTTTGAATCATGATCAAATACAGTATTTTACAGAAAGTCAATGACGATGATGGGTGTAATGTGGTCATGAGTGTGGTTGTGGAGGTGTGCATAGTCAATGTTGAAGCTTCATAGCGTTCATTTTAACCCCAGTCTGGAGTACCAGAAACATCTTCCGGTGAGCAAATATTTCATTAACAGCCGCTGGTACATGAGGAGAACTTGCGTAAGTATTAAAAAATATATTTTTCTTTTCGCTGTGCTCTCTGGGGCATGTCTCCAAACAGATGAGCCATTTGGTCCACCTGCCAGTGGACCATCTCAGACATCTACACCACAGCAACACCGCAGATTGTGGCATGTGTCAGTTGTTACAGCGGCAGCCCTATTCTCAATGTGACCCTATCATGGGTCTGGTACCACAAACACAACTGCAAAGCAACTGTTTTCCCTATAATTTTATTTCTTTTACCCTTTCACTAAGAGCATTCTGTTCTTTTCACTTTGTTTGAATAACAACGTACCAGACAGCCAAAGTGTAGGGGTTCGGGATACAAAGTATAAACATCCTCACAAAGCACTATTTTGTTGAGGATCTGTGGCAAGACTTGATAATTGCTGTTCGCTAATAGATGTATCCTGAGCAGTTTTTTGCCAACGATTTCAGAATCCAGATGTGCAAGCTGACAGAGGCATATAGCAGAAGATTTGGAGTTTCTTTTACATTTGAAGGTGGTTCTACCAAGTTCGGAACCAGGGGGTGAATACTTATGCACCCAACACATTTCTGTTATAAAATGTTTTTAAAAACTATTTTAGACTTTCTTATATTAAACACTGTTGAAATTTACTTATAAAATCCCAATTAGGTCCATTTCTATTCCAGGCTGTAAAACTACAAAATGTTGAAAAGTTAAATGATGGTAAATAAATATGCAAGGTACTGTACACTGAAGTAATTGGTACACCAGTCTAATATTTGGAAGTTCTCCCACAGGGCATGGACACCACAAGCTTGTGGAAATATTCTGTAGGTAATGAAAACCATATGGCATCCCAGATGTGTTTGATAACTTTAAGATCTGTGAATGGCAAAACCCCAAAACTCACGAGAGTTCATCCAACCAAAATTTGGTGTCTCTGGACGTGTGACCAAACCCATCAGAATAAATGCAGGATATGAACGGCTGTTAGAGGTCGGAAAGGAGGCACATATAGTGTTCACCTGTCAGAGATGTTTGTAGACCATACCAGGTTGTACCAGTTTTTCTGGCACCTACTGGAAACATTAGCGGACAGTCACAGCGTACGTCTAAAACATCATTGTCTGAAGCAGAACCTACATTGGCCATGCAGCCACACACTTAACTGCACAATTGCATACTTGTTCATTCAACATAGAACAGAT
The DNA here is from genome assembly GCA_028565595.1 of Duopalatinus emarginatus. Taxonomy (NCBI): domain Eukaryota; kingdom Metazoa; phylum Chordata; class Actinopteri; order Siluriformes; family Pimelodidae; genus Duopalatinus; species Duopalatinus emarginatus. The sequence continues at coordinate 9,123,004 of JAOVVF010000036.1, read as the reverse complement.
GGGGAGGATAAAAAGGCCAAGGGTTCACATGAAACAGTCTGGTGCCTTTTGTGAGTGCTGTAAATGACACCATGTGCAGAACCCTCTCCTTTTTATCCTTCCATCCTCTCTGGATCTGGTCCCATTGGCACAGCCAGTTATGTCCCTGTTTCAACAGGAGTGTGTGATGTGAGAAGGCTATGAATGAATCAGGAAGGACTCATTCACAGATTTCGCTCATCGAAAAACATTCATCTTCATTAACCGTTTTAGCTCGGTCAGTCCTGGGAACACTGGGTATGCGGTGAAGTACTTACTGACCACTGCACTTAAACACATTTAAGCAGTGTGACGTGAAACACACACTGGGTTGCAGTGAGCACACTTGCCCAGAGCAGTAGACAGCTCTATCAACAAAGCACGAGAGCAGTTGGGGGTTAGGTGCCTTGCTCAAGGACACTTCAGCCATAAGGATGGTTCCTTAACCACTGACCCCAGCTAAACGTATCCCCAGACAGGGTTCAAGTCACCATGTTCATACTTAGGAGAGTGAAATGCCAAGCCACCAACTGGCATGTTTCTAAAAAGTGAGAAGAAGCTGGAGAACCAGGTAGAAACCCATGCAGACAGTTTTATACTTTAGATTAACTCGAGCTCGGGGTCAAATCAGCAACCGTGCAGATGTCAGTGAACAACCAAACCTGCAGCACCACCAAATACAAAATCAAAATCAAAATTTCGTGGCAATACAGACAGATTCAATACTAAGATTGATTACAAGAGATTCAGCATTTCATTCTTTCATATTTCAGGATCTCATTCCTTATTCATTTGGTAGCTAAATATATACAAGCTCAACTGATTACAGATCCTTCTAACACACTCTCTAATTTATACCTTCCCTATACACACGCTAAAGCGTCCAAGCCTGTGCTGAGAATAAAAGACTGGCACTATTTCAGAAAAACATCCACCATCTGGATCACACTATTTTACAAGAAGCACTGGATTATAGCTCTGAAGGATGTCATTCCAAAGCTGGCAGAAGCATTACATTATACTGGAATACATTCAAGAAAGCTTTCATTCCAACCATATCAACCTCTTAGCCGAATGCCTGGAGATGGTATAATTTGAGAATCGGTCTGACAGAAAGCTGAAATAAGGTGAGAGTGACAACATGCTGCCTTGTCACATTTCTGTGGTTATTGGATTCACTAGCAAAATGACTGATTTACATTTGAAATTACACGCCATCTAAGAATTAGCCTTTAAAATAAGCATTCCTAACTTGAGGTTTTAACCACTGAAAGGTTCTTTAGATTCTGAATAAATACAGGACCTACTGTTGCTAAACTCTGAAGACTCAGAAAACCAAGCCTGGGATTTTTTGTAGCATTGCTTGAACAAAAAAAATGCCTTATGTTATGTTATTTAAAAAAAAATGAGTTATGTTATTTTGCAAGCACTAATTTATACTGAATCACTACTAAAATGTAAGTAAAGTTGTATTAAGTTGCATCTATGTTATTAGAAATATATTTGTCTGAGCTGTGTGAACACTAAATCACATTAAAGTGTGCTTAAATTAGTCTAATATTATTCTCTATATTACGACCATTGTGCCCATTAATTACATACTTAGTACATCATGTTGTTTTAAGCATGCCTAATGTGTTTTAACTGGTTAACTGGGCAGCTCGAATAAACATTTTTTAATATAACTTTAGTACATTTTAGTGGTGATTTAATTTAGTACACAAAATAATACTTAAGTATACTTCTTTTTTTCATGAGCAAATATTGTTTAAAAAAAAAGAAGAAGAAAGAAAAGAAAAGAAATCTATCTGTATAACCATGCAATTTGTAAATGGAATAGTAGTCTCTCTTTAGGGTGGTATGATATTGCTTTCGGGTCCGATTTTGACATCATTTCACTTCAGATATCGGATGGACACAGCTGATACGCTTACCAATCCAGATTTCAGTCTGTAGGTTGTGCTGAACCATGACCCCATGGTAATATAACATACTGTGTCCTCATGTGACCTCACGGTAACGTAACATGTCACTGATCCAGATTCCATCTCAGACTTTACCATGAACCCACAGCAACTTCAGCTTTTAGTTTGACTATAATGTCTTATTTAAAATAGTTATTTTAGTTTTACATTTCTAATATGTAATTGTAATAAAACGGTTACAGTTGTTGCTGTAACTTGTTGATACATGAAGTGTAGCAGTAATAAATTTCTTTTGGACTGCATTTAAATTCAGTGCATTTGTGTATATTTTTCGCTCATCTAGTAAGAAGGGAAGTGAAGTGACTCAGTGACCAATGTGCATGCACACACAGTGGAATTTATGTATTCCATGTAGTGAAACACACACACTAGAGGCAGTAAACACCATTGCTAAGAGTGGTATGCAACCCGGAGAGCAGTTGGTGGTTCGGTGTCTTGCTCAACAACACTTCAGTCGGGTCTTTTCGGGGCAGAGATCGAATCGGGGACCTTCTGGTCACAAGGCTGGTTCTTTAACCACAAGCCTACAGCTGCCCCTAAGGTGATATGTCGTCTATTTCGGCCTCATGATGTAACCTTAAACATGATACCAACAATAATATTAAAATATAAATAGCCCAGAACCTGTATTGGTATCAGCAGTTATGTCTCGGAATCAGATCAGCCCATCGATAATTATAATGTTAGATAAATATAAAAATTTCAGCTATAGAAAATGCTGTTAATAAGGATTAGGGAACATTGCCAGTCCACTCACCAATCCTAAAAGCAGCCAATGGAGTTGTGGTTGTATCACAGTAATGTGTCTCGCATTCATAACCACAATCCTTCAGGTTCAGATCCCTTCTCAATACACACAAATTAAATATGATTGAATGTTGGTAGTTTACTGCCTCTGGTATGTCTGGTCTTAGAATGTATTCTGTAATATTATAGACAAGGCATTTATAGGGGGTATAGGGTTTAAAAAGCCCCAAGTTCAGTGCATTAGTCTTACACATCCCCACTTTTAGCATGCGGTGAGTTTCCACAGATTCTGTTCTTGTGTCCGTTTTAAGTTGAGTTCATTTGTGCATGTTTCCTGTTATTGGTTGATTACCCTAATATGTTTGCCTGTTCTGTGTTAAGCCTTTGATTAATTATTTATTATCTATGCTGTCTTGTTATTGTCCCTTGTTGTGAAGTCTTATTATGCATCTAGACCCAAGTCTAAGATCAGTGTTTGGATCTGACAATAATTTTTTGATTTTTCCCTAATAAAACATGTTCAGTTGTCATGTCAACGTTTTCGCTGCATCAAGAACAATCTGAAGAACATCAAAATGTTCAGCAAAAAAGTTGTATGTGTGTGCATGCTTGTGTAGTAATATAGAGGTTTAATTCTTAGATAAAGAGCAATAGAGTTTGACAGATTTTGCAGCAGTCAGGTCATATTGTGTACATCTGTAACACGTTTTTTTTTTACAAAGCAATTTCTAGTGAGCAGACTTGCACAACTCTCTGCTCTTCTGGCAAACAAATTCCTAGAGATCATCTGTGCCCCACACTGCATGCACACACACACACCAAAACATCCAGCTTCGCCCCATCCCCAGGAAAGGTCAGATCTGTGACATGCATCACTTTGCACTGGAGGCAATGCTGATGTTTTTAAAACCAAACTGAGAACTGCTTGACTGAGGGCAGAAGACTAAGGCCCCGATACCAAGGGCAAGAGAAGTCTGCACTGAAGCCTAGAAGACCCTCAGCTGTTGTCTTTGAACCTCAGACGCCCTGCAGTCGCCCATGCCGCAGAGAAAAAAAACTGTGGTTACATGTGGAAACTATCTGCTTTTCAGAATACAGGTCCCTGGGTTCATCTGACTTTGAGGCAGCGAAAGCAATGGGAAAGTGGAAAATGAAAGCTGTGGTTTTGCATCTCTACTGCTTCTTCTACTGCATGCTTCTCCATTCTGCCTTAGACAAGACAAACTATGAGAAACAGAGACAGAGAAACAAACGTTATTGCTGTATTAAAGTGTACACTGTATAGTTATATCAGATTTTTTTCGGTGGTACTCTACGGTACATACTACTATGTATGTACTATCCTCCTCCAGAGAATTTTTAATGAATTATATGCCATTTACTGCATTCTGATGTATTTTTAACAGGTTGAAATGATAGCTAACATTAAGCTAGCTGATGATAGATCTCCTAACATTGACTAGCCAGCTAACTGCACCAATATTTACATTGGAAAATGGGGAAAAGTTGACTTATTTTCTGCTTCTTTGTAAAGAATTTCCTTACATCCATTGGGTCTGGGGAGGGAGCAAATATTACAAACAACTGATCATCAACCAAGAACAGCCTACTGTAATAAATAAGGCAAAGATACTCCTAATATTTAATTGTTTAATTGAACATTCATTATAACATGGCTGAGAGCATATAACACAAGAATACATTTTTAGCCAAAGCTGGACATGGCGATGGAGATGGCAGTGGGATTGACGTTACCTCCTCCAGTTTTGAGCAGCCTGCACCTTTACTGTCTGTGTACCGACTGCACTGATGATTCACTTCACTTGCATGTGCTGAGTTGTTGTAGGCAACTCCAAAAACCTGAAGTGGACTTTCAGTGGTATGTGTATTCTCCTATCAATCAACTGGAATTGATTTTTTTTTTTTTTGCGAAGCAACAGAAACAGTGCTGGGTGAACTAATATTTTATGTGAAATGTGGGGGAGTCCAAACAAAAAATTATGAAACATAAAGGTAACACGCCCCCTTTAGATCGAATGGCGGCGACGCCTGTGTGCATAGTTTAAGAGTAGTTTGGGTTTTTAGACTTGTGATAAGCTTTAGATTTGATACTGTATTGCTCATTTTTGGCAGTATTCTGGCTTCAAGCATTTGAATCCTGGTCTATCTGCACTAGCTTCAGATATTTCAATTAAACTACTAAGCACTCTGGATAAGAGCTTCTGCTCAATGCCGTAAATGTAAATGTACATGACAATGTCTTTTATAGTTACATTGCTTGTACAGTAGTTATATAGACACTGGTCACACTGTTTGGATGAAACAAGCCACTTTTCCTGAAACTGTAAGAAAGAGACAGGGTTGTAGGAAAGGAGGATATTGTTATTTGCCCTACCCATGCATTAAGTGTCTCTTTTTTCCTCTTTCCTAGGTGTGGCTAGTTATGAGAGTTGTAATGACATTTTAAAATAGCTATTTCATGTAGAGACAGTGGGGAACCTGACTACAGAGTAGAGACTTGTTGCACTGCATTGTGTTTAAGTAAGCTCTTCTCAACTTAGTGCTACAAAACGTACTTATTTGTGTGGTTCTGGTTTTATTATATTCACCAACGCATGCCCCTCTGAGCAGCTGGCTTGGTTTCTTGTCTAGGGTGGCATGGCTCTAGGATGGCATGGCATGGTGTTTTGGAGTGGCTGAGCTTTTCACTTTAGAGGACTGTCTACCTTTTTCAATTGGTTCATGTTTATGGGAAAATGGAGGGAAAATGTTGACCTGTGGGCATGTATCTTACAGCATCTACTATAAATAGAGCTGCGCCTGGGGAGCTGAGGCCTAACGGCTGGTGCTCTCTTGCTTTCTCTCTCTCTCTCTCTCTCTCTTTCTCTCTCTCTCTTTCTCTCTCTCTCTCTTGCACTAACAGAAGTTCTTTTGCCAATCAAACAAGGTAAATTATTTTCCAGCTAGATTGTGATACTAAAAACAGCTGCACTATAGCCGACTGGAATCTTGGAGGTACATTTCCATAGCCACTTGTGCTGAAATGGCCAAGTTTATAATAGAAAAAGACCAAATATATGTACGTAACACTGCTCCAAACAAAAATGTAGTTATAATGATGTAACCCCTAAATGTCCTGAATTATTAACCATAAAGAATCTTATATTGTGCACTGATTAGCCATAACATCTTTGACATATCTAGGCATGGACTTCACAAGACCTCTGAAGGTGTGCTGTGGTATCTGGATCTGAACCTGGACCAGAAGTGGCACAAAACCTCCCGGGGTTATGTCGATAGGGTTGCCCACCATTCTGGGAAGGTTTTTACAGCCTCTAGTGTGTGTAATAACTACTGTGTGTGTTTGTTTTACTGCTCCAGAAATATGCAGACACCTAGATCTGCTACAGTAATGTGTAAATTCATCATTAGAGGTCAGTATGCCCAAACCATCATGTTCGTAAGCTGCATAATCCAGGCATACGATGGTTAGGCAGTTAGTAGGTTTCTCTTCTGCTTTAAAGGTTTTCAGACTGTGTGGGAAATTCTACAAGGATATGGAACATATAAAACCCAGCCTGTGTGAAGGAAATACTCTTAGTGCTACATCAAAGTTTAGACTGCACCCAAACAGTCTGGCTCATGTGCTGGGTTTGTGCTAATAAATAAACCAGAAACTTTATCGATGTGGAAACTGATAAGGTTCTGACATCACATTACATTAAATAAAATAAGAAAAATACACAAACACCTACAAGCATAAACCGTTCACAAGCCGAGAGAACAGAAATAATTATTTATGGAAAAATATTTAGTGTGTTGTTGTTAGGGATTAAGCCATATTTCCCAGAACCCTCTGGTGCCAAGCAAGATGGCCATGCCCCGCCACGTTACTCGGCACCCAACCCGTTTTCTGCACCGGAACTGTGTTTATGTTTCACTTCATTTATTTAAGCCATATGTTTTTGTCATGTTCTCTACAGAGTGTTAGTGCTAACCAGCCACACTTCTAAGTGTCAGGGCATGTTTGTGTTTTCATATTGTTGGACTCTAGCTCTCGTTCCTGATTTTAGTTTCAGTTTGTGTTTTAGTTACCCCACCCCACCCCACCTCCCAAAAAAAATCTGACAAGCAGACCGATGTTACAGGGCATGTACACTGAAGTACCAGAAAAACTGTTACAAAATGGTACAAATTGGTGGTGGCTCCATAATGGTAATGGTTTGTCTAACTGGCGTTCCATGTCAACGTCTCCTTTCTGACATGTTAGAAATGTCCTGCGTCCATTCTGATGGGTTTGGTCTCATCTACACACATCTAGAAATGCCAACTTAAGGTTAGACAAACATTGGTCTGAGTTTGGGGTTTTGGCATTCCCATTTGCCGATCTCAACGTTATCGGACACATCTGGGATGCTATGTAATGTGCTGTAGAACACAGAAATCCTACACCTCAGAATACAACAGAATTGTGGACCGTACTGCAGGACGTATGGTGTTCATTGAATTAAGAAATTTTAGCAAGCTTGTGGGACTACGCGGCATGGGGGACCCCAAGTCCTACCAAGTGGTGTATTTACCGTTATCAGTTCTTTTGCGTCTATATACTTTTATTAATACTCTTTTTTTATCAAGGTCTTTTTACTGAAGATTATAGATAGAAAATACACATTATCCCAAAAGCTTTAACCACCCCCCACCACCACCAACCTGCTTTATGAAATGTGACAAAAAATCAATACGCATCTCAAATAAATAATACATTGAAAACATAAACTGAAAAAAAAAAAAAAATACTGCTGTAAAATTACACTGTCTACTTCTGCACTTGCTACAAATGGCAGAAAAGGCTGAAATCTTCCAAAGCTTGAGATATTGCATCATTTCTCTAATCCAATGGGAATAAGCATGGGGAAGAGAGTCTTTCAACTTGAGCAGAATTAGTCTTCTGGCTAAAAAAGTACAAAAAACCAATATACTGCTCAAAATGTTGTTTAGATGAGTATCTCGTGACTGAATACCAAATAACACAATATAAAGAGAATAATCTCTTGCCATTTCCAAGACTTGACTACCAGTTCTGATGCAATTTATGTCCAAAACATGTGCAGTAATTCTGCAGAGGCCCGTTTGCACCTATTACATGTCAGATCTAAATTGTACTTTCAATAATTCTTCCAATATTTCTGGGAATTCAGAAACAGTAGTTTTCCCTTGTATACACTGTTATACATACCTAGACAAGAGTAGCTGCAAAGACTTCATAAATTATTTGACTGAGTTTGTTAAAAGCCTCTCTCTTGTTCACGGCTTGAGTGTGTTAGTCGACAACACGGAAAACAGCTTGAGGTCAATAGGCTTGCTGTGTCGATGTGTTTGCCTGGCAAGCTTCTCTATAAATCTCTGCTCTCCTGTTCCAGTAATAACAATGAATTTCTTCACAAATCCTGACATCAACCAGGTTCGCAGTAAATCAGAGTACCAACTGAAACAAACTCAAACACTCGAGGCAATGTTTTCTTTAGCTACAGTGCAACACATCAGGCAGGCAACACAAAATGAAAGCTTTAATAGTAAGAAAACTAAGTAAATTGGCCAAGATTACTCTTCTCTGTGGTGTAACATGCCCTGAAGCTATAGGTACAGCCAGCAGAAACAGACATTCGCACTGAGCCAAGGAATCGGCTGGCATGACTGGCATTCCTCACACTGCCATCTGGACGAGCCCTCACTGCCTTGTACCATTGTACACACACACACACGGCACTTCAGCTAACTGAAGGAGCCTTGTCCTAGCTGAGAGCCTGTCTTACACACCACATGCTGCATGCTCTATCACAAGTGAGAACCGCGCATCCACAACATAACATGTTATACAAACTTATTGTCAGTACCAGAGGTCCAGCCGTTTGTACTTCTATTCCTACAAAAAGTTAGAATTTATGTTTACCGTTTGTGTTGCTTGGCAACAGAAATCAAGTTCTATTTCCTCACATTCTTGACCACCATTGACCAGATTTCTACCAAACTGCTTGTTACTTAATACTAACAAAGTTGTCACCTCATGAACCCCATCACCAAAGGCCAAAATTGCTTGGGAACATCTTAAACATGCACTTATACTGCGTTGTCCTATTTCCAGTGTATTGTGATGTTGCATGAAGACCTCAACAAATATTAAGGAACTTTCAGAGGAGAAGACCAAATGCAAGATCTGTTAGCAGTGAGGCAACAGTGCAACGAAGTGAAACCCTGAGGTACCACAGGGTTATACAATACTCAGAAACACCAGAAGAGCAAATATAATACACTGTTTGGCAATTGAGCTGTGCCTCTTAACCAACTCCGTTTTATAGGCATCGCACTATGAAGCGTACGACCGTGAACTTTCTAACAAGTTGGGATATGAAACAATCAGAAGACTCATGCTTATCTTTCTACTGGTTCTATCCCAGGACTGAAGGCAGAGAAACACAGGTCACCTTGGGTTCATCGAAGGGCCAACACAGAGACACATCCCTACACACTCTGACATTTAGGAGAAATCTGTTATATCCAATTCACCTGATTGAATATCTTTAGACTGAAAGTGAACTAATTGCCTACTGTGCTTGCACACAGAGAAATGTGACCTCCGCATTTAACCCATCCGTGCAGTGAAACACACGCACACACCAGTGAACACTAGGGGGCAGTAAACACACTTGCCCGGAGCGGGGGGCAGCCCCAAACCACGGCGCCCGGGGAGCAGTTGGGGGAGTTAGGTGCCTTTGCTCAAGGGCACCTCAGTCGTGTCTTGCCCTGGGCAGGGATCGAACCCACAACCTTCCGGTCAAGAGACCGTTCCCTAACCACTAGGCCATAGCTGCCCCTGTGTGGGAGGAAACTGAAGCTCCCAGATGGTGAGAACATGCAAACTCGACACAACCTGGATATTAACCCCAGGTCCTTCTCGCCATGAGGCGATAGCACTATTCACCGCACCACTCCAGCAGATGAACTCATTAGGATTATTGATCCAAACACAATACAAATCACAGCAAGGCCAAATGTCTAATGCAGATTTTAATGCAGAATATCTTCCTCCCTAATTGAAGTATATTTTAAAGGTTTTCCAGGAAGACAATTTAGTAACAAGAAGGATTAGACTTGTTGGTCATGGGTTAAATATACATACTGTATATCTGGTAACATAGAAACACATTACAAAGCACCATGATAAAAATCATAGTACTATAATAATGGTGATGTAAAGCAACCACTGTTTCTTACAAAGGGATGACCTGCTGGGATATGACCCACATCTTAGCTCGCATTTTCAGAGCTTATTCAAAAACAGGAAATAAATTAGCAACCTCACAGAGGAAATGCTGATGATACTGAGGTGACTCTAAAGGACATCTGAAACCTTTGTGGTTCAGATCAGCAACAGGGTGAGGGGAAAGTAGAAGCTCAACGTGCAACAGTATTTCACAGGTTTGTGCTGATGTCTCTGAACAACCCGCCATCCTAAAAGAAGTCCAAGCGCTTGGCTGAGGGCGTCAGCGGTGTTTGTGCTTCTCTAAACTCCTCCACTACACTCTGAGTACAGTGTAAACATCCAGTGTGAGTGTGATTGCCAAAGGTAAATATGATTCAGGGAGATGAATCACAAGATGCTACATTTCTGAAAGCTTGCAGGCCCAAGGAAAAAAAAAAAACAGCAGGCTTTATACTGCTAGTATTTAATAAGAGACAGTAAGAGAAATGCTGAGATCCATGTTACAGTACAGCAGGGGGCCTAATGACTCATGTGATACAGGGCTGTGGGTGGTTAATGGGCACATTATCATGCTCAGAATTACCAAGGAACAAAAGCAGTAACTGAGATCCAATCTTTCCGGGTAAGTGGAGTACAAAAAAAAATCCTTGCCAACAACTGCTTAAAACATTTTAGCAAGGCAGAACAGAAGAATCCATCATACTAGTCCATGTATTGTAATTATGCCATAAAGTATCATTTTAAAAAAAGTACTGTGGATATACATATAGCCATGTCTAACTGGGTGACACTGCACGCTCAGGATCACTGAGTCTGTGATGCCTGCTTTCAACAGACACAAATTAAACGACATGTGTTTTCAATGAGCTAGGACAATGGCTGTAAAGCTTGGATGTAAACATGTGACCCTCAATAGCACATCTGGTGTCAGTGAGGAGGGTTACAAGAATAGCAGAGGCTTCTGACACAAAGATGGTGGAAACACTGGTGGTAGCACAGCATCTGGTATCTTGAGATATATA
>JAOVVF010000036.1:9095069-9107943 GCA_028565595.1 Duopalatinus emarginatus | reverse complement strand
ATATAAACTGCAGAACTGCATAAAACAGGGAACCCTGTGTAGAATATGAGTTAGATATTTAATATCTGAGTTATGTAACAGTTTCATTTTTACATTAAAGTACAAGATTTCCGAAATATGCCAGGATGCAACCCTGCCCTCTTCTGATAATACGCTGATTTACATTCAACATTCCATATTCTTTTGCCTTAATGCTTGTTTCATTTTTTATTTCCCAGAACAGTCAGGTACATTTGTTCAAAATGATCCATTTTCCATTAATAACCCATTAATACTATTCCATTACTATTACGTTTATGGGACTGCTCTTTGTTCCATTTTTATGTTGCACATTAACTGCGGTTACAGTTCAGTTCCTTTATAAGTTCACCAGGTTTCCTGCAGTTTAAACTTGTTGCCTAAGGACAGGAATCAGTCTGCTGTAAATGAAGTAAATCCTTTCACATGGACTAGCAGTTAATGAGATGTTGAGCTCAAACACATTTCCATGATTTTTATATATTTTTTGTCTGGACTTAGTGATTACACAATGATACAGTAATTTTGTAACTGAGACTGCTAGTAAAACAGTCCGCTATAATCATTCCCATTAGGGTCATATGTTAAGTATGAACATGACACAAAATATATGACTGTTGCCTTCTTTTGTCTGTTGTTTCGCACTGTTAAAAACGTGCATTTTACTTTTAACAATACTTAATTTAATTGAACATCAACAAAGAAAGTCCTTAAAAACATATAAAAATGCTGAACCTTCCAATATATAAGTATTAAATGAGACATACCAATTTCAGCATCTTGGGGTCTGTGACATGTAAATATAAATGTTTCAGCCTGTTTAAAACAGCTCTTTCCAAATGCATATTTCACTGTCTCTCACTTTAAATACAATGGTGCCACTGCTCATCCCGTCCCTCTCTGCCTTGGAACGTGCCTATTGTCATATTACAGAATGCCATTTTGGACCTTGGTGTCCAATGCGCCCAACATTTTGGAGGCTTGAAGACCATTTTTCTGGATAACAAGCTCTATAATGTTCAGATTTTTCAAACAATTTTAATGATTCCTTTTTATCTTTATATTGAAGAGTTTATGCTGTACAAAAAAAGTTACTTTGAATCTTGATAGTTAGGCTAAAATTGCTGGTTGATATTAGAGGAGTGTGTTAATGCTTATACATTACTACATACAAAGTACACACGTGTAATAAGTAATTGTAAAATTTTATTCTTGTGATAACTCGTGTTGTACTGACACTTTAAAAGATTTACAGAATTTTTTACAGGACTTAACTACAGGTTATCCACTTAGCTGCCCTGTCCTCTTAGGCTTGGAACCGATGTTGCAATGTGTGGTGTTGGTCTGTTCACCCTAAAGCACTACATTTGCCCGAACATAGACTTGTTTAAGCATCAGTGACTCCTGAAAAATAAACAAACAAAAAAAATGGGACCTTCTCACAAATGTGATCTTATGCTGTGGGTGGAGACACTTGCATAATAGGTGGAGATATTCAGAGGGAGGGGTGGCATTATTCTAATGAGAGCCCCACTTGATGTGGAAAGGGGCAGAAAATATGAACGTCTTGTTAAATCCTGTGTTTTCTTATCCAGGAAAAAAAAGTGTGTTTTTTATAATATGCGCCTATTTAGTAATGCAAAGTGTTAATTCTATCTATTTGCATGACTACATTAGTCTACCACAAGGGGGAAGCAAATTCAAAGAAAACATGACCAACCTTCGTAAACTCATACCGGCATCGAGCGCTTAACCCTTCAAGATCTGACAGTAGGCATTAGTAAAGCTCTGGTTAAAACTATTTAGTGGGTGTTTTCTCTCTGTGTTCTGTTTATACTGGCTCTGCCCCATCAAATCTGGCTGAGACATTCCCACTGTCTCTGAAAGGTCACAATCATTAATTTCCCAGTCATTACAGTATGTATCATACTAACAGAACTAGTGGCAAAGTTCAACACTATGTAACTGCAGATAAAAGAAGCATCATGATTGCTTCATATTTCGTATTATGATAGTTGGCTTGGGACTTCTTTCAAATCCACCCATTGAAACACTGTGGCTTTTAAGTTTTCTTTGCTCACTGCAGGTGCACGGTGGGTTATGTAAGTCTATTTTTCTGAGGGGATTTGCTGTCTCTGGTTAGAAGCAGAGGCTACGCCTTTCCCTTTGTTCCTTTGCCTGGTTCGGCATAACTTATTGCCTTGCATTATCCAAGATATTTAAAAAAATCTACTCTCAGAAAAAAGGAAAACAGCACTTCACCTGACTTGACCTGTCCAAACATGTTCATCATGGAATCATGTGAATGGCTTAAGAAGCAATATAGCTTGACAGATGCACCAATAGACATGAACCGGACATGGTATTTAATGTGGAAACTAGAGAAATGCCACAACTTGTTAAACATTTCTAGACCTTGGGATTAAGACAGAAAGTATTGTTATTACCATATGTACCATATACTTTTAATAAATAGTAACTACTTAACTAACTCTAGCTACCTCCATTATGAATTAGCATTACAAATTAAGCAAACAAAAAGATGTGATCATAATAAATGTGATTGTAAAGGACCAAACAGCAGCTGAACTCAATATCACAAGCTATAAGAATCAGAAAAAGTTCAATTCCTCAGCCATCCACATTATAGTTAAATAATATTTAAAAACGTGCTAGCTTAGCTTTCACTTGCTAGGTTAGCTTTATCGCACTAGATTAGCTTGCACTTGCTAGGTTGTCTTTGCTAGTTTACCTGACCATGCTTGAAAATTTGTTTATTTAGATATAAGATGTAAAGTCGCAATCGTCAACTGACAAACAGCATAAGCAGCAATAATTATCATAGTCTGTGTACCAACACACGCTATACTTACACAGTACATATGCTTTTGCTAGGTTAGCTTTTCTTTTACTCACTTTAATTTGATAAGTTAAGTTAGTGTTCACTCTCCAGGTTAACTTTCACTCAGTGAATTATTATTCACTGTCTGTGTTCATTTTCATTTCACTAACTTGCTATTTACCTGCAACATTTACATTTACAACATAAACGTAGTAAGACCTTATCCGGAGTGACTTACAGAAGTACTGTGAGGTTCCTGTGAATAAGATAACCCAGTTAGTTTTGAATTAAATTCAGTGTGTTGCTATTAAAAATCTACAGGCACGTACAAAAACGAGGGGAAATTGTATAATATATTGAGTCGCTAGTTTGCTAGATTAGCTTTCACACACAAGGTTACTTGAATTTGACAGGTTAATATTTACTCACAAGGTTTCACTAGTCCATCTGACTTTTCAAAGGGCCCAATTTCTTATTTTCTGATCTCACCAACCAATAAAAAGAAGAAAATGCTATGACATCCGCAGACTACAGCGTGATTCAAAAGTCGCAGGACACACGACCAGCGTCCTACTGGAAAAACTTGCCCTTGATCCAATATCCATAGACATAGCCTAAAAGGCCCCCTCACCTATTACTTGCTGGGGTATTCAGATCTGTCATTTCAACTTTCATTTCTGAAATAAAACATATCCTGACTTTTGACTCACCCTGTACATTCTTCAGTGCAGTTGGAATAGAGATAGAAACAGTCACTTATGAGCAGGCCAGGGTCTTGCCCTTGAATATCCATTTATGCCATCTATGGCTATTTAAGAATATAGCTGATTTTAAGAATCCCTTTTGTGTACAGACTGTTAAATCAATACAAACATTCTGTTCTTCAAGCATATTATCATTTCAGTATTGATTGTACTCACTAGATACAATAAAGATTTGGTCTTTAGCCATCTTCTGGGTGAGGGCACTGAGATATAGTAATCAGAGGAAGTTAAATCTTAATAAGAGCTTGTGCTTTTGTCTGTGAGAAAACTTTCACAGAGCAGAAAATTAAAGAAGTTCTAAAGTTCTCAAGCAGAGAACAGGCCCGAGGCAGCGTAACCTGATTCAGTACAGTTACACGGACCCCTGTGCTTAACCTTTTCTTTGCAGCTCTACTGCCCTCACACTCTTTTACTGAGGATAATCGGTGTAAAATGGACAATCTAAGACCTCAACTTGAAAGTAAGTCCCAGCACAGGTGTACAACAGCTTTGAGAAGACAGGGTTTGGTGTTTGATTTGGTACAAAGCAGGCTTCAGTTCTAAACATAAAAGAGTGGAGCAGCAGAAGAAAAAGAGGACATACAGGACAGAGCTGAATGATTGTTGAGTGTAATTTGTTCTTCACATGACATGTCTAGAGCAAATTTGCCTTGTGGTAAATGTCCTTTTAGAGTCAAATTTCTGATAAAAAATGTCTTTTCATACTAAAACAGTTTATCTCCACATCCACTCTTACACAGACACTCGAGTGCCAGAAAAAAACCTGGTATAGATTGGTGGTGGCTCCATAATTGCATAGGGTTCCATTCCATTGGATCCCTGGTATCTGTGCCTTCTTTCTGATGAGTTTCACCCGTCCTGATGGGTTTATTCTGATGTGGTTGACCTCTTTCGACAGGACAACGTGCTGCCACACATCCTAGACTGCCAAATTATGGTTAGAGGAACACTGACTTTGGGGTTTTGCCATATCTGAGATGCCATGCAATGCACTGTGGAACACAGAAATCCTACACCTCGGAATACAACAGAATTGTGGCGTGTTCTCCAGGACGTATGGTGTTTATTGCCTACAGAATATATCCGCAAGCTTATGGAGTCCATGCCCTGTGTGGGACCTACCAAGTATTAGACTGGTTGTACCAATTTTTCTGGTACTTTAGTGTATAGTCGTGAAATTATGAAGCTTTGGACCAAACTTGGAGCAAGACACTCTATGCCCATTTAAAAAAAATTGTTTAGCTACTAAAACACATTTGCTGTGTTGACGCACAAAAAGATAGAAGCTGTTATATAGGGCATGAACTGCGTAGTACAGTCGCCTTTGAAAACAATAAATTCATGGCCAGTGCAGTTGATCAATCAAACCACATACATGAAAAAGTAAATAAATGCATAACAGACATAGCCTCTCCTTCTGTTTATATCCTGCTTGGCTGGGAGAGCATAATAGCCTTCTTATTATTTGTATTGTCTCTGATGCCACCCAGTCTGTGGGAAACCTTCATTATTGACAACTACTGTATTGTCTCTAACCTTAGCTCTACTTTCACCATAAAGGAAAATTAGATATTTACACATGAAGGGACCTACAATAATAAATCTTTATTATTTAGAGGCTTAAATATAACTTTTGTATGTGGAACCCCAAATAGATCTTGGTAGAAGTGGGTAGTGTTGCTGGAAGGAAGGGCCTGGGTTTAATTCCCTGGCTGGGTGACAAAGGTCCTGTCTGTGTGGAGTTTGTATGTTCTCCCTCATCAGTTTCCTACTACTACATTTAGATCTGAATGTACTAAATTGTGTGTGAATGTATCTGTCCCACGATGGACTCGTGACCTGTCCAGGGTGTTTTTCTGCCTTTGGGCCTGTGACCCAGTAGGATAAGCAGCTTAGAGAGTGAGCGAGTGAATGCCCTTTTAAAAGTGCAGCGTGGGTTTAACCTCAGTCTGATCCTGTTGATTTGTGTTTTAATGAGAGGTCTCCAGCTGAAGATCATGAGAGCAGGTTTCCTTACACATTCAGGCTTCTTGTTTCCCCATTCTGGTTTTGTGGACAGATTGGGTTGCAGGGCATTTCCTCATTGCGGCAAACTGAGGAAGGGCTAGTTTTACAGAATAAGGAACACGGCTGTCATTCCTGACCCCAATTTCCTTTTCCCCCCTCTGCCAGCTGGTGTAAAAATAAAGACCACAAACAACAGCGGGTGGCTCTGTTGACTTGACCATGTAGGTGAGCAATGAGGGGTCAGAAAAGACAACAGGGGCAGCAAAATTACAAGGCCATGAAAAAAGACATGTCATCGCGAACAAGTTTCCAGTGCCGGAAAGCAATGAAGTGGCTGTTTGTGTCTGTGATAATAATTAGTTTCTTCATTCCAATGGCCTGGAAATCATTTTGCACTTTCATTTGTACTGATTATTTGCTCTCTAAGAACATTTCTCTGTCACTACACAAGACTAATGAATTGGAGCTTGTTTATAGAGTCTCAGTAGAAACAATCCACTGGCTTTGCTGGATGTTGGCTGAACTGAAAATTGGTTGAATTATAATTTCCTGTAAGTTAAAAGAAAACTACTTTCAAGGTTTCGTGTTTCCATTCCACAAATGTTGTTTTAACAATGTTAGACGACACAAAAAATCTTGCACAATAATAAATGTTAGATGTGGACCCAAGGTGAACTGAAGATGAATTGCAAACGTTACAGGAAAGAAGTATTTATGCTAGCACTTCTTCCCATTTAAACACAGAACATTTAAATATCATTTCCTTTATAGGTTATTAGTAATCCCGCCTCTGTAGAAGGTCTCAGATTATAATAGAAATGAACTACAACCTAACACAGTAAGGAACATTTTCTTTGGTTCTCCACCTGTTTTCAGAGTTAAATTAAACAAGTCCTAGGTGGAGACAGTAAGCCAGATGGAAAGCATAAGGAAGGTGGGAATACTGTTTCACATTATTGCCTTCATCATGGGCTTTCACCCACTGTGTAGAAGTACTATAGGTGGTATATGTGGACAGCAGCTGTTTTAGATTAACACTGGAAAGAGTAAATTAAGAGTGTTTAAAATCTGTCTGAGTGTTCTAGACTTTGTGTCAGTTCATAAGTTTCCTAAGACGAAGTCTCTTATCCATTAACCACCTCAGTTATGAAAGACATACGTAAATAGATACAAGGCTAGGTAAAATTAACATAATGAAACTTGGTTTTCCAAAAAAAAAAAAAAAAAATGTTGGTATTTGAGAGCAGTTTTAATCCTGTGTTAGAAAATTACCCTAGGCATAAATTATTAGGATGATGTTTGATTCAAGTATCCAGCTTGTTATAGTCATTTGGCTATAATAGTCATTTGGTTTTTAGATTTTTTTTTGTCTGTAGATCTGTCAGTTTTGTGCAAAGTCATAATATAACTTTGAGCTAGATTCAACATCAAGCATCAATTTATCCGCAGTGTATTTATGCTCTGTGTTCAGATTTTTCCTACTGTAAAGTAGAAGTGGGCTCTGTTCCAATGTGTTTCTTAGGTCGTGCGTAAAGGCTATGAGTAACTCCTCTGTGTGTCTGAATAGTGAGGTTCATGAACAACAGAGGATTGTAAGCAGGAGTTCGCTTTCCATGAGCCATGCTTCCTCTCCTCTCTTTCACCCATGACAGAGAACACCAGGTTGTTTCCACAGGCATAGAAACATGACCCTGTTAATAATAATACACTAAATCTACAGTGTATTATAGCAACAACAAATACAGAAAGAGTTTCCCAAACACTTGAACCCCTGTTGAGGACTCCATGGAGAAAAAGAGGGGGTTCTGTTTAATGACTCTGTAAAGGGTTTTCCCTCAGTGTTTACAGGTGATGGCTGCATTCACAGCACATGTAAACTTTAGTGCCTCAGTGGGCGGGTATGCTTCTTACTTTTTTATTGAGCATGAAAAGACTATTGAAAAGGTCAGAAATTATTGGAAATGATGAAGCAGTAGCTTTTGGATGGAGCTCATGTTCTCTTTTCCACTCCAGGTCTCACTTAAGTTGTTGGTAAATTGTTTTTAAAAGGTGTTTTCATGCCTTTACATGCTGATTGAAAAAAAAATGCTTTGTGAATGCTTCTCTTAAAGTGGGTGAAAGAAAATAGACCTTGTTGTTTTTAACTACAGTATTAACCATTTCCTTTTGGTCCAATGTACTTTCAAAAAAGTTGGATGACATTCTAGACTATAAGAGAAAATGTCAAGAAAGGCTAGGGTGAGAACTGTAAAAATATTTTAAAACATGTTAGTAATACTTTATTCAGTCAATCTGTTTCTGTTATATTAATTATTTAATGTACTACTAGGACAAAATAGCTTGTCCTATTTATCTAATAGGATGTCTCAGCTCATTTTATTGTGCATTACTTTTATTTGATTTATTTTCCAACAATGTATCATTTAAATTTATTCAATCATGGCTACAGGCTGCAGCTTCGTGTGCCACTTGGGTCTTTTTACAAAGAGAGTGAGGAGGAGAGTAAAGATGAACTTGGAAAAAGCTACACTACAGGCAAAAAAAAAAAAAAAAAAAAAAAAAAGGAGCTGCTGAGCCTGAGGATTTCCAGGCTACAGCAGCCAAAGAATGTGATGATGTTCACACTGTATGGGGCTCAGTTTCACTACAGACAGTCAGAAACTGGACAAGAATGAACTTACAAGACTGGTCTTAAATCAACTTTGATTATACCATTTCCCCCCCAAAAAACTCACAAATTAATCATGTAAAAAAGTCACTCGATAGATACGTTATTGATCCCAAAGGGAAATTAAAGGCATCCAGTAGCAGATCCACATTGCATACAAAAGGATACAGTAGAAGAATAAAGTAAAAAAATATATATATAATAAGACAAAATATAAAATAAATTGAAAAACAGAGATAGAATAAACATAAAAAATTTAGGAATAGGAAACTTGGTGACTATGAGTAGTGGAGGTAGTGCAGATAAACAATGTAAACCAGTTTGCAGTGCAAATATAGAGAGGACAAATTATAAAAAAAAAAAAGTGCAAATATGCAGATATGTAATTAGCAGTGCAAATATGCAAAAAACGTAGTGAACAGTAAATTAAGGCATCTGGGAAGAGGGTATGTCTATTCGAGCATCCAGAGTCTAACAGTCACAGATTTTCTTTTACTTTACTGAGAAGAGTTGAACAGTCTGATAGCCTGAAGGACAAAAGACTTCCTAAATCGGTCTGTGGAGTAGGACCCGGAGAGCAGTCTGCCACTGAATGAGCTCCTCTGCCTGATGATGGCACTGTACAGAGGATGGTGAACATTGCCCATTATTTACTTTTGTTATTCATTGAAGGCAAAGATGGTCCTTGATGATGTGTAAAGACAGTGATGTTAACTCCACATCACACCAGCATATGATGATGATTAGCTAGTGGTGTTAAGACTGTGTCCTTCCTTTTCATCCTTCCCACTATCTGAATCTAGTTTGTGGACAGGCTGTGTTGGGCCAGCTGGGGATGAAAGACGAGATATAATGGCATCTTGCTAAGTTGTACTACGCAGGCAGGAAT
The DNA here is from genome assembly GCA_028565595.1 of Duopalatinus emarginatus. Classification (NCBI taxonomy): domain Eukaryota; kingdom Metazoa; phylum Chordata; class Actinopteri; order Siluriformes; family Pimelodidae; genus Duopalatinus; species Duopalatinus emarginatus. The sequence continues at coordinate 9,098,755 of JAOVVF010000036.1, read as the reverse complement.
TGTACTTCCTCTGAATAGTTGAAATGGCCTTGGGTTGTTTGGAGAGACATAATCAAAACAGCACAAGCATCTGCATGTGTTAATCTGTGCAAAACAACATATTGTTCTAGAGAGGCTAGAAACTCCAAAGGTTACAGCTACAAAAAAAAAAACCTTTGTTAAATGCACTTAAAACTCTATAGGAGTAAAAGTATAAGAAACCACCATATATAACAACCCCCCCTCCCACACACACACACAAACACATCTAGAGTTCTGACCATATATGGCCTGAGACTGACAATTAAAAAAAATCAGCTCTGTCCCTGAAGATCCGCTGCAGGGTCACAGAGACCCCCCTGACCCTCCTTCTTTAGAAGGCAATCAGACAGTGGTTGTAGGAGTGGAGGAGCCTCTAGGCAAATGTGCATGGCCAGTCTTTTTCCTAAATTAGCAATGGCATCTTGATCAGAATTCCTCTTAATGGAAAGCACAACCTATCTGAGCATCTCATCAACTACTGAATTATGGGCCTATAGCAGAAACACACAGGGTCCCTGAGTCTGCAAATGCAGAGATCTGGTCCCTGGGCACATACATCATGTCAACCTGATAACAGCACTAGCTTTTGCTATAGATATTAGTGGGGAAGGACAACATTAATAACACCAGAGCCTCAAACAAACTGAAGTGAAAAGGTTATCACACTTGACTTATGCTATATCCTATTCCTACCAGTGAACTTAACCCCACAGTAACCCTTTATTAAACATCCAGCACACAGTCTAGAAGACCAGTGATGTACCATTAGACATGTGTTTGTTCAGTAGTGTTTGCTATTGTGGCAGTACAAGTGGACGGGTATTTAAACTATTATACCTTTAACATAACTCAATCAATACAATGGCAGACTATACCACCCTGGGAATTCCGCCCAGGGAAATAGTTACTTAAAAAAACAAGGAAAGAGGCACTCAGGTTCGTTTAGCAAAACATGAGACGTGTGCTTAATAGAAAGATAGAAAAAGTTTTACTGGATTTAGATCTCAACAAGGTATAAAAAGACATGTTAAAATCTGATGTCAAAGACAATGAGCATTACCGTAAAGCTGCTAGGCGCCATAGGATTCCCAAACCTAATAAAGATTGGCAAGGGAGAAGAGGGGAAAAAAGGAAAATAAACTAATTAACAGATCTGTCAATGAACAGATTAAAACCTTAAAAAAACGATAAACAGAAGAAAAAAAGCGACAAGTAAAGCAAGTAAAATAACGAAAAAAATGACTAAATTCAAGCACACTAGAACCAACCAGGAAAAACAAAGCAAAAATAACTCCCAAAAATAATATTATAAAGTCATAAATCACACATGTGCCAACACAGTAAAACCAAGTCAATTGTGTTACCCTCACTACACACATATTTCTCTGATTTCTCAGTCGAAAAACAACTCCAAAGTAACAGATACGACCAGAGGAGCACAACTCCAACCAGTGTATGTAAGTAGAAACAAAAGAGCAATATTTCCTGTAGCACTTGGACCAGGAAGAACCATGGAAAACCAGGAAGAACCATGGAAAACCAGGAAGAACCATGAAAAACCAGGAAGAACCATGGAAAACCAGGAAGAACCATGGAAAACCATGGAAAAATCAGGGAGCAGCAACTATAGAGCTATAAACAAATCCATTATAACCCATTTGGACGACCCCTAATTAGAATTAGTGCAAAACTGGACATACCAGAATGGGGCAGTCAACATGCCAACACAACCCAGTGCCCACAGTAAGAAGCAGCAGCAGGGAGGTTTCAACTGGACATAAAATATAACTAGATTTACTCCGTGGCTACATCAATTAATTCAAAAACAGAGAAGGAAGGCTCACAAAGTTAAAAAAAATAAAATAAAAATGATAATGACTGCACCTTAGGTTAAATGAACTGGGGCGTGCTTAACGTGAATGCCTGACAAATCTAGCAGTGATCCAACCAGCACAGACCTTGAGCACACCTATTAAGGACTTACCTGTCCTTATGTACTCTATGACTGTCTACACTGTACAGTATGTGCCAATTATCCAATTCCCATGCACACACTGAAAGTAAACATATGCATTTTTTAATTTTCCTCTCCATCTACTGCCTTTCCTGAGAGCTGGGTTGTGGCATTGGACCAGCTCCAAGGTACCAGCAGGAATTAGTGCTGCTGAATTCCTCCAATGCCCTCCTGATCAGAATGTCCCTCCATGGACAGAGAAACCCACTCAAGTATGTTACTTCAAACTACAGCCAGTTCTCAGGTGGCAGACTACAGGTATGGAGATTAGATTTTCTGTCTAGATGTGGAGCCACCTACACAGCCAGCCACATTGAGGCAGTGGCTTCAAACGTAACCAGGGATCACCCAGCATCATCCTAGGATGTCATGCTGAAGAGGGATCTCACTGCTGGAGTTCTAAAATTTGGCTTAAAGTAAAATCTTCTGAAGTTTCTTTGACAGATAAGGAGATCATTATTCTGAAGGTTGCAGCCAGTAATAAAACTTTCACTCACCAGAAAGTTACTGTTAGCACCAGAATGTTACTAATAGCCTTGTTGACCCCATGGATTTGGTAACACATAGTAGACCACTGGAAGAGAACTTTCCACTGACTCTTACACTTCCTGAAGAAAAGATAAACACGTGGGTGTCCGGGAAAAATTGTTTCCTCGTTGGGCTCTCTATGTTCCACAGACTACTATACCACATCACTTTCTATTATTCATACTACTCCAGAATTATTGGCATGATATTAGTCAATCTAAATATATATAAAAAAAATTATATACATTTAGTGATGTGTTTTTCGGCCTGAGCACATTGAGCACATTGGAGAAAATAAAATCCTTTAATGTGATAATATGCAGTAACAATACCACACCAAGATGCAGCTGGTTAGGATGCTCTTAATTGTATGGTGGTAGAAATTAATGAGTATTTTTGGTGGTTTTGCCTCAGCAGGTATTGTTGGCCCTTCTTTACAAGTAAATTGATGTGTCCATGAGAAGACGTGGACTCCAAAAAATTTAAAGCAAGGTTTTTTTGGTGGAGAAAATAAGTCATTCAAAGAGCCAGAACCAGACATTATAGTGTAATTCCATAAATTATTTCAGATTTGTCTATTATTATGATTTCTATCTGATCAGCCTGAATTCATATGAGGTTTTTTCCTATTCATATAATTGATCTGCTCTTTCAGTTCTGGGGGTTTAGGTGTTTTCCAATACCTGAGTATTGGTCTAGTAGCCATAGTAACACCAGCCATAACAACCAAAAGTTCCTCTCTTGATACTTTATACACATATTGGAGATACTGGCAAAATGTTACAGAGCCATTTAATCATGTCTGCTGAATAATTGGGCATTCCCAAATACAGTGTACAATTTGCCTATTTCATTCTGGAATGTCTAACATTAATTACTAGTTACTAAAACTATGCTATATAATCTGGTTGGTGTCCAGTAATACCTTTGTATCATTTGCCACAACTGGACAAAATTTTCAACCATGCATCTTCTTCCAGTGTAGTCCATTAGTCAGTCTGTAATAGAACAAAGATGAACAAAGATACACCACTAGCATTTTGAAGAAGTCCATAATGTGATTTCGATCCATGCAATGAATCCCAGTTGTAATACTATTCTTGATTTGGAGATACTTCAAAAA
>JAOVVF010000036.1:9069544-9087563 GCA_028565595.1 Duopalatinus emarginatus | reverse complement strand
AAACACCCAGAAAACCCAGGTTCTTCTTGCTCTGCTCTTAACTCTGCTTTTATGCACACACACACACACACACACACGCACATACACACATGCACTAAGAAGAACATTCACTGATTTCCCCTACTTGTGCATGAGGCCAGTTGAATTGTTTGAGGGAAAAATAAATAACCAGGATAAGTTGAAGGGGGCCTGAAGTTCGCCTCTGGCAGTCAGTTGGACGCTTGGCCTGCTACACGAGTTGGGGTCATCTGAGGAGAGAAATAAAAAAGATAGAAGGAAAAATCTATCGAGGTAAATATTAGATTCATTTGTACTCTTTATAAAATAGAAAAGAAACATTATACACTGTCTCTGATGTAATAAAATAAATAAGAGCATCGATCAGAATGTACTGTGCAGCATGAATTGATTTTTTTAGATGAGCCTATAGACTGCCATGCTGCCTTCTCAGAAGAACAGGTCAGTGTGGAAATTTCATTTAAGGGCATACGAGCTCTGCATTTAACTTTAATAAGTCAAATGAGTGGTAGATGGGTTTGGGTTTGGTCCAACTACAACATTTGTGTTTCACATTTGCCCCATTTCCTGTCACTGTGTTCACATCCAGAAGAAAATATCATTGTGTGCAAGATTAACACTATCACAGGGAAAAGGTTGGTCCATGAAGATATTCTAAAATTTTCATTTTCAATTTTATACCCAATTGAACCTAAGAATGGCTGCTGTACTCATTAAGACTCTTATACAAATAAGGAACATCCTTTCAACATGCTTAGTACTGCTGATAGTATAGTATTCAGATTTATAAAACTAATATACACTAATGTGCCAGATGATTCATAATGATACAGGGTTTGTTTAGGGACCCCTGGTACATCCAGAAATGTCTCTAACCGGTAAATGCCATGTGTGCCTCCTTTCTGACGAGTTACACCCGTTCTTGTCTTGCATTCATTCTGATGGGTTTTGCCCTCTTTCAGAAGATGCCAGATTATGACATTATGACATTACACCGCAGAAGTCACCAGATCTTAGTGTTATTGAACACATCTGGAATGCCATACAATATGCTGCAGAACATAGAAACCCTACACCTAAACCCTACTCAGGATACAACAGAAATATGAACGTTCTGCAGGAAGTATGGTGTTCATTACCTATATAGCATATTTCCGCAAGTTTGCTGAATCCTGTAGAGGACCTATCAAGTATTAGACTGGTGTGCCAGTTTTTCCAGGGTTACCCTAAGGGGTTTGATTCCTTTTAGGTACTGATTTCTCTCAGGTTTCTCCATCAGCCCATCCTTGGGTGTTTTTCCTATATTCCTGTTTTTCCTTGCTACTGTTACTGCTGGCTTGCTCACATACCTCTTATCCTACATATGGGTTCATGTTAAGCTGCTTTGTGACTATGTATATTGTTAAAAGCTCTAGAAATAAAACTGAATTGAATGAGTTGGTGTTAGGCATACAGAATAGAGGACTGTGACTCAGGCTGCCTGTGAAGGAAAACACACGGATGTTGCTCAATGTGCTTTATACAGTACAAGTAGAACATTACCCCTTTCACTTTAACATTCAATTAAACTGTGTAAAGTTCCTCAACAGCTGCGGATAAAGTTTGAGCACCAAGCCAACAATAAGAGAATTGTCAAATGTGTGTAAATGTTTTGGTGGTCTTCAGAGATTGTTAGGCGATACGTTTTTTGATGAATCATTGCATTACCAGCTAATTCATGTTTGTTTATTTCAGACTTGTTTAAGTCTCCATTGGGCTGAAGAATTTACAAATGTGACCATGTGTCCTTTACCTCCCTGATCTCACAAGCAATAGAGCAACAAGCAGACATTGTTTAGCTTGGACTGTGTGAAATTAATACTTGGGTGCACTATAATAGTTTTGGTATTTATTCCGGCACTTGGCTGTGCTTTCTGTTTAAAGTGAAGACTTTTGTGTTACTAGAAGCTGAGGTTGGAGTCATGCCCCTGGGCTGGGGAGGATGGTCTCTGTTGTTTTAAAGGATGCGCACCTCCAAGGAAGGCAGGTTCTGTGCATGCGCCCTGCTGCTTTGGTTCTTGGAAGCATGTGTCAAGGGAGGCCATTCTCCTCATTTGCCTTGGGTTGCACATTGCTGCCTCACTGATTGGTTTTTTCAAATGTCTAGAGGAAAGAAAATCCAAGAGGAACAACAACAGCATGCGCATCTGCATCCTGATGGAAAGAACTTAGGTCCATGTTTTTTTTTTTTTTTCACACTCTTTCTTAATGCACTCTTTCTTAATGCTTAATGTTGTATTCTGGTTATGAGTATGCATCATAAGATAATAATAAATAATAAAAAATAGCATGCATAGATAAGCAAAAGCAATTTAAACTCAGTAGCTTTGGTGCAATGCCAAATGTAAAAAAAAAACTATGCACGGTGCCCATCGGCATACATTTACAACCTGTGTTATAGTGTGTGAATGGATGTTTTGAAGACTCTTACTACTTGAATACCATCTCCTGACACAGTGAAAACCTCTTCTCCTGAGACACAGATGCTATGCAGCACTCTGAGCTCTGGCGTACCCAGGCTCTGGTTGGCTTGGGGCCAGCTTGTGCAGCTGTGCTTACTCTCATTGTGAGGGAAGGCCACTCAGATCAGGCGGCAGGGTGTGGACAGCGTGGCCCGTCAGCCCAGAGTTCTCTGAGCATCTCTCACATCCTTAAACCAGCTTCTCTTTAAAAACAACTACCGCTGTGGAACTGTAGCCCGTCAAAAAAGATAATAATAAACATTTTTCCTGCTCTGAAAGACGAGCCTAAGATTAGGTGATAGGGCTGCAAAATGATCACTGAGGTGCTCAACGCCCTGTTTTCCTTACCTTTGTAGCATATGTGCGCTTTCCAGGCCAGATTCCCTCTCTGTGACCTAGTTCTCAGCTCTGGCGGTTCAGAGAGTCCAAGAGAAAGAAGGGGCCAGGAGGAGTGGTGGCGTGATGAACAGATCTGCTGTTTGCACATGGGCCCATGTGAGAGGAGAAGAGAGATTTGTGAGGGCAGAGAAAGTCCATTCTGACATCTGCATTAAGGGTCATGTGCTTGATGAAAGTGGTCGGCTGGGTCCTCCTCTGGATAACTACGAAGAGTTTTTCACCTCAAATGACCCTGGTAGATGTCTTACACACCATAGTGCGCCTATCACCTCTTGCATCTTCTCAGCCCTGTCTCTGGCCTCTGTCTAGACTGTTTTATTTCATCCCTCAGATGTTTTTCACAGGCCGAGAAATGTCATTCTGGGTCAGGCTGGCCTAAAAGTTTGTCTTTTTTAACCCACCGGTCTGTTTTAACTGAGAGGTATAAGAGGAGACGTTCTATCCATCAGCACTGCATACACAAAAACAATAAAAAAATAAAAAAGTTTACAGTGTATGCGAGGGGATTACTTTGGTGTACTACGACTGCAAATATCAGCCCTCTCCATCACCCGGACACTTACACACACCGCCAACTTCTACAGCTTGACGATAGGCAACTGCTGAGAGATGGAATTCAGCATAATGTCAAATGCCTTATTTGGAAGCATCAAGTCTCCAGGTCATGGGCAGGGAAAAAAAGGAGAAAGAAAGGATGAAAGGAAGAAAATGTTTATTTGCGGTGGATAGATCCCCAGGAGGTGATGTGAGGTAGGGAGGCATTCCAGGAGAATGAGGCAGAGTAGGGTCAACAAAAGATCACGAAGGACATTATCCAAAAGTTTCACACCACTGCTTGTAATGGAGACATGCTATTTTAGTTAGGCACAGAGCTGAAAAGTAGCGAACGCCTGCAAGAAGAAAGGAGAAGAAAAGATTAATCAAAATGACAAATAACCAGCAGGAAGACAAATATTCAACATGAATTATGTGTACGTGTGCAGTAAGAAGCATTCGGAAGGCTGCAGAGCAGTCATATTGGATGATGAAGTGGTACATTTTTTGCTACATTTAGTCTGAATCATTTTACAGGTGTTCCACAGAAAAGTTATTTATGCAGAGTGTCTGTGAAATAGTCTGAAGGTGGTTGGGGTTATCGCTGTACTTAAGGCCTTTGTTTGAGAGGTTGGGGAAAATAGTCGAGATGGAGAGCAAGAAAATATAAAGGTTAATTGGACATGCACATCAGAAAGCAAGAGGCCAGGTTAAATAAAGGCCCAGTGGGAGCCTGCAACACTTTAAAATGGTTCAAGATTATGTTTGGAGAGTCTTAAACGTCTGAGAATGTTGTGGTTGGCAGTTTAATGAACACAACATCTTGGTCTACTTCAGGCAGATTGGAGGAAGTGCTGAAAACAAATTTGCAACAGAAGCATTCTCACTGTGCAGAGAGGCAGAAAGAACAAACAATTCAGCCACGGTTTCTAAGAGTAGTGCAAAACTCATGGGCCACCATAAGACCTGCACCTACTGACATTTGTGATGCAGTGATACGCATAGCCAGTGGTACGCATTAGGAAATTAAATGCTGTTTGGGTTTCATGTGTCATCGGCGCTTGACAAGAGGTTATCGTTAAAGGTTTAAGCTCAGCGGTAGACGCCGGGTGACACCGTTGCTTGGAATCCAGAGTAATTAAGGTTCATCGGGTCTGAAGGAACTGCGGGGATTCCACTCATTCTGATTGGTTGCTTTAATCATGCGGCACCTCCTCCTCCCTTTGAAGTCTAAGTGAATGTGCTTAAATGGCCATTGTTGAAGACATAAGCAGACTTGATTACAACAAACAAATGCGAGGCAGAGCAGGGAACCTCCGCCTTTGAAAAGCGGTGTGGTTCTGGTTAGGCTGCGGTTGTGGCCTCTAGAAAGTAGAATACATGGGGCCGGCACTGCAGAGCACGCACACGTCATTTTAATGAGCCTTCCTTTGGGACGTAATAGACTTCCAAAATCGCTTCCTGCAACGTAGGTAGGCATGTTTGATTCTGCTCGCTCAGGCGTCCATGGTGTTCCCGTGACGGAGATGATCAAGACAGATTAGAGGGGCCTGAACAATCAGAGCCAGCTGGCAGAGTGAGAGACCCCAAAAGAGCCCCAACCAAAAATCTGACCCTACTGACCCTGCAGTTCGTTTCCAGTATAAAGGTGGGAAGCATTTTCTCCATCAGCATGGACTGAGGGGAACTTTTCCAAGGGAAAGTGCACAGCTAAACGGACTTAATCAAATTTTCTTAACACTTTTATTCAGATTTGCTAAACATAGGTAAGGTTTCTGTAATATTAAGCATGCTTTCTAAAGGTTTTCCACTTTTATCATGATTTTATATGTGGCACCATTGCATAAATGCAGTCATACAGAATAGCTGTGGTTTCTTCTTATAATGATATTATAATATTTAATATTTTTATAATGGCTCAACCCATTTACAGTAACTGTGTTGGTGGTACACATGTAATATAAGTTCTTTTGTCTTGACCTTTCAGTCCTGATAGCTTGCCAAAAGGAAATCAAGAAAATGTGTGTTAATATTTTGACTGAAAACATGCTCCTTTATTTCGTTCATTCTATCCCATCAATTATCTTTCTCCACACCCATCAAAAATGTGTCCTTAAATAAACTTGGACACAGGCATGTGGCTCATCAGAGCGTAATTACACGTGAACCCTTGCTACACTGCTGATCTGTCATTTCCCATTTCTCTCCCTGTGAGAGGCATAATGTGGGAATGTTGAAGGCCGGATTCTGAAGAAAGGGTGCCAGGGATTTATCTCAAACTAAATACAACTGGTCATGCCCTTTGAGTTTGGCGGATAAAATTATTTTCACTGAAATGTCAACCTTATAGAGTATCACTATTTTAAAAATGTACTGTACATTATTGGCAAGTAAATATAATATTAAATGTAATATCATCTGATATTGATTTGTAACAGAATCTGGTGCAAAGATATTTTATTTATTTATTTTTCTTTCCTACAATATGTTAAAGCACCAAAACGTCTTGAATATTTCTCTCTAGTCACCAAGCATTTAATAAAATAAATAAATAAATAAAACAGCACAATAGCAACAACTACTACTTATACTTTTACTACTACTTTTACTACTACTATTTTTATACTTTTACTACTACTACTCAATAATAATAATAATAATAATAATAATAATAATAATAATAACAACAACAAAAAAACAACAACAATAATAATAATAACTATTATTATTATTATTATTATTATTATTATTATTATTATTATTAGAAACAATGATGACAGCTCAGTACCCTGCCTAATGTAACTGCAGTGACAAATAATCGACAAAACAACTTACAGGTGACGGCAGATAAACAGATGACAGATGAGTTAGCCCCCCACCCCCCTCCAAAAAAAAAAAAAAAAAGAAAAAAAAAAATCAAGTCACCCAACCCTCTACCCACAGGCAAATGAAAGCAACCCACAACAGCAAGTCGAAAGAAGCACCATCACAGGGGGAAAACCACAGACCTGCCAACCCTGCTGACTACCTCAAATGTCCTCAACAGCAATCTCAGTTTACAGTTGACCTGTTGGGAGGGTTTTTGGTTGTCCATTGAATTTATACTTAAAACCTATCACAGACAACATCCTGAAATGGATAAGTAATCAAATTTAATTCAAATGTGGCATTTCCATTTTATGTGGATACTCTCCACTGATATTTATAATGCATGAAATAATAAAGTGTGGGATTCAATCGTGTTTGCATCTCAACTTAAATATTGCACTCAATCTGTCGAACCACAAAATGATAGCTGTTTATGTCTTTTTTCTTTGGCAAAAAGCCAAAACCCTCCAGACCTAAAAAATAACAATCAGATGGGTTCATTACTTTCCTGTCATAAGTTTAACTTGTCAACAACAGTGAATCAATAGTACATTTATGTCAAAGTACAACATATGTCCATGATCTTTGAAAAGTAACTCATAGGCCAGACCTACAGTGCATTTTCTCTGGCCCATATCCATCCTTCAACACATTTCCCCAGCTATATTAAAATTATTTTGACGCTGTAAAAAAGACAATGTATTGAATACTTTCCTATCAGCAAGACTTTCTGAAATGTATACACAGGACCACATGTATGCAGTAGAGTGTAAATTCGTAGCTCTTTCTTCTGATTGTGTTACACCACCACTTGACACAACATGAGCGGCAGATTGAAGAAGATATGGTTGGCACGTGAGGAAGCACATGTTAGCCTTCACTCTCAGCCACAGCTGGTGGTGGCTGTTGTGTGATAGGGGAAAGCTGGATAGTGCATGAGAACTGGCAGGTGACCAAACTGGGGAGAAGATGGGGGGTGGGAGGTGGGGGTTATTTTTTTTATGTTCTAATAGGCTCTGCTTTTCACACATTATATTCTTTATTATATAATACAGTATATAAACGTATAAAACAGTTAGTTCCAGACATGCAAGCTGATTATAACTGCTGGTATTTTACACTTAATCGTTGAACACAGAAGAATGACAAAACAAAATTAGGATCCTAAAAGGAAACTAAAAGGATTAAGTAAGGAGTACACAATAAAAAAAAGACAAAAAAGAAAAACAGACGGGAAAAAACACGAAAGTGGCAGACGGAGTGTAATTTGCTGGTGTATGTAAGGAGCTGGAGAATACACTGCAGGCTGTACAGTGAGTGAGTGGAGTCTGTTACAAAACAACAAGCTGCATGGTGGAAGGAAATGCTATCATTAAAAAAAAAACATTAAATGCTAAATATATAGCTAAATTGATTTATTTCTTACATTATTTATTTTCTGAATTGTTGTATAAAGGCAATAGAATGCTCAATGGCATCATAAAATAATAATGCTAACACACGTCCTCTCACATTATAGTGATATAATGTTAGAGAAGTGAATATGTTACATTATAGTTTATAGAAATGTTATCCCGAAAGGATTTTTTTCAGCAGAATTTGGCACCAGGTCAAATCGAATTTGTCCCTGTAGTTCATTTACATTTGAAGCTCTTGATTTCACGATGTTACATTTCAGAAACACGTCATCAACTGTACTCGTCTCTGACTGTGCCATCAGATGATTCAGATGATTTAGCTGTACCAGCCACAAACCACAGAGCACAAATACATCATTGCCAACAACACTGTACGGCTGCGCTTAACATGTACACAACCATATTTAAGAAGAAGCTACTAGTTTTAACAAACAAATAATTGCTTCAGTTGTACATATAAGTAACAAATTTATTTCAAACTGAATATAAATAGTATATGTCTTTATAATATAGTATATACAACATTGGGAATACAACACTGGGGCATGCTATTATGGGCAAATAATCATTAATAGAATAGTGTGATGCATGTAACAAAGGCTTTTATTCCTCTTATACCACAATAATTGTACTTATAGGTACTTTTAATATTACAGAAGAACTATGAACCATGTTCCTGTTATCACTTGTTTTATAACAGCTATTAACAGTCTTTTCCTCACCAGCGCTTTTTCCTCTGTCTGTCTCTCTCTCTCTCTCTCTCTCTCTCTCTCTCTCTCTCTCTCTCTCTCTCATGAAGTAGAGACAAAACAGCAGCTTGTCGTTACATAGAAACCGTAAAGCCGTCCAACTATTCCTGAGACTTTTCTGTATCTGAAAAAGCTTTACCTCGATTACAAAGGGAGGACACTGCAGACTCCTTTAAACAAATCTTAATTAATAGTTTTTGTGAACCTTCCACCATACAATTGCCTGTGTGAGTTACTATAGAAATGATAATGTATTACATGAGTGCATAAATATAAACCTTGCAGCTGCATTTTTACTGTAAATCAATCAGCATACATTTATGACCAAATACTACAAATCATCTACACACATCAAGGGAGAGCTTTGTATATCCATGTAGCCTAGAAATGAAGTGCATAATTTTCACTTCTATTCTCAGTTTATTCGATAATTTGCCATGAGGCTCTTAAACCTATTCATAGCTCAGCATTTCAGCCAAGTTGGCCCAAAGTACAGTTCAATCCTCTCTCATGAAGGGCAGTTACTGAATAACCTGACATTTTGGACTTGATTTTCACCTCAGACCAAACATCCTGGCCCTCATATGTTAAGTTAGCACATCGTTTTCAGTATTTTCCCATGACACTGTGCTAAACCCATACCCACTACAGGCTGTTTACTACAGCAAACAATTGGCAAGTGAGCAGAGAACCTATTAACCGAAACATGTTGTGCAAATTATGAATAGTGTTTTTTTTTTGTTTTGTTTTGTTTTTGAAATGAGTACCATGCTAATGTTTTAATTGCCACATGGGCATTGGCAGAGGTCACTGTTTGTGAGTCAGTGATTTTGTTTTTCCTTTTTCAATCACACCATGTTTCTGTGTCTTTCTGACTTTCTCTCACGCACGCACTCTCTGCTGTTGTCTTACAAAGGGCAGAGGGAGTGAGACGATGTGACTACGGCGTGACTACGGACTAGGGCATATGGTTGGCCTTGGTTAGATTCCTTTCCTAGGTTTCACTCAGTGACCGTCATGCGTTGTTTGTCTCTCCGTTTTGGATGAGGAAACAATGAAATGCAGAGGAAGTTTGGTCAGACACTCACTGTGTGATTATGTCTGTGGCTCATCAGCGACACTTGTGCCTATTTAAAATATTTTACACACTGCCTGTAGACATAACCAGACAGAAAGGAAAAGAGGAAAATCAGTTGCATCTGAATAACACACCAGGGACACACCCTGAATATATATTTGGCCTTTATGCTTTAATTGATCTACATTTTTATCTGACATTAAAAATGTACATTCCAGAAATGGCACACTACAACGTAAAGACACTCTGGACTACAGGCCTGACAGGCATGACTTATGTACAGCCTTTAGGCTTCAGGAATTAGGTCAGGGTTTTTCTTCTTCTTCTTAAGACATCACTGAGATAAAGAAGTCATTAGCATGTTATGTCTATATCATGTCCTGCCATATCGAATTGCATTGCATTTAATCAATAAATCTCCAGCCAGTGTTCCTCATGCTGCACTGTATTTTTCTTTTTAAATAAACACTGCAGCCAGTGGTGAAATTTGCCACATATTGTGCATTGTATAGAAGTTGGAGGTCCATATTGCTTCAATTAACTATCCATGAAGGCTGTTTCTGGTTAAGTCTTGGCAAAGCCAAGGTGATTCCTTCCTTAATGGAAAGCACTAGGGAGACCGAACGCAAAACACTGGTTATCAAAGAATAATAGGCTCACTAAAAGGTCTCCTGCTTTCCTCACACTTCCAAAGGAGTTTCTTTCTACGTAGCCTACATGCATGCGAGCATGCCAAAGTATATGAATGCACATGAAATGGATGAGAGCCTTGTACAGTGTAAGGTCAAGGCTGTCATCTCTGTTTACCTTGTGTAGGTTGTACGGTTGCATAGTTACCAAATACAGGGTTGCTTTTTTCCCCTAAAACTTTGGCATCCTCTGTCTGAAGTTTACTGAGTTCCCCTGTAGTTTACTGAGTTCCCCTGCTGACCTTTCCCCCATGAGGCAGTGTTTTAACCTGACTCTCTCTCCTGTGTAAGGTAAGTCTTCAAGATGGCGCCTGTCAGCTTGTTTTTCTCGCCGCCGCGTGATTCAGTCAGGATGTGCTGGTGGCTTGCGTGCAGCCAGAGAGACACCCTGCAGATCAACAGCGAAACAGAGGAACAGGATGATGCCCTGTGCCAACACTGGGCCTTTGCCTGTTCAACCACGCTAACAGACACCCAGTCAGGAGGGTCAGGAGCAGAGTTCAGGCTCACACACGAGAGGAAACTAATCCAGAGGATGCAGCTATTATAAGGGAGGGATATTTATACAATGAAGGAAAGAGGCGCACGATTTACAAAGGCAAGATCCTAATCACAATATATATTATTATTATCATCTCATGTCTACAAGTCTACAAGGGTAAAAATTCAGAAAACACTTCTGAGTGATATAGTTCAGTGCTCTAAATGATCAACTAACTATTAATGTAGATAAGTCAGAGTAGGGTGAAGCCAGGGACACAGCACTGGGATATATCTGTGAGGTCATACAAAGTTCCAAGTCAATTCATTTTAAAGCTGTCACTTGTTCCTTGATTACAATGTAGATACAAATAGGTACAAGATTGTAGTTGTAGCACATATTTGCCATGTATGCCCTTTTCTGATTAAAGCCTTCTTCCAGTAGGTGGATGCAACAAATATACTGCGAAGCATTTGCATGCAAACAGCGCGAAACCCATTCACTATAATTAAATTGGCATTTTTTGTCCACATCCTCTGTTCTGCACTCGCACATGCAACAATGAGGCAAATTTGAGGACATGTGAACTAAAACAGTCTTCTCCCTCACTAGCACTTCCCTGTGAACCCTGTTCTGTCAGACCTCAGTAGACCCGAGCCAAAATGTCTCGTCGGGTTGTAATTGTAGTGCTAGAAGCCTCAGATTGCAGTGTAAGAATGGCAGCCCGCAAGCTTGCAGAGGAGACAAAGGTCTTGGCTTTACTGACCCTTCTAGGAACCAAATTTGGTGTACTCATACGCTGACAATGTGGAGGACAATGTGGAGAGCCGTGCAGGGATTTCATGGCCAGCTTTTAAAAGGTCAACAGTCCAGCGAGGGGCGACAAATGTCAATTTTGTTTACTTGAATAAAAAGGCCATGGAAAGTCCGCTATGTGTTTCACAGAAGGCAGGATTCTTGTATATGTGCTCTTTAGATCCTTTTTAGGATCTTTCCTAACATTCATGTTGAACTGAATTCAATAGCACTTCTCAAAACGGGACTTACAATAAGTATTAATTAAAATTTAACAGCCCGTTTCAGAATAATTAGTAACTGACATATCCTTGGACTTAGCACACTTTGCATAAAATGCAGCTTTTCATTAGCTCACTCTCTCATCCACTTATCTATTTTGAAATTGAACCACCACAGGAAAATACCATTAGTTTAGAAACTGAGGTTTTCATTCAGTTCTTGGAGCTCAGAATACATCTGAGGTTAAACTGGGTTCCACAGAGAAGTACAGGCCCAACAGCTGGATTTCTTAATACGGTTATGGTAAACAGTGACCTGGCATTCATGGGAAAAGCTGTGGGCCTCTTGTGCTGTACAGTTTTATTTAGTCTGAAGAGAAGCCGATAGCCATGCTGTGGAGTGCAGCTGTCTTGTTGTTTTCTGTGCTGTGTTACACTGGTTACTCTCCTAAAAACAGACACTTAAGAAATTGCTTTAAGAACCTACAACAAAAAAAAAAAAGCAAGAGGATGAATATAATAAGCTGTCGTACAAACTGAAGCTTTGTTGCCTGTTGGTTTGAGGTGCACAAAATGTGTATTAACTAAAGGTGATATGAGCCCTGGTTCTTCTCACTTCACGAGTAATCATCTTGTACCACCATGCTTGCAGTGACTGGCTGCTGGCCATATTGTTAGAAAGAGAGAGTCAAATGAAGGTGAGATTCTGCTCTGCAGCACATATTCATGCCAAGACTTTCCAACAAAGTCACAAAGTGACCAGATGACGTAGGATTTGATATAAATATTGTTTTACACCCATCCTTTGTTTACTCTCTTGTAAAAATGTGTGTTAAAAATGTGAGTTATCCATTTAACAGCCTGTGGCAGTGTGTATTTCTATAGATAAACTATAAAACTAGACTTTTAACATATGTTACTATATCTGTACAGCCATGGTGAGTGCAATTATTTTTAATAATTTCCATTATTTTTAGAGTCCATTCAGAATGTCTGAGCTGGGTTCCCTCATTAGCTTGTCCTGTCACTCAATACAGGGCATATATGTCACATTTCCATATGTCACATTTCCATATCTCATGGGATTCTTTTCTTTAAGTGAGTTTTTCCAATCATATCTGTCTGGTGCCCTGTAGGTCTATGGCTAAGTGCCACTAGTGTGTTTTCCTCTTTCCAGGTAAACTAACTATAGTGGGGATCTGCCCTCTGCATCTCTGATAAGCTTCTTCATATATCATATACCAAGACTTACTCACATCACTGGCGTCTTAATACTAGAAACCCTTTGTCTACATACTGTTAGTGTTTAAGTGTCTCGCCAACCACAATGTGTGACGTGCAGAGGATGACTTGGGAGGCAGGAGGAAGTCTACCAAGCTCCAGGCACATGATTGGCCTAAATGCAAACTAAATGAATAGGTTATGGCATGATCTTGTGGCTTCATCTTATTCAGTTTAACATTTCAAGTTAACTGTTCAAGTCAGGGTGCATGTGTGTTGTGAACTTTGCCAGTGACACTTCTGTCTCTCTCTGTGGTTATGGAAGAACAACAAGATACACGTAAGTCACCTGACAGGAAACAGACATGGGTGAGAATCATCACGTGTTACCTGACGATTCAACCAGCCTCCTCTCCGTCCACAGCTTGACCATACCCCACACTCCTATCACATGCCTTTTCAGGGCTCCACTATACACAGCTGACACAGTGACACACTTCTACACTAAGCCATACTCCAATATATGCATTTACTCAGCCAGTGTCTGAATTCTCCAGAAGCTGAAGATGAACACCAACTTAGTGCCTGCTGCTTCAGCATTGACTATCTTAAGGAAGCAGTCTCTGGCTTGGACATCCTCTGTGCTGACAGCCTGGCAATCCTAATGCTGACGCAGCCGATGGGTTTAAACTCTAATTTAAAGTGGAATATAACCCAAGTGCCTCAAACCTAAACAGCCTAGTAGACTCAAACGTCCATGCTCTATGATGCCTGATATGAATATTGTGATAAGAAGAAATCTATCTGAGTTATATGCAATACCTGGTATCACACCTAGAAAGGTTCAGGCTTGCAATCTTTATCTTTTCTTGGGAAAAGCTTGAGATTTGACACTATACATTATCTGTAGTTGCTTATTATGAGATTTTTGTCAGTATTACAATTAATCAGTGGTTGAATAGTTGGCTGATGAACTTCAGCTTCAGCGGAGTCTGGTCCAATTCTCTACCAGGATCAATGCAGATGCCCAGATACATCGTAGTATATATATACAAGCAGGTTCAACACCATTGCTCTAATCAGAAGCTGACACTCTTGATCCTTGATCACCTTTTGTGGAAAAGCTAAACAAAACCTCATTCCAAGTTACAGTCATACTTGTATGTGCCTCCAAGTGAAATTGGAAAAAGCCCCCTAACACTGAGACAGACCACACAAATAACTGATGTCAGATTTAATTATTGCTCAGGTTTATTGGGAATGCTGTCCACTCTGTCATTAATATACTTGGCTCTCTAATGCAGGCTAGTCATCTGTATTAGATTGCACAGCTGTGTGGTACTAGTTCCTGTTCAGGATGCTGGGATCATTGACTGCAGCTGCAGGCATGTGGGAATTTAGAGACAATGATGCTGCAGACATACTGTTAGAGCAGCACATACATGGCACACAGGTGAGTGACACTCACCTTGTACCTACAGTATATGTGATGTCCAGGATTTAGGATTGGTATAGCACAGGTGGACCCAGAAGCTTTGCGTGCCCTCAGGTGAAACTGTTCTGCAACTGATATGCACTCTATTAACTGGATCCTGATTCACTACCCATTTCTGGACTGTGGGACAGGGTAAATCCACAGTTATGGTAAGGTTAACATGACATAATGTGTTAATGTGACCAACAATGTGTTAATGTATTGTGTTAATGTAAGTGAACAAACTGTAGATTTTATAATAATTGATAATGAAAAATGTATGATCATTAAATATTGCTGATAATATTACCTTGCCTGCATTGATGGCCGGGAAAATTCATGATGAAGCTCATAATACCAAATTTTGTTAAGTAGTCTTTTTACCATTTACTAAGTTTAACCTGGAATCAACAGAAACGTCAACATTTAACCATGCAATGCACCCATGCAATTATGTTTAATTAAGGTTAAGACTGTAGAATTATATAAGCTATAGCCATGCTAGGGATGATGGACAATGCTAGGACTCTGTTCTGTTGGGGATTGGTGTCTTGAACTACTGTGACAGAACAACTAACGTCCTTCCAGACCACTGGTGTAATAGAGGAATGATATTCAAAAACACACTCAAACAGTGTAAAAAATTCATTAAAAATAACTAAGTGTTTATTTCATCCAGGGAAGATGGTGACTTAGTTGATAACTTTGATAACATTGATAACTAAGATGATGATAAATCCTCTGGATATGGGCAGATCAATACAGAACTCAACTGTGTTGTGTGGTCAGGGTTGATGAGGTATACCTAGTGCTTCCAGTAGATCTGTGGGCAGATTTTGTGATATTTTAGACTGTCCACAAACTTAACAGGGCATAATGTGCAGTGTAACATTATTACACCCACCAAATGTTATTTCTCACCAGGATATAAATTCCTAAATGACCTGAATTAGGGACATGTGAACCCATGAGAATGAGATGTTTCTGCTTAATTTGGCAGACAAAGGTTTTGTCTTGATGGACAATAGCTCAGATTTTCCCGTGCCGTAAATCTGTTCAAGGGCAATGTTTTCTAGAGTAACAGATCCATGGATGCTGTTTGTTGGGATCACCAAGATGTGACAGAGTCACTCCTATTTTTTTCTCAATGGCATCCATCTCTAGTGAGGGATCAGAATAGGGAATGGGGTTCACTGGTGAAATGATCCTTGAGTATTAGACCATTATAGTATTTTTGACCTATCCTTGAGCAGGAAATGGCCACCTTTTTTAAAAGCTTCAGAATTGTTCAGAATTGTTTAAGAGGAGCTTGGTATGACTTGACAAGTATTCACATGATGTTGCTCTTTATTTATCTTTATAACAATCCCAAACTAGTTTTAAAATGAAGGTTTTTTTTTCACCCAATGTTCATAATGCCCTAAAAAATTACTACACTAATCTAATTAGGCACTACAAAATTTCATTTCGTGAAAATGTGTGCATCTTATACCCCATCAAGTGATAACAAGACCAGTGGAAGTGGAGGCATGTGGGATGCATTGATTGTACCTGAATTCAATATGAATATGAAATGAATATAAAGTTTTTTATAGGGGGAGTGGAGGGATGGATATTCCCCAAAACCCACTGACTCCTTAATTTCAATACCAAAGGTTACTGGCAGAATCCCACCAGCTATCCAAATGCTTTGGTGTTTGGTAAAGTCTTCAGTAAGGTGTACATTATAAAAGACTGAATCCAAATACTCTAATCAGTCTGCTACTCTCAGCAGTAAGAGCGTGGAAATGAAATACATAGTGTCATCTTCCCCCTGCCTTAACCACATAAATGGTTCCACATGTTGATCAAAAACTTCCTGAAAGGTCTCCTAAATGTGTGAACATTTGTTCAAGTGTGTGTGTGTTGGACTGTTTGTTTGACTGTGGTAAATGGCAGTGGCTGAGTGAGTAACGGAATCACTAATGTTATTTTGTTTATGTCTTAGGAGTATACTGAGGGGGAACTAGTAAGTAGCAGAGGGCAAGAAAACCTTAAATAAGAAAACCCTTACGTTTACTTTAAGATCTTTCATATTTTTGGGGAAGAAAGAGACAAAGCTTTTTCTGCTTAATTCCAGGTTTGTGGCTGGCGTTTGGTTACTCACAGCTGGATCCAGTGGCTGCGTAGCTGATGAAACACTGCCTCAACAAACACAGATTCCTTTAAGGCAGCCGGGATCTTCATGGCAACCAAGTTGTTGGGTGTGTGCGTTTATGAATTGGGAAGATACAGGCAAACACTGAGGGTTGGTATGAATAGGATTTTAGATAAGAAAGGTCAGAAAATGGGACGACATCAGGAAAAAGACAGAAGGAGCAGTCAGAAAGTACAGCACAAGTCTAAGCACATGAATAACAATATGTAAAGAACACAACACAATACACACAGGGAACGACAAGACTTGTGTTGGTTAGTTGAACATGCTACAGTTATATTTGGTAAAACCAGGAAGCGAACATAGGGCTACACTAGTGGTGATAACAACCTCCTCTGATAAGGAAGTGGTCCTGGCTGATGGATCTATTGTATGTTTACTTTGGAAAAGTAATATTTGCAACATCTATATTATAAAGGAAAATTCCTATTATCCTATTCCTATTATAAAGGACAAATTCCTTAGGAGTCATTTACGAGAAATGTCAGGGGGGGGCCAATGTTATATTTTATACAACCTTCCAAGCCTAAACAGTATTGTTTTTAACATTTAGTTCAATTTGTTTCAGTAATGACAGTTGGCATATGCTTCAAAACAATAGCAGGAAGTCTTGGTTTCTGGTGAATTCTCTACAATTGAGTCATGACCCCAGATGTTGATCAGAGTTCTTTCAGGAGTCTGGAGCTGCACTCCACACACTCAAGGTTTTATTACTGCACGATTGTTTTGAGATCTCTGCACATATGTGAATGCTTGTCATGTAAGTGGTAATTACTAACATCCAGTCAGTTAGTGATCATCATCCTTCACGGGATGCCACCCTGCTTCTTTTTGTCTGTATCTGTAGTAACTTCATAAAAATGACACTTTATTTTCCCTGCCACTTAATTTACTTGACTCTGTTATGGAAGTATAAGACAGAATTATTGCTGTTTACCCAAAATGACTGTCTCTCAGGGATGCCTGTCACTATATTCTCTTACCTCATCAAAGGCCACATGAAAACAAACCTGCGTCATGTGCCAAATTTCATCCTGCTGGTGTTTTCTTGATGAACTGGGGCCAGGGCCACAAACAATCAACTCAAGCCAAAAAAGAGGTCAGAGCACCATGTTGTTTTCCTCCCAGCTCAGATCACATTTCTAGGATGGATGCTTCCAGTACTAGTGATCGACTCCAGAAACAAAGAGGTGTTACTCAACCTTTGGAAAACAATGTTGGTTTGCACTTATTATTTTGATGGTGACCATGGTCATGAAGGTCTATAATATATATATATATATATATAGATTCAAGATTCAAAGATTCAAAGTTTTATGTGTCACATGCATAGTCATACACGGTACAACATGCAGTGAAATGACATTTGACTATAT
>JAOVVF010000036.1:9030798-9044879 GCA_028565595.1 Duopalatinus emarginatus | reverse complement strand
TCTTTCTTTTCACCATCCCCTCATGGGCTTTTTTTTATATATATAAAAATAAAGTGTAAAGATGAATGAGACTCCTGCCAAAGAATTTAAATGGCAAAAGGAATTTTGAATAGCAAACATGTATCTGTAGCCAGAAAGAATATCTGGATGTCTGCACTTGCACAGATATACCTGTGTTTTTCTCTTTAGACCTGCTGCTAGCTGCCTGCAGAGGTTCACTAAAAGAGCACTGTTATGGTCAAAATAATGTGAACCCTTGTGCTTTTCCTATTTCATACCATTCTAGATTTAGTCCCTTTTCACCTTCAGTTTTATGGGAAGTCTTTCCATTAGATTCGGGAGTATGGCTGTGTCCCAACCCAATCAACCCAAGGTTCAAACGCTGTGCAAAATATTGCTCTTCTTTGTGAATTTGCTGATTTGCCAGAAGAAGGTGACCTGTTAGATTTGTGGTCAGGTTTATAATCAGTTGAATTCATTATTATGCTACCACTATGCAGCACGTTCCTAATCAAATATGAAAATATGAGCATGTAGTAAAAATGTGCAAATATGTAACCCTATCAGCCATCTAGCCATAAATGGACTTTAACAACTTACACTGATCAGCCATAAAATTAACACCGCCTGTCTAAACAGCTTCGACTTGCCAAGACTCCACAAGACCTCTGATGGTGTGCTATGGTATCAGATGTGATAGATAATAATGAACGTTATTTCCTTCACCTGTCAGTGGTTTTGTGGTTTTAGTGTTACGGCTGATCAGCGTCTTTACTTATAGCATCCAAACTCATGATCATCATCATCATCACAGTGTTACAAGCAACTGGAGGTCACTTCTAGACCATTCCCCAAAATAACAAGTAAATATCTCAACGTGTATGTTTGTCTGTTGGCCATTTAGAGAGGTCAATAAAAGCAATGCTCATACTGTTGCTTAGCTAACAGCTAATCACACATGTGCTTTCAACAATCACACAAACCACACATAACCACACAAATGAGAGGAAAGTAAAAACCAAAATAAAACATGAGTTGCATATACAAATTTAGTCTCTGCATAGCGGGAAACTGTGTTTGGGGAAAATCAGTCCCTCAAACACACAGCTCTAATGAACTTGACCACAGTGCACTGGGCTATAAAGTTAAATGTATAATAACATTTTGTTTTTAAAAAACGTCAAGTAAACAGGACTTTCAAGATTGTGTCTGGAGAATTATCGTTCGCGTGCTTTCTGGCCATTTAATGCACTCTCGGTTTTAATATAGCAAACGTGTCCATGTCCTTTAATTATGCCACCAGGCAGTTGAATAAAAATTCAAAATACGCACCTTCAAAACCTTTCAAACCTGCTACATTAAGGTAATCATTGCACAATTACTATTCAACCATAAAATCATAGTATGTCTTAATAAAGCAGTAGTACACTATTAAATTACTTCCTTAAATTTATATGTCAACAAGGGAACTGAACATTCGGAATACTGTTACTACTTTTATAACAGCAGCAGCTTTCACAAGGCCTTACATTAAAGGCACTTTATATAAATAATTAAAAATGTGTCATTGTTGGTGTGATGATTTTTTTTCTGTACAGAGCATTTTTGGAAGGAGTCTCCAGTGCAATTGCTTTAGAAGAGTAAAACTATTATTTAAAATTTTCCAGCAAGAGGAATTCTGATCAGGGAGACTGCCAGTGAGACCTACTGGATATCTGGCAAGTCCTGGTGATTCCCTGCATGTGACAACAATCTCTTGAATTGCTCACATACCTGGGCTATAGGGTCATCCAAGACAACTTGGCTGCAAAATGTGTTATCTTCTGATAAGACCAAAGTAGAACTTTTTATAAGTAATACTAAAAGATATTTTTTGGGGAAAGAAGCTTTTCACCCAAAGAACGTTATAACTATGGTGAAACATGGTGGCGGCAGCATAGTGCTACTTTTTGTTAGTTAGTGCTGGGGTACTACA
Organism: Duopalatinus emarginatus; assembly: GCA_028565595.1. Classification (NCBI taxonomy): domain Eukaryota; kingdom Metazoa; phylum Chordata; class Actinopteri; order Siluriformes; family Pimelodidae; genus Duopalatinus; species Duopalatinus emarginatus. The sequence continues at coordinate 9,042,904 of JAOVVF010000036.1, read as the reverse complement.
TTTACATTTACATTTACGGCATTTGGCAGACGCTCTTATCCAGAGCGACTTACAAGGTTGTTGGTATTACAGGTAGGCCAACGTAGTGTTAAGAGTCTTGCCCAAGGACCCTTATTGGTGTAGCACAGACTGGCTGCCCAGACCGGGAATCAAACCCGAGTCTCTCACATGGAAGCCAATGATGTTACCGCTGTACCACACCAACCACTAGTCAAGATCCGATGAATCGCGGATACGTCTAAACTTTTGTGACATAAAACCTGAAGACTTCTGTTGGATAGGTGAAGATGAAAATAATATTTCACATTCCAGGATGCGAGCACAAATCCAAGTCAACAAAGAAATGGCATCAGAAGATCGTCAACATTTTGGAATGGTCTAGTCAGAGCCCAGATTTTAATCCTATCAGAAACATGTGGAATGACTTGAAAAAGGCTATGCACAGGAGATTTTTACAAGAAAGAATGGAATAAAACTGCCAAATCAAGCTGTGAAAAGTTGGCAGACTTTTACCTAAAAAGAATGAGTTCTGTGTTACAAGCAAAATGTGCTATGTATTAGTTAAGGGCTGTGCATACTTGTGTAGGTTATTTTACATGTTTTCCTTTTCTTGTTGCCCCTGAATGTTATTGATTTTGGATTTATTTGAATTTTGCATTAAAGGTGAAAAAAAGATTGGCTTTATATTTTTTTTTTACATCACAAAAACCCTGCAATTTTAACAGGAGTGTGTAGAATTTTTTATATCCACGGTACATCTCATCATCAGATCTGATGCATGTTAATACTATGTCTATCCAGGGTCCAAAGAGCTTAGCTCCATTTTGTTTTTACAACACAAAAAAATATTTATGCTGTGTAATAAGCTTTCATGTATTGAAAAAGCTGCCAAAAAAGTCTTCAGAGGGAAACACTGGGGAAAATCTAATGCAATGGAAAAGGCATGTTTTCCCATAAACATACAAAGGTAAATATAAGATATTAGAAAATAAGAGGTAAACTAAATAAAGAATACAGACTATTGAAAATAGTCATTTTTAGTGAATGAAGGGATCAGGACTGCACTCGTGTAGCTCTAAACCATATCATGGAAAGATAAGGTGGTGTGGTTTTGTGAGTGACAGCACCCGATGAGCATCTGCTTGTCAAAAAAAAAAAAAAAAACACAGTGTGAATGCCACCGTGTGCTTGGCAAAAACACTTCAGTTGTTTCTACTCGCAAGAAAGGTGTGGAGTGATTAAGAGGCTTGTTTATCACACACAAATGACAGCTAAGTAACATTATGTTCCAACCCAACTCCCTGACAGTTGGATCGGATCATTTTATGTTGAAGTTCGTGCAGTTTAGTACCGTCTCGTTGTTGACCATGGCTTTGACAAAAGCAGAGGTCTCAACGGTGCACGATCGAACCGTCTCGGTGCGTCCCTCTCTGAAAAGACGTGTCATAGATGCCTCATAGGTCAAGCAGAACTTCCCTTTGTCCTAAGATACAGGGGAATAAACACCAATATAAAGAGATATGTCATTCATATACAATACACAACAGGCTGTTTTAATGTCAAGTGTGATAGTATGTACACTAATAATTCAATCATTATTTGATAAAACAGGATACATCCTGAAATTATTGTTTGCCAGTTTTGTATATTTTTTTTTTACATGCAAATGCAGACAGAATTATGTAATGTACAAAATCATACATATTATTATGAAATATGAAATAATAATAAAAATATATATTTGCTGCTGTTATTTATTTCATTAATTATTATTATTGGTATTACTAATAATGATAACAATAATAATAATAATGATAATGACAATATTGGTAAGCTCACCCTGAAGTGGGCGAGCTGCAAGGCAATCTGAATGAAGGCGTCTGGGCTGGTCTTGCATTTCTTGATCAGTCCTTTACCAAACTCTTGAAAAGGGATAATGACCATGTCCACATCATCAGCCAGAGCCTGAGCCACGGACAGGGAGTTGGCGATCATGGTTTGGCACTGGGTAATATTCACAGAGAGAGGAAAATGTGTGAATCATAGAGTTAAACACTGTGTACAATACACTTAAAAAAACAAAACAAAAAAAACGTTGGTGAGCTGATTTGGGGTTTTAAAGGGCAAACACAGGGAACACATCAGTAGAGTCCACTTTTACACTTTCCTATGTTAAACCATAAGAGGGTGGGGTGTTAAAGACCAAGCTAGTCAGAGTTACCTCTCTAACGTGGATTTACTTTTTATATAATCATTTTATATAATAATGTCTGGAAGAGTTTTATTCCTCTTACACCAACACTGAATTCCTCTTATAGAATTTATAGAAGTGTGACTCAATACGCATTATGTATTCTTCAGAAAATAATAAATATTATGATTCATATATTTTATCTTCTCTCCACTGCATTTTGTTGTACAGTCAACAGGCTTAATCATACTAGGTCTGCCGAAGTAAAATGATGTACCCAATTATACTTTTCTTCTGAGACACCATTATTGCTTTCTGTTAAGAAGTAACTACATTACACTGGTTACATACACATTACAATTTGAATCAAATACCATTCAAATGCATCAGGTGTGAAAAAATGTATTTTTGAACACGTATCAACTATTTGTTTTTGATAAGTTGTGCAGTAATAACAGTCCACTTGGTGTAGAACCCTGCTGCACAGGGTTGTTATTTGCACATGGGATGTACCTCAGGAGGGATGTTCCACTGTAGTCTTAGAGGTCCAGGAAGATTGGGGTGAGGCTGTCCTTTACAGTGGCCATCATCTGTGTAACCGAGCTTGATGGCATCAGTCGACAGCACGTGCTTTAAAAACAATTACTCGTGTTAATGAAAATGTTTCCATAATGATCACAATATGTTGACTTCCAACTTATAATAACCCAGAACATGACAGTGACAGGATTTTTAAAGTGATTGATTATATGTAGATACCTCCCAAAGGTGGCCTATGATTGGAGCATCAGCCCAGCTGTGCTCTGCATTCAGACCAATTGTTCCGTTCTTGTAGACGATCAGATTGAAAGACTTATCAAACCACCTGAAAGGGAAAAGATTTTATAGTAAGCCAAACAAACATCTAAGCCAAGCACACAGCTACAACTTATCTAAAAGAATTATCTTTTAGGTTGACTGTAAGATTTACCTGTCGTAGCACTTGCCATGCAGCAGTGATTTACCAAAACTGCGCAGTGATTCGGTTGGGTTGTCTGGATTGTGACGCTGCTCTGTGTCGTCCAGCGTGACAAAGAATGCTGCCTTCTCCACAGCATTAAGGCTTTGTCTATTTTTCCCCTGTCTAAGGTAAGCATCCCGGGCACATGCCCAAGGCACCCTGAAATGCATGAGTAGAATCAAAGCATACACGAGGGTGAGTCAAAAATTATTCATGCTCTGGCTGCAGAATTGCATTGAATCAAGTTTCCAGAAAAGACAAATACATTATTTTTCAACATAATCTCCTGCTTTTCAACACTCTTTGTTTATCTGTCAACAATCTCTCATATTCCCACATTAAACTAAGCTGTGAGCTATTAATGCACCTCTGTCTTCACCTCCTCACTTTACCAGAGTTCAATCTTTGGCCTCTTAGGGCTTCTTTCAGAGGACCAAACATCTGATATTCTGATACACAAGATCAGGATTATAGTGAGGATGATTTAACACCTCAAAATAAGTCTTTGGAGAGTGTTGACAGTATGGACAATGAAGTGCGGAGGTGTAGCAGTCTGAATTTTAAGCTTTAGATCTTCAGTGAGCATATCACTGTAACGAGCACTGTTGACTGTTGAACCTTTTTCACCGCCCGCTGCTGCTCTTTTATGCAATTCCAAGCAGGGAAGCAATTTTTTCTTGCACCGCCATAAAAATATGCACTGATGCAACACGTGCGGATCATTTTGACTCAGCTTCGTATTTATTATTTATACAACAAAATAATAATCACAACTTTTTATGTATGGAAAGCCAAAATGAGTTAATGATTAGTATGCCGATTTGCCCCATAGACATCAACGTTAAACCACTATCAGGCGATCAGTAAGACATCATCTATTCATGTGACAACAATACAATGCTTAAAATCGAGCTCAGCAAATGTTATCTACCATTCATGAGCTATAATGGTGTAACTAGCTGGTACCACAGTAGTATGCAGCTACCTGTCTCCTGCAGTTAGGGCAGCCAGTTTCTCCTCTCCAGGCTGGGGCTCCGAGGTGTCAGCAAGGATCCTCTCGATCTGCTGTTCAATCTCTCTCGGCAGGAGCAGGCGTCCGTCGTAAAACATGCTCACCTTAAAATAGCGCCCTTTATGGTACACCACAATGTGCCTGCTGTCTGACGCATGCTGGATGGTGTCTACACTCACCGGAGAAAACACAGCGGTGGTTCAAATACAGAAAGAAGCAGGCATTTTAAGCAGCAAAATGACAGGAGCATGATTATTTTAAAAGGGCAATGACACAACAAGCCACAGGGAGGAAAACATGGGAATGGCAATTAGGTCAAGACCTTTGTTTCATATATAACTCATAGTTCCAACTGGTTCTGTAGTTCTGTGTTTTTTTCCTGTTATACTTAAGATAACTTTGTATAAAAACAAATGTCTGACCTTTTGTCAACCTAGGCATGAAGACACTACGGCTGAACAGGACAATTATATTTAGGGGTATGTTTGGGAAAGCATAAATTACAGGAAGTGTTTTTCTGTTTTCATTCCTTTTCATGTGCTATAGTGGCTTAGGTAAGATTAATTGCCAGTTTCAGTAAGCACTTCGAGCTAGCCATCAAGGCTGATAGGATAATCAGGGGGTAAAAAAAAGGGTAGAAGCACATACCAGGTATAGGGCAGGTAGGTTATAAAGGCAGCTCAAAAGTTAGCTTAAGCATGAGGGCTGTGCTATGAGGGTTCTGTACCTGTCTCTATGCCTGGGATGCGACTGGTGTTGAACATGCACTCATACTGTGATGAGCACATGGGAATAGTGTTTTGTAGCATAAGCTGAAAGGAAAAGCAAAAATGAACAGGTCAAATAAAATGTAGAAGACGGGGCATTAATCGGTTATGTGGCTAATTGGGTGCTACAGCATTTCATCTGGAGAAAACAGGGTTGCCAGTCAATCGGAGTGGTGAAGAGTCTGAACTCAGTAGGTCAGAATGGAGGAAGAATGATCTGATGCTAAAGAAAGAAAAAAAAAAACAAGCACAAACACACAAAAAGTGACATGACGGAGGGAAGTAAGGGTGGTGGAGAAAAAAACTCCTGTACCACCAGGAGGTTATAGGGTCAATGAGGATGTCAATAAGCTACTGCAGGCAGTCATAACTAACTCATCTTACCCCTCTCCTGGCCTGGGATACGGCTGGTATTGTACAACCGCTCCCACTGGGCCGAACAGAACGGTACCCTGTTTGCTAGTGCAAGGAGCTGCGCCGCCGTGCGCGCAGCATCGGGAAGCATGAAACAAAAACCAGCACAAAAATTTAAATAATCTGCTAAATTTGGCTTTGAGAAATTCAGACAATCGAGCTAAAAGACACGTTTACACTAACATGCAACTGTATAGACCAAATAACTATTACAAGTAAAAACGCTCTACTGAAAACTTTTCCTGTGATTACTCACTAAACGGCTGAAGCCTGTTATCTGGTTAGTGTGTCTTTAAGCAGGCAGTTAATAAGGCCCAGAAACAAACAGACAGACAGACAGGTATGGCATTACAGTCTAGTGGTCACTGTCTATCTCTCATGATGTTCTAACCGGTTTAATCTGAGCTCGGTCCAGCTTCCTCCGATACAGCATGATGGCATGGATGGCGTTACCAGCCCTCGCTGCCTGATGTTGTGTGGGGAAAACATAAAGGAAGTCCTGGAGGGAGGAAAATCGTTTAAAACATTAAATCAGAATACAGTATGTATAAAGCCTATCAGAGCATCTAGAAGCATGGGACATCTCGCTTACCATTGCATAATAGTTGCTATTGACCATAATTGGGTTACGGCTTCTAAGATAGATGTACTCCTCCCACCAATCGCTGACCTGAAACAAGGGTTCAGTTGGATAAAATGTGATGAAATAACACAGACAAGAGAGATGAAGAAGGCTGACATAGTGTAGCCTGAGGATCCTGAGAGATTTACAATCTGCTACTCGGTATGCTTTTCTTCATAGACTGTCATTTTGTTGTAAGTGCATATTAGACAATTAGGTAATGACAGACTATCACAGACATACAGGATCTAAGGAGATTCTCAGGTTTTCTATTCAAATGTAAATTGAAATCAGATCTGCCATGGTGGTGTACTGTTATAAAAAGCCCCCTACCAAAAGAAAATTATCAAAGTCACTGGTGGATTTTCAGTTAACTGTGGTTGTATTTACATTTAAGCATGTCATGTCTTCCGTAAGAGAGGCGATATCGAAGATGCTCTTAAGCCAGATTCAAGTAAACATGCAAAAAGAATACAAAGATACCAGATTAAGAAAAGCCTCCAAGGGCTTGTAGTAAGTAATTATAGACAAAGACATTTTAAGGACCCACAGACACCATAATCACACTGCTCATTGTCTCTCATGTACAAAACTGGTAACTTGTTTATTCTGTCACATCACCAAATCAGTTCTGCCACGGAGTGGGAAAAGTGTTTACAGAGAACACATTTAGAGCTACCCATCTTTTAGTGTACGTCTGGCATTACTAATCGAACACAGACACACACAGCATTAACACCATCTGCTTTGATCCAGTGAGGTATGAACTCCACAAGACCTCTGAAGGTGTACTGTGGTGTCTGGAACCAAGATGTTAGTCTTTTTTGTGTGGATATTCTGTGAGAACAGACCAGAAAGGCTAACCTTCATACCCTACGCACATCAGTGAGCCTTCGGCACCCATGACCCTGTTGCCGGTTCATCTGTTGTCCTTCCTTGGACCACTAGAGTAAGTAAGTATTAACCACTGCATACTGGGAACACCCTACAGTACCTGCTGTTTTGAAAATGCTCTGACCCAGTCACCTAGCCATCACAATAGGGCCCTTGCCAGAGAAATTCAGATCCTTACACTTACTTTTTTCCCAGTTGGCAACACATTAATTTTAAGACTGTCTGTCACTTTCTGCCCGGTATACCCAACGCCTTAGCAGGTGCCACTGTAACAAGACAATATGATCTGAGGTATTTGACAAGGACCAAATTATGACATCTAGGAGACTGGGATCAGATCCTTCCCCAAAATGGCAGGTCTTGTGAGGTGTTCCCTGTATGCAGTAGATAGTAGGGGTGTAAATCTCTCAGTTTCCGGCGATTTAGTTTGATTCCGATTTTTGAGGTCACGATTCAATTCTGAATCATCAAATGGTCTATAAATTTTGCTTAAATTACATGCTTGACAATAATGTAAACAAATAGAACATTTATTTAAAACAATACTTTTATGTTCCTTACTGCATCAAATCTTTTTGCATCATTTTATATTTATACCAAAAATAGGATTGTGCATAAAATTCTGTAACTTAAAAGACCAGTATTAGGTTCGCTTAGCTGTCTGGGTTTTTTTTCTTAAATTAAAACAATCTATCAATGAACAAATAATACAAAATAAAGTAATACAAAAGTAAACAGAGACTTCAGTCTACCATAGTGCATACAGTCAGAAAATAAAATAAAGTCATAGTGCGCTAGTCCACTAGCAACAGAGTTGACAAAGACAGCCCTCTACGACTGAGTGGACACGTAATGCGATATGCGGCACGCTCAGTAGTAGGTGCGGCCGCCAAAAAAATAAATAAATAAAAAAATAAAAAAATAAATAAATAAATAAATAAAAAAAATCAAACCTTCCAACCAAAAAATGGTTGAAGGTGGGACAACCAGTATGGCAGCAACAGGTTCATGTGCACTAAAGGCTTGATTATGTGTGCAGGTTGTGAGATCTAGCCATCTGACCCGATTCCACACAAGATTCTCACAAGGAAATGTTTTAATGCCAGAACAAACTACATATGATTTTAAGTATATGTATATAAAACTTACATAATTGGTGGCCCACAATGTCTTCAACTTCAAGTACCACTGGAGTTTGGGAGCCAGGGTTTTTTGAAAGTCTGAAGCGAGTTCCTCCATCTTTTTGTACTCCTCATCGTCCAGTAGAGGGCGCACAGACTCCAGATACTGTGGGTACAAGGATTTTTAAGCAGGCATGCAAAACAGCACTACAAACATCTTTCATCTGGAACAACATGCTCTATGACAGCACTCAAAAACAATTATAAATAAAAAAACATTCCTTATTCACTTGGTTACCACTGATGTCTGCATTTCCACAGTTATTCCAACACAAGAACTAGTTTAGAAGTACAGGTCCCAACTGCGTGCATTTTAGTGGGTTAATAGACATGACACACAGTGTACCTCATAATTTTAAGGGTGATAAATACCAAGATAACTTTGAAAACAGGACCCAGAGCCAGACCACTGCTAGGTCCTTACACAATAAACCAATCTGCAAAATGATTCACATTATAATTACAGAACTGACAAATTAATTAAATAATCAAGTGCTGACTAAGTAAACATAAACAATACTCAGCTATTTTGACATGCAGTAGCAAATGGCCTCATGAAGGCTTTAAAATTGTTCAGCTTACCCGTTTCATTGTTTCTTTCACAGAGGGCAGGGGGAGATTAGGCAGTGATGTCTGGAAACTATACAGATTAGGTGTTTGCATGCCAGAGAAAATCTTCACAAGTACCTGTAAATGTATTAAACAGAAAATGTGCAGCAAAAAAGAAAAAAATGTTATGCTCATAGGATGCATTGTAGGAAAATAATCACGGACAATGATGTGCTGTTCATCAATTATTTTCTAGTAAAAGTACATTCCAAGACGCTTCCTCTTAATAAAACACAGCAATTTGTCAGCATCAATTATTTTATTTTTTTTATTTACTAAAGAACAAACAATGCATGATGCTTTTGAAAATCAGTTTATAGTTACATTTAATATTGTGGTATGTTTGTAAAACCTTAGAAAAAAATACAGCAACTACTATTTTTCCTCTCTTGAAGTTATTAAAACAAATAAAATGCAGTTTTTGTTGTTCTCTAAGAAAATGTCCTGATGCTATAGCTAGGAGTAAAAAACTAAACATAAGAATAATTTGACAGCGGCTTTAAATAAGGTATGTATATCTCTGTACAGCTGCTACGGGACAATGTCCACTGCTAAAAGTGCTTTATAAATGTAAATAAACTGAAATTGAATTGAATTAAATAAATCAATTCCCTACAGGGTCTACAAGGTCACAGTATCCAGAGCAACTTTACTCACCATCCAGATGCGTGTTTTCCATGATAACGAGCCGTAACGTTCACCCATCCAGCCATGCCACGATAGCAGGCACTTCAGCACACTTCTCATAGTGAATATGATGACCACCCAGAGCCCTGTGCCCACCACGATGCCCCCTACTCTGCTCTGGTTTTCCAGGGACATGTATTTACTGCAGGGAGAAGAGTATTAAGATATACCAACTACAACAACAAGTGCAATGCCAGTCACATGACACAGCGTACACCATGCAGAATTAGTTAGTTAGGAAAATCTGTAAGTAAGATTAAAGTCTAGAGAAATTGAGCAGGTTTGTAAATCTGGTTAGGGAAACAATGAGCAATAATTAAAGCTTTACCTTACAGGGATGTATTTGCCAATTTTAAAGAAGAGGCCTAAGGAGGGATCCACTTGAGCATATTTTGACCTTCCCATGTATCCTGCAAGCACAAGCATTAACCCTGGGGCACTGCCTGGGTACACACCAGTCATAATGCCATTCTGTGGACACAATTTTATTACAGCATGTCAGGTTTACACGAAACTTTTAGGACATGTGTAAATCTGTTTAATACAGTAAATAACGGCATACCCACAATACCTTACACACTTTTATACATTTCAAATATATAACAATAACTGTTATGATTAACAACTGTGTTATGATTTCTGAAAAAAGGTCACATTTTTAGATCTGTATTTTGGACATACAGTGAATTGCAAATGTGGCACTGTTTAAAAACTGTGGTCAATAAACAAGGTCTAATCAGCTAAAGAACCCAGAGCAAATATGCCAGGAAGAATGGGGTAAAAACACAATGCAACACCAGTGTGCACATTTGGTAGGAAAGATGCTTCTATCAAGTACTAGTCTGAAAAGGTTGAGTATTCATGCAGGCAGCATTTTTGTTTTTAATTTATTTGATTTTTAAATGATATTATAGCAAATAACAGGCTACACTTAAACTCTAAACATTTTTTGTATACTTTTACAGCATAATAATTCGCAAAAAAACCGTCTGGAACAATATGCTGTAAGTATTAAATATTGGCCTGTGTTGTCCCTGAATATTCACATCAGACAGACCATAGTGCTGCTCATTCATAGTGTATGGACAATGTAAAATCCACATCGCATTCATGCTTGCAATCATCATGAGTCCATACATCACATTCATAACACTGTGCTCCCATATGCACTTTTAGTTGTCTTGCAACGAACCGGATGAAACGCGAGCCGAAATCTGTAATGTGTAGGATGTTTGTTGGTACCTTGAAGCGGATGAATTTCTTCTTCCACGAGTGGAGGCCTGACAGGTAGACCTGGCGCAGGGCTTCATGGCTCAGCTGCAGGTCGATCCCATCGGGAGAGACAGTGAACTGGAAGGCTACGGCCTGGTGAGCTTCTGCCATGATGACACTTTATTTGGGGCACTTTAAGGAAATCACTAAACACTATGCTGGAAAACAAAGAGGTAAAAATGTTAAACAGTAGCGAAAAATCACACTGAAATTAATCTTAGCCAAATGTGATGATTTCTTAAACATGCACAGAATTGAGGTGCAAATTATGGGTGCAAGTGTCTTTTTTTAAAATTATTATTAACATCAATCCATCTGCCATACAATACAGTACATCCAAGTGCTGTCCAAAGTACATGAGCTTCCACTGTCTATATACATTAAAGCATAATCTTCCCCAATTTTTGCAAATAATTGTTATTGCTAAATAAGACCACTTGCACCAGTTTAAATCAGGTTATCACTAGGAGAGTGATCTGTTGTGATCTGGCTCATATTAACAGATGAACACTTCTGAATCCAGCAATGTCACATTGAATGAAGCTAACCTAACTAGCTGAATACATGCAAAAATGTAACACAATTTAAACACACAACAAATGAGCACACATTTACAAACAATGTCTATCAAAGATATCACTAGGAGCACCTAGTAATACTGTGTAATACTGTGTAATACTGTGTAATAATGCCTATTAGTAGCTCAGCCCACTGCTAGTCAGGAAGCTAGCTAAAAGGCTAGTCAGCATTAAGCGCCATATTTGTTTATACAGCACGAGCCCAGCTCTTACCTTCACTGAACACTCACTTCTGACACAGTATTTCTATTCCTATATCTCTATCCTGACCTGTAACTAATGCTGTCTGGTTACAGATTTTAACTAGAATAACGACTCTAACGGTTTCACACTCATTCCGGCTACATTAACAACCGCATACTAGCGCACTAAAACACTATCGAGAGGGAAAAGTGCGCAACGAGCCGTTTACAGTACTTCAGACCGTAGTACGGTGGAGGGAGTGTGGCCGTATAACAAAATCCCTCATTCTTCTAATGTAGGCGCACTATAGAGAGGATGAAGCAATAGCTTTTATGCACTATATAGTGCACTATACTTACATAAGAGAGTTTTTTGGGATTAAACCTTAAGATTATTTAAAAAACACACTGCAGCCTAGTGGTGTGGAAAGGATATAAAGTATTACTGCAAGTATAATAATAATAATAATAATAATAATAATAATAATAATAATAATAATAATAATGTGATAGATATAATTTATTAATTAATTCTGTTTAATAATAACATATATTATCAAATATAAATGATATTATATGATCATTACATTTACATTTATATATAAATTATAGTCATTTGGATACAAATGTTGATGTTCAACAGAATGAGAGATCACACCAGGGGTGACACATATTAATATCAGTTCTTTTTTATTAT
>JAOVVF010000036.1:8997130-9012284 GCA_028565595.1 Duopalatinus emarginatus | reverse complement strand
GAATAGCTTTGATAAAAAAAAAGAGAAGTATTAAATATGTAAATGAATCTAGATGATCATATTAATGATTTATTCAATCAAGGGACACTTTGTTTTTCACATTAAATCTTATTAAACTAAGATCAGACATTCTAGTCATTAATCCTCTGATGCCAAGGGATATTTTTTTAAACACATTTTCACTAATATATTATAGTTTTGAATTATTCTTATAGCTTTAGGGAACTATATGTACTCTGCTAACTTCACAATGTTACAACACATTAATACAAAAAACCTTCCCTGGAAACCTTCCCTTTAAAAAAAAAAAAAAAATTATATATATTAAAAAAAGCTGCTTAGCAGCATAACGTTCTCATCATTAATCAAAGCAACGGTTGTGTTTTTTCCAGTTAAAATAAATTCAATATTTCTGGCAAGCTCTTTTAAACTGTTTATTATTATTTTAGTGGAGCTTCGGAACCCTGAAGCACTTTTTGAACAAGAAAACCTAATGTGACATTTGCTGTAAATATTTATGGTATCAATTATTTTAATCGTACCTTCCTTTTATGAACTATCTTTCTAGATTCACAGACATTTCTAAGAAATAGGAAAGATGTAACCTTTTTGTGACATTTTATAGTAGTTCAATTTGATGCAAAAATATATAACTATGCCATTTTGCATGAAAAAAAAAATGTATACAGTAATTACACATTTACACATACACTTATACTTATGAACCAGATGAGCCAACTTTATCACCTTAAAGATCAATTCAACATCCTAATGGACCCTGTTAAATTATCAAGTAGAACCCAAGTGTAGATGATTACACTTGGGATGTTGGTAAATGAGTTACTGCCTCACATATTCCTACTTCAGCTCTAAAAACATAACCTCTTCTACCAGTAGGGGTCTCAGTGTGCGACTTCACCATGTGGAAATGGAGGAGCTCTAGGTAAGAGAGGAGAAAGGGCCTTCTGCATAAGAGGAGCCCTAAAAGAGCCCATTCAGTCAAAGGCCACCCTTCACTCCACCCCACTGAGAACACTGCAATGCCTGTAGTTTTACAACTCTCGTACTTATTACTCCACTTCAAGGCCAGCTACGTTTTTAGACTGGGCTGGACAAGGTGAAAAGACTTTCTGTCACCTGTGAACTGTGAATAACTTCTCAGAGTAAAAATCTTCTAACCAGATGTGTGACTTTTGTTGCTCGTGACTGCATGTCTGTTTTTTTTTACACACAGTGAATAAAACTCTTGCTCTAAAAGTGATCTGTGGAATGTTTTATTTGGCATTTCTCATCTCTTCACTTAAAAAATACATTATTCAAGCAAAAACAGGCTGTGTGATGTCATCTGTGAATATCTGAAAAGATAACGGTCAAATCTGATGGCAACCGCTGTCTCTTCTCTCCTTTCTTTCATTTCTCTTCTTCAGCATGGTTTTGTCCCCCCTCTTTATCCTCCTGTTCCAGTACAATGATCTGAGTCTTCTGTCAACGTCTGCATTTCTTTCCCGTGTATCTACACTTGCACTTCTCAGTTCAAGAGTCATGATAAAAACAAGTTTTAAGTTTGTAAGAGTTCACCAAATGCCTGGGGAAGAGAGAGGCACAGCCCCTAACTGACCCAAGAACCAGGTATTTCATAAGTAAGACATTCGTAAGGCACATGTTATAAGTGATAGTGGCTGAAAAGCATTTGAGGAAATAAGAAAACACCACTGGGGTCTTGTGAGAACTGGAAATGAGGGGTGATGCTGGTCTCACAGTACTGTGCCCTGCACAGCTTACAGACAAAAACATGGTCATATATGGCGCAAATTATCTATGTTCATGCCAAAGATGACAGGATCTGGCCATCAAGCACTGCTTTTGCCAAAATTAACGCTTTTTACGGCATGTATTTTTTTTTTTTTATCTGTTATTACTTAGGCCTAAGGAGATAGACAAACCAGGTCAAGTTGCCAGGTAGAATATAATATTGTGAGAAATCAATAAATACACTTAATTTCACATTAATATGATCAAAAGTATCAAAAATGACACTTTTTCAAATTTTTATGAAATAAATTAATTGTATGTAAACCTTATTTATGGCTATAGATTTTTTTTTTTCTAGACTCTCTATACTATCCATTCTGATAGATTATAGATGGAAATAATACTTTACTTAATTTAAACTTTTATGTACTTGTATACAGTAAGTGCTAGATTTTTTTTTTTTGGTAACTTGCAAACTGAAAACAATTTTGTCCAAAGCACAAAAACAAACAAACAAACAAACTAAAAACACCCCCCCTCCAAAAAATGAATAAAAAATAAAAAAATAAAATAAAATAACAGGAATGTATTGTCCTTCTCAGAAGAAGGATTGCACTTGGCTGTTCCCTTTTGCCACCAAATTCCAGACTGTCTGGATGAAAGATCCTCCTCTGGAACGTTTTGTAATATTCAGCTGATACTCTGAGACTATCTGATTCAGTAGGTGCAAGTTCAGAGATCCAGTTACACTAACTATGGGAATAAATACTACTTTCATAAATAAAGTGGCTTCCTGGATGAGGTGGGAAAAGAATCACAAAATAGATTACTGTTTTTTCCTTTCTTATCGCAGCACTAGAACATGTTGGGAGTGACACTATATACAGGTTGGGGGCTTTTCTTACAAATAACATTTTTAATACATAATGCATTCTCAATATTCAAGGCCATGAAAATATGATTTAATGATTTAAAAAATCTCTTAACTATTTTTAAATTAGGTGCTTCTTCAATGACCTCTTAGCAGATTGATGCATAATGGATCTCTTCAGTAGTCTTCTTTTGGTTTCTGGGATGACAAAAAGATAATCAAAAATAAATGTTGAGATTCTGGTACAGACACAAATGCAAAATACCTTCTATGGCATCTATGGTATGTTCTAAGGCTGTTTCTGTAATTAGAATGGCAAGTTATCATGATTTATTTGATTGTTGATGCATTTGAAAATTTTATATAATAGCTTGTGAGATGGGTCGTAGCATTTGTGGAGGTAATTGTCTTCATTGTCTAATGTATATTAGCATTAATAAGCAGGTGTATAGGTGAAGTGGATAAATTATTTTCCTAATTATGCAAACATATCACTTACGGGGTATGCATTCCACCTGTGGCTTCTGCCAGTGTCCATCTGCCATGCAGCGGACCACAGGTGGATGGCGTTGTCTAAAGCCATCGTTGCACTGATATCTGATTATTGAGTTAACCTGATAGCGTTCCTTCTTAGCCCCAAACCACCTGGCATTCTTCAGTTCAGGAGGCTGGCCACATGTGGCTAAGGAAAAAGTCATTTTTGACATCTTTATATCAAATGCCAGATTAAACTAGAGTAAACATATGTTTTTTTTTTATGGTAATGACTACATACCTGGGCCAGTTTTGCACGTAAATGGTAGATGATAGTTGCAAGGCACGTCATTCCACTGTCCATTTTCATGCCAGATCATCACCACACAATCCTCACCGGAGTTGAAATAGTTATCCGGTTGATTAGGTCTCCAGTTCTCATATTGCTGGAAGGAAAGGTGTTATTTTCACAAATTACCTTATATGAAAACTTTCCGCAGCATGAACTAATCACACTTACCATTGGAGTTCCATCTGTCCACTGGAAGTCATTCTCAAAAGTCTTATCATTTAGTCCAATCCACTGGTAATCCTGTGCATGGGCTAAAGAAAAGAGACACTACATTAGAGACACATTACAGGACAGACACACTGTGTTGACTTCTCACTGTATCTTCACTCACCGTTAACAAATACTTGCTCCTCTGGATTGGTGATGCTGACCAGGTGAGCCCCAAGGCTTCGACAGTTTTGTTCAGCCTCCTCCCACACTCTTCGTTCAGAGAAATGCAGGTAACAGTTACCCTGAAACTTAGTCCAGCCCTCCTCACATGTTTCTGTGTCTGCAGTAACATATGAGGGGAGTAGGGGGTCACATTGAGAGCTAAGGACTTGATTCAATAACCTGGTACAAACTGGGTTAGACATAAATACTTACATAATATTTGAGCTGAGAAAACAAAGGATTATTACATGGACAGGTGGGTTTAGAATTGTGTTAATAATATTAGCAATATGTATAGCTTTTCCTATAAATCCCTGCATCCATAATGCATTTATAACATGCTTTCAGGCATGAGCAGTACTTTGGAGTACCTAAAATTACGGCCTGGATCGTCTTATAAACAGCTACAGTTACATGCATAAAACTAAATGCATGGAAGTGTATGACTTCACCATATTAAGGTACATAAATGCATTATAATATCAGTTCATAAACATAATACAGATGGAAGCACTTTTTCAATACAGTAAAACACAGGTTCTGGTCTTGTGAGCGGATGGTCCAGGATTCGATCCCCACACAGGGCAAGACACGACTGAGGTGCCCTTACTCCAAGGCACCTAACTCCCCCAAGTGCACCATGGTTTCGGGCTGCCCCCACTTCGGGCAAGTGTGTTCACTGCCCCCTGGTGTTCACTGATGTGTGTGTGTGTGTGTGTGTGTGTGTGTGTGTGTGTGTGTGTGTGTGTTTCACTGCACAGATGGGTTAAATGCGGTCACATTCCTCTGTGTGCAAGCACAGTAGGCAAATAGTTCACTTTCACTTTTACTCATGAGTAAATGCACTAGTATAATACTAAGGACAAAAAAAAAATAATAGTAAATGAATATAAATATGACAGTATCAGCGATCGATACCTTCAAAGGTAGCATCATATGGTGAAAAAGAATAGCAGCATGATTTAAATAATTTACAGACATTTCAGCACAGAATTGTCTGTGTGCAAAAATACATGACAGAATGCGTCATTATAATTATAATGCATTATGTACCGTGGCTTTATGAAATCAACAAGTAACTATAACTGTAGTAATAAAAGTAATTGTCAAGTTACACACACTAATGCCAGGTTTATGGTATTATGCATGTTGGGTAACATATCATAAATACATTTATAATGCATTATGAATATACTAGGGTATATTATTAAAGAATATAGCATAGGAAGATAGTGTTACTGAAGTATTTCACATGTATTAAAGCCATAAAGTGAATCCCTAAGGATATTAATACACCTTCTGTTTGGAACCATGAATGCTGTAAGGGAGTGAGTCGTGTTCTTTTTCACAGCTCGCATCCTAAGTAAACTCACCTGTCATTTCTATATGTAGTCAGGAAAAACATTGAAAATAACATGAAGAGGAAAAAACAGTCTGGTGTTACGCCCAAATGGATGACAAACAGCACCGGCACAGTGTTATTATTTCCCTGATCCCTGTTTACCTGTCACTGAGGGATATGACTGTTTTCCTCAGTGCCTTTTCATACTGACCACTGAATGATAAAGTTCCTCCTTTACAGCACCTTTTCCTTTACCACAGTTTTCCCCTAACCAGTCACCATTTTGCAAAAAAATAAAAATGAATAGCTATTTTTACAACCTTACATAAGCATGTTCCAGCATGCCGATGAAGACCAGCATGTGCTACAAGAACACTGAGACTGACTTTCTGGCATCAGGTTTGGTTGTTTTTGAGACTGTTAGTACAATTAGCTGAAGCCAACCTCGTACCGATCTCACAGCGATCCCCTCCATAGCTGGGCAGGCATAAGCATTTGAAAGCATCCTGTACCTCCATACACGTAGCTCCATTGGCACAAGGGTTTGAATGGCACACATCAACCTCTGAAAATAAAGGTTCTGCGGTTAAGACTGGGCACTAGAAAGAGACCCCTGAGCTGGGTCACGTCTAGGAAGAACACAGGTTGTGATCAAATCAGAAACCGTAAACCATGCAACATGCTTATCTGAGCCAATCAAATTAATAAACCACAAATTCATCAAATGTTTTAAAAGGGAAATGATTATTCCCGTCATTGCACGAATGAACAGAATACATTGGAATACATTTCCCTTGCGGTTTAAAATGAATGGCCTAAACATTTAGTCCACAAAGTGTTGCATGAGGTCAAGGTCCAGATTCATATCAAGAAGAAGAAAAAGCAGAAGCATGTACCAAATGTTAACAGGCATGCAGCAGACTGGAAAATGAAAAGCTGTTTAAGCCATACTTGAGCAAAGGCAGAGCTGAACAAAAACAACACTTGGGTGCACAATTAATAAATTCAATTAGTAACTTGGAGGTCCTGTAGATATATGAGGTAGAGTCAGATATCCTCACGCACATGCCAAACAACCATGAAACGGATGCCTTTTTGAAGATGACAATCAGGCACAAGCAAACAGACCCGAAGACACACACTGATAGGGAACAATGACGGAAATAGAGAGGAGTGTTCCATTAATCATTGGGGTACACAACAGGCGTGGTCTCACATCATATTAAAGTAGAATACCACATTAAACTGATAAATGATTTTGGCACTAATTAAAGCCATCTAATGTGACTCACCAACATGGCATTCTTCCTCCTTCACCCCAGGTGGGCAGTGACATATGCCAACCCCATCCTGCACAGAACATGCAGCAGTACCACAGGGGTTTGGGTTACATGGGTCCACAGCATCTAGGATATGAATATACACAAACGGAAAACATAACCTGAATATTTGAAAAAGTGCAAAAGATCAGAAACAAAGAAAACGGTTTTAGCCAGATATTTGGATTCCTATCCAATATTTGACTATTGCTAATTCAATACTAGTATTGCTAGTATTGCTAATTCACTAACGTACCTTTCGCCATGGCTGGAATCTCTATGACAGTTGGAGTCTGCATTGAAAAGGCAGGGTCGGTAGTGGTTCCAGTCACCGACGCTGGAGTCACAGAATCATATTTCCAGAAACTTTCATCAGCATTTGAGAAGATTTCCTGTGGCTGTGCACTGTGACCAAACAGTCCTGCGGGAACTAGAGCTGCTGGCACGTCAGTTGATGAGCGTAGGTCTTCACTTGGAAGAGATGTGGGATAGTAAACCTCGCTTGAAATAGTAGTAGCATGGTTCCCACTGCTCATAAATGGCTCACTCCCCCTCCCACTGTGCTCTATTGGCCCTTTTCTGAGCTCCTGGTTTTGCGTGGATCTAAAAGAAACTTCCATCAAGCTCTCATCAGTAAATGATATAACATTCCCACTGGCTGATGACCCTGATGTATCTCCTGATGGAAGACCAGAGACTTCAGGGAAGTCACCACTTCCTTCACCTGATCCATATATTAAAGTGCCAGAGGCCTCTTGCTCTCTGTTAGACAGGTCTAAGAGATCGGTAAGGCCTGAATCCAAAAATGAGATGGTTGGAAATCCTGAACCACTTCCAGAGCCACTTGAATCACCACTTCCACTCACACCAGAGCCACTAACACCAGACCCTTGTAGATCTCCTGATCCACTGAAATGCACTGCACTTCCACCCAGCTCCTGAGCTGTGAGGGTTGGAGCAGTGGACATTTCCTCCCACTGGCCTTTAACCATGATTATTCCACTGCCACTAAAACCAGAAAACCCACTGTTATCTCCAGAGCCAGATGAAATAAAGCCTGATGTAAAGTCACTGAATCCAGAGAACTCCCCACTAGAACCAAGGTCTGAAGAAATGTCAGAAGGTTCTCCACTTCCACTCTCTGAAAAGATGCTGAATATCTCTGATGTAGACCCGCTCTCTGCTGAACCAAAACTTGAGCCACTTCCTGATCCAGACCCTTCCCCAGAACCCAGACCTGACATGAATGTGAGGATCTCTGCACTGCCCTCCCCAGCTTCCTGAGGTGTCCCTGAAGCTGATGCATCTCCAGAAAATATTGTGTCAATTCCTGAGAAGGTTACACTTATATCCAAACCATCACCACTAATGCCTGAGCCAGACATGTCTCCAGATCCTGAAAGTTCTCCTCCTAAACCTGAAAACCCACTAGGCAGGCCAGATCCTGAAAGTTCTCCCCCTGAACCTGAAAACCCACTAGGTAGGCCAGATCCTGATAGTTCTCCTCCTAAGCCTGAAACCTCACTTGGCAGTCCAGAACCTGAAAGTTCTGCATCTAAACCTGAATATCCACTTGGCAGTCCAGATCCAGAAAGTTCAAATCCCAAACGTGAAGACCCACTCACCACTTCAGAACCTGAAAGTTCTTCTCCCAACCCTGAAAAACCACTTGGGAGTCCAGAGCCTGAAAGTTCACTTCCTAAACCTGAAGACCCACTTGAGAGTCCAGAACCTGAAAGTTCACTTCCTAAACCTGAAGACCCACTTGCCAGTCCAGAACCTGAAGGTTCACTTCCTAAACCTGAAGACCCACTTGGGAGTCCAGAACCTGAAAGTTCTTCAGAAGCAAAACACCCACTTGCCAGTCCAGATCCTGAAAGTTCTCCTAAACCTGATGACCCACTAGGTAGACCAGATCCTGAATGTTCTGATCCTAAACCTGATGACCCACTGGGCTGCACCCCACTTCCACTTGCTGACACATCGCCACTGGCCCCAGATGGAATGCCTGTTGAACCTGAACCAGATATGTCCACAGGAATAGGAGTAATGGTGGGTATCACTATGGAAAATAATACAAGAAAAATAAAATCCTGGGCATTAACAGTGTTTATCTCCAAATAATAAAAAATACTTAGGTGTAATTTTATTAGATACAGAAAATACTATCCATTACCAGGTATATTGAGGTCAGGTATTGAGGTCAGGTTCACCAATTCCTCCTCAATAAGTGTCATGTTTGGCTCAAAAGGATAGACTTGGAGATCAACTGTGGAATAGGTATTAGTATATGTTTATCGGGTATATTTGTGAGTGTATGTTTGTTGCAAATATTTAACTGATAATACCTTTTAAACAGTAGGCATCAAATTTGGAGTGCAAATCAGGATATTCAGTCTGGTTGGAAAACTTGAATACTGTATGGACTCCAGGTTTCCCTCTTCCACACTGAGGCTTGGGATTATTAATGGGATAGCGTACACTGTGGTCAATAAGCCAGCCAGCACGACACTTATCAAAGCCTTGCTTCCAGGCCGCATACAGATCAGCTGTGGAGGCCAAGGAGGCATTCTGGGCCTGGCAATAAGCCCTTGCCTGATCATATGTAAACCCCTCAAATGAACTTCCATGAAATACAGTCCCTGAAAAAAAATGTTTCTTTTAGTTATTTGTTTGTTTGTATTGTTATGTATTAAATTAATGTTTATTCTAGCAAAAATCCCTTTTTAGTGAATCAAATCAATTTCAGTTGACTCTATGAAATTGTTAAAGACTTGAAATTGGAACTAACCTCTTGGTTTGTCCATGTAGCAAAATACGTCATAGCGCTCGTCTGCAGGACGTACACCATAAGACCTCACACCAGGCAAATCTACCAAATCCCCAGCACATTTCTCTCTTGTGTGTACGATAGGATACCTTCATTTAGAGCAAAAGAAGCTATTCTGTTCAATTCTGAATACAATTGCTGCTTTTCTTTATACATAACTTAAAATCATCATAGTTCGCTAACTCCAGAAAAAAAAATACCTCACAGTCTGGTCAATCAGCCAGCCTGCATTACACTGGTGATAGCCAGCTTCATAAGCAGCCTGTAACTGCTCAGGACTAGCAATCACTGCACCAATGTTCTGACAGGCTAGCTGAGCCTCTTCGAAAGTAAAAACATAGCGACTGTGGCTTAATCTGAAGTGGAAGACAACACCTGGATCAAAGAGATGAGAAACAAAATGGGATGTATTAGCATGAGTTATGACAGAAATGATCACATTGTAATAAACCGCTAATAGTAGTACACAATGTCTCCAGGTTTTATGTGTTTGTATGTGTTTACCAGATGAGGACGTCACATTTTCAGCTGGTTTTTCATCAGGAATCTGAAATCCAAGGTCAGGCTGTGCAGTCACCACTTGTACAACCTCATCAATGATACTGGGTGGTGAAGACAGAGGTAGCTGTGTGACATTCTGCTCAACATACAGGATGTCAGCTGTGGCCGTCGGGGGTTTGTGGGTTTCAACCTCGCCAATTACCTCAATCTCAGTGGAGGGCTGTGTTACGAACACCCGGGGTGCATCTGTCACCATATCCACTCTTACTATCTCACTTGTAGCATCTATAGTTTTTATACCTGGGAATATGTCAGGAAAGGCTGAGCCCTCTTCCTCCTCATCTAAAGAAAACAAAAGCATATAGAGACACTTAAATGTATCATAAGTCACAAAAACGTCCTAATGTAAGAAAATGAACTCCAATGTGTGCACCTGTGTAACAGTAAGCATCATATCTTGAATCTGGTAGAGGGTAGCCTGTCTGATTAATGAAGCGGTACACAGTACGCACTCCCAGCAGACCTCCTCCACACTGGGGTCGGGCAATGTTGATGGGATAGCGCACACTTCCATCCGCCAGCCAGCCTGCGTTACATTCGTCCATACCAGCCTTCCAGGCTAGGTAAAGCTGGCCAGTTGTGGCTAAATTGGCACCCTGCTTAGCACACTGGGCCTGAGCTTCAGCAAAGGTGAACTTTCCAGGAGATGTTGAAAAGAACACTCTCCCTGTGACAAGACATGGGATATGAAATTTTAATGTGTAAACAGTTTGTTAAAAAAAACAGAATTTGCATGAAGCTGTGTCTGAACATTTGAGTACCTGACATCTTCTCGGCAAAGCAATACACATCATAGGTCTCATTTACGTCTCTTACTCCATACGTTCTCACTCCTGGGAAGTCATATTTGTCACCATAGCAGGGTTCTCGGGGTTCGTGGATAGGATACCTTTCATCAGCAGCAAAAAACATAATTATGCATAAGAATCTGAATATAAACATAATATAAATACACCAATTTCTTTATGTCGTTAAATGAACTGACCTAACAGTCTGGTCAGAAAGCCAGCCGGCATCACACTGGTGGTACCCTGTATCATACGCAGCCTGTAGCTGCTCTGGCGTGGCGATCACAGCACTATTCTGAATACAGGCTTCCTGCGCCTTTTCAAATGTCAGAGTGTAACGTGAAGTAATAGCACGGTAGTGAAACACAACGCCTAGACAAAAAAAAAAAATATGTTTAATAAATTATTATGCTTCTTTATGCTGATAATTAACAATATAACCCCCCATACACACAAAAAAAGATTTAACAAATTTGCAAGGAGCAGAATTACCTTGCACCTGGACGTTGACAGAATCATGGCTATCTTCGACGCCATGCACGACTTGACAGCGATACAGTCCTGACTCGTTTGAAAGAAGCTGTGTAATTTTAATGGTGGCATCATTGGGGCTCATGGGATATCCCACCAATTGAACCCTGTCCACATACTTCTTATTTACTGCCATAATACCCTCAGTGACCACCAAAATGTCAGTGGTCTTCTCTTCTGTGATTAGGCTCCATTTGATGCGATAGGACAACGGGGCTATGGTGGGAGCACCTGGGTCAGGCACTGTCTCATCTCGGAAATAGCAGGGCAGAATGATTGTATCTCCCATTAAGGGTTGCATAGTGTGAGCAACGGGAATGCTGACACTCAGGGTTCTTTCTGGTTCTGGGATACATGCAACAAAATACAGTTTGACAATACAGAGCTATAATGCACGTTATGTACACGATTCATGCACATTCACTGATACTGAAAGAAAAAGGGTTGGTATAATAATAGTATGCATTCAATATTCAGAGGTTTGGCTGATCAGTATTGAAGTATCTGTAAGGATTCATAAACTGAAAGACTAACACTTACTGACAAACCCAAACTGTAACAAACAAAAAATTACTCACCCGTATACATGTAGTCTAATGGGATCCATTTTGCTGAGATTACTCGAAGGCACAGACACAGTAACAGCAAAGATGTCATGGCTTACCTGGAAGTAAGATTAACTTTTATGGCAATTTGTTAAATATTCAGCATAGAAATAATATTTTGCAAAGTATGTGTAATACTGTAACTAAAAGTAGAGCCATGGACCTTTGCATGCTACCTTGTATTTCCAATTCTAAAGCAGACATGCCAGGAAAAACTTGCCTGGAACAAGAAATCTTTGTAATATCACAGAATTCATATTTGTGGTTCTTAACATTTCCCAGTAAAATGTTTGGATAAAGTCTTTATTTATAGAAACACATAGAGATGTACCTATCCTTTCTTGGAATGAAAAATAGGCATATCAGCCTGTCTCCAGTATTGTGTTTTCTGTCTTATTCCACATGGGGTACTACACTATATGGAGAAAAGTACTGAGAAACCCACAAATAACACCTACAGTAGCTTTTATGACATCCCATTCCAAATCCATTTATTTGGAGTGTGTCTGTGGAAATATTTGCCCATTCCTTTATAGGCGTACTTGTATGGTCAGACACTGATGTTGGATGAGAGGGCTTACAAATTTCTGTTCTTTGTGGTTCTATGTGGTTGAGTACATTGCTCTGTATGGGCTAGTCATGTTCTTCCATACAAAACTTAACCAGACATACATGGCTTGCCTTTATGCACCTTGCTGGAACAGAAAATGGCCTTCCCTAAACTGCTCCTACAACATTGGAAGCATACATTTGTCAAAAATGTCTTGCTATGCTGAAGCATTAGGATTTCCATTCACTGGAACTAAGGTCCCTTAGGCCTACCCCTGTAAAACACACCCATAGCATCATCATTCTTCCACCAAACTTTACAGCTGGAACAATCCAGTCAGACAGGTAACGCTCTCCTGGTATTCACCAAACCTAGACTCATCCATCAGACTGTCAGGTGAAGAAGTGTGATTAAGAATGTTTCCACTGCTCCAGAGTCCATGGGCGGCATGCGTTATACCACTCCATCCGATGCTTGGCATTGTGTTTTGTGAAGTAAGGCTTGCATGCAACTGCTTGGCAATGGAACTCCATGTCATAAAGTTCCCAGCACACAGTTTTTTGTGCTGATTTTAATGCCAGTGGAGGTTTGTAACTCTGTCATTGAGGAGCAGAACACTCAGAGCACTCAGCGACCCCATTTCAGGGACTGCTGCGGTCCCTAAACGTTTCTACTTTATAATAATACCATTCACAGTTGATCGTGGAATATGTACGAGGGAAAAAATTTCATGAACTGGCTCGCTATTACAGTACAACACTTAAATTCAGCAAACTGTTTAGAGCATCCCTTGAGTTTATACATGTTTATACAGATGTTAGCCCTGGCTAGCAAGAGGTCTATTGCACTCAGGCTTAAAGCTCGCAAAACATCAAACATGCTACATGGTACTGGGAAATGTCTCCAGTTCGCTTTAAACTGGAAATAAAGCCAAAGACATGACCGTTTTAGTCGTTCTATCACTATCAGTCAAATCCAATCTACAATCCAAATCCAAATCCAATCTGATATGTTGACGCATGATATAGGAAAGTCCAGAAAGATAGCCCCATTCTGACAGATGTGGGTGCAATAATCAGGGACGTTTATACACAGAAAGGTGTAATAAACATATACGTGTGAGTGAAATGTGGATCAAGGAACCTTTTCACCCGATTCTGGAATTGTTTGTAACACCTAATACACTGTCATTTTCTGAAAGTTCTGTAAGTTTCAGCAGACAAAAGAGTAATGGTATACATCCTAAGCTGCTGTATGGCACTTTTCCATGGACCATCACCGCCACATCAGGCAGTTTATGTCCAGATGCCAGCAATGGATGAATAAAGAAAAAGCCTACTGTTCCTACATTATTCCTCAATGAAGTGTTTGGAAAATATGTGACGCACAAGGAAAACAGATTTAGATTTAGTTCATATGAGTGTATGCCTGTGTTGGCTAATATATTATTAGTGACAATAGAGTGATAGTTTATACTCCAGCACAGAGTACTTGTATTCATAAATGTCAAGAGTGTCTTATTCATAGCTGAATAAATGAAAAATCAGTTTGATTCTCACTCCACTTTACTCCTGTCTACCTCCCTGCTACTCCTGCCTCACCTCAAACTAAGCAACAACCTAAAATTTATGTTGGAAATCAATGATATGATTTCAGTGACTCAACAGGAAGTAATATGTTTTTTTGTTTTAGTAAAAATACACTCTTTGGCTAGTCGTGTAAGAAAAGCAAAGCAACCTCAGCTGATATGCAGCATATTAAACAATCTGTCACTTCGGAAAATACACCGAATGTTTTTTGTGGCACTGAAAAAGAATTCTAGACTATAATTAGAGACTGGGCTGTTAGCAACTGACTGATAAAACAGTATCATTGGCACATTTATATGGGAAATATCCTCCTAGATAATATATGGCAACATGCCTTGTGCTTTTATGGCCTCTTGTTAAAGCAGTTGATTGTATTTAATTTTAACAACTATGGCCATCACTGTTGAGGCATGATAGTTAGGTAATCTTATTGCAACAGATTTTCTAATGGCTTGTAAATATACAAAAACATTTTAGGACCTTTTTTTCTGTAGCATATTGTAGAAGGAAATAATGTCCCTTTCTCACTCACAGTCTGACATGACCTTTCAAATCCCATAACCATGTAACATTCCAAATGCTTTTCAAGCGTTGTCCTTCAAAGAACCAGAGGATTATTCAGATAGCCGTATGACAGATAATGACTAAGTGTTGGTGCATCTTTGTGTTTGTGCACAACCGCAGCTAAGGCTGAGTATCTGGTTCTTTCAGCTCTGTAAAGACTGAATGGATGTAACACATATAATAAATAGCTGATGTCAGTGCTAATAACATGCAGTGCCTTTAAATTGCCTGTCATTTTTGCTTTTTAGAGCATTATAGATTTGAAGAAATTGAAATATATCTCAGTATTTTATTATGTCACTTATTAATACTTTAATACTTTATTAATGTATATTTAATAATCTTTTGCATTAAAATGTGCTTTGAGACAGTTCGAGAGTTTGACAACTGACCAACCGGCATCATTTTGCGTTAAAAATATACATTTTTTTTATAAATTAACTGAATTTAAGGACAAAAAATGAATAAATAATAATGTGGTCCATAATTATTATAAAAAGTAAAACTATCAATGGTTAAAACCAACAGCAAAAAACAATGATGGTTAAAATCATACCTCATATACATGTCTATCATAAAATTGTCTTTTAAAAATGTATCATAAATCCTAGTAATCATTCTACATA
The DNA here is from genome assembly GCA_028565595.1 of Duopalatinus emarginatus. NCBI lineage: Eukaryota > Metazoa > Chordata > Actinopteri > Siluriformes > Pimelodidae > Duopalatinus > Duopalatinus emarginatus. The sequence goes on along the minus strand of JAOVVF010000036.1, from coordinate 8,997,158 downwards.
ATTCTATCATTAGCCATATTGATGCTGA
>JAOVVF010000036.1:8986180-8996270 GCA_028565595.1 Duopalatinus emarginatus | reverse complement strand
TTAATAAACCACTGGATTATTGTGTGATCCAAACTCACTGCTTAATAAACCACAAACATAACAATCCAGGATGTTGTTACATTACTTTTACTCACTAATGGGATGAATTATGATTAATAAAGGTAGTTGGGTTATTTATTCTATGAAGAATACACAGGCTGAAGTGATGAGCCTATGCCAAATACACAGCCTGGTGGTGGCTCCATAATGGTATGTGCTTTGCCATTCCATGGGACTCATGGTACATTTATAAACAACAGAACAATGCACGATCACACACATCAAGAGACACCAAGTTATGGTTAGATGAACACCCATCTGATTTTGGACATCTCACCATTATCAAACACATCTGGGATGCACTGTGGTACACTGAAATCCTACAGCTCTGAATACAACAGAATTGTGAACTGTTCTGTTGGAAGCTTGCTTTTTTTTTAGCAAGCTTGGGGAGTCTATGCCCTGTGTGGGACCTACCAAGTATTAGTCTGGTGTACCAGTTTTTCCTGCATTTCAGCGTACGTGGCTTGTTCATGTTAACTAATGCATTAAAGCAATAATGACAGTTAAAGAAATGATAATGTACTTTCTGGTAGTCATAATAAATCACAGATTAATATATTATCAACAAATGTGTTTTTTTTCCTTTGTTGTGTAAGAGATTGTAGGGTCGTTTAACACTGTTGTTCACATTTAAGTACTGAAACTACTGTAGGAATATAGATGATGTTTTGTCAAATGCGGCTGTGCAACAAAAAAAGTTTGTTTATGCCTAAAAAAAAAAAAAACATGTGCAAATGGAGACATTTTAAAAAAAGAACAAGTTGCCCTGAATAGAATTATACAAGGCCATCAGTAGAAGTCTAAAACAGAGGCCTAATTGGAGCAGCTTGGCCCATTGGAGCAGTTATTCAAAAGTATTAATCAGCAAAATACTGCTCTTGAGGAGTGGAAATGTTGTGGTTCAACATGTCGCCAGTGGCTTTTATGCATTTGTAGTCCTGAACTAAGAAATTTATCCAGTTACATTTAAACCCAGAATTGGCCACTCCATTTCTAGCCTTGCTGGTCATTACCATACTCTGGCTAAAATTACAGAAAATATTTCATGGTTTCTCTCAATAATTTGCTTGGATTGAAAAATCACACAAAAGCTTATGAAAAATTACTGTAAGAAAACAGTGTGGAAAAATCTTTGGTGTTAAACAAACACTTAGGCTATATATATATATAAGTTTAACATCCACACAAAATCACATTAAGATTTTGCTGTGAGCCAGTAAAAAATACTCCAACTGCCCTAAATGTCTTGTGCAATGGAGTATTTGTAATGTTATTCTTAATGTTAAGGTACATCCCTAACCGTTTTCCATCTGTAGTTTCAGTTACATCAGTTACACCAGGACTGTTTTTATTTAAAGTGTTTTGAATGAGCCATTAGAAGGTTCAGTGTTGCTAAAGGCGTAACTCTTCATACCATCCACACCAAAACAAATCTACCTGACCTGCCCCATGCATACTGCACATCTTTTCCATCACCTCATCAATATAGTACATGCTGTGGCTATGGGTACTTCATGCACACAATTTCCCATTTAGACCACGGAAAGTTTAAAGTGGGAGGGACAGGGTCTTTTATTCTGGCTTGGATCTTGACTGAAAAGTGTAACTGAACTGCTTGGAGCAAACTTCAAACGGGTCCCCACTGTGTCGCTGTGTGACTGCTTTGTCCAACCTTCTCCAACTTCCCCTAAGTTTCATGGTCAGGCCATGAGTTTAAATCCAAAGGAATTTGATCTTTTATATGATTTTACCTCATGGTGAATCTGATGAGATTTAAATAGAAGGTTGGTTTTAGTCATGAACTAAAGATTATATTTGTGACTGATATTTAATGTCTGATAATTAGTGCCTTAGGACCACCTGATGTTCAAACTCATAATTCCTCTGTAAAGACTCAGAAAAACTTTTTTGCTGAATGAACAGATGGTGAATCTTATTTTTCATCTCCAAGTCTATTTGACATCTTGAACAGGAGACATTGCTTTTACCAAGTGGTAGAGTGAAAAAAGATCTGCTACAGGACTCCCTTATGTCATTGACAACCAACCTGGAGACTTTATCTGGTGATTGACATTGACGACATCCACAAAAAAAGGGAACCCATGCTCATTTGGGTGACACAAATAGCGCAATTGTAAATAAAAAAGTGCAAGTAGCCAGAGAATTAATTAAAGTCTGTGATCTGAATAATGTTTTTTACATCTGTTCATTATGGTGTTCTATAGACTGTCCATGTCCATGTTGGGTCAGATGAGACTCCAAGAAGAGTGGGTCAGGCAGGTTTGGGGAGCAGGAGGAATCAGAAATCGGGGTCACTGGTATCTCCTGGTGCCTCAGCCGTATCAGGTGTAGCTCATGAGGTGAAGAGAGAGGGTATAGAAGAGAATACAGAGAGTTAGGTATGATATTTTATGTAACACTAAATGTACATTAAATGTAAGTTGTACAGAAAGCAAGCAGAAACTATAGCAGACTAGCTGAAACAGCATAACTACAAGCAAGAACCAAAAGGTGGCACAAACATGAAGGTGCCCTGGGACATAAAGCGCCCAGCGACTCCACCATCATCAAACCTGTGAACATGTGAGAGTGGTGGTGGTGGGGGGGGGGGGCATCCAAACATTTTATTTTACCAAAACACTCTATGACCATGAACCCTCCAGCTGTTAGCCTTGAACTATGAAAAACTATGAATAATATGCTTGACAAAACATATATGTTTTTTTTTAGCCTAGACTTAAAGACTGAGATTGTCTGAGTCCCGAACACTAATTGCAAGACTGTTCCATAGATGAGAAGAGAAGGATCTGTGCACTGCTGTAGCCCTCTTAATTCAAGGTATCAGCAAATAGCCTGCACCTTTTGATCTAAGTAGGCATGGCAGATCATAAGAGATAAGAAGTTTACTAAGGTTTTGTGGCGAAAGACTGTTCACTGCTTTATGAGTCAGTAGTAGTATTTCATAGTTAATGGGAAATTTTATCGGGAGCCAGTGCAGCGTGTTCATAGTTTCTGGTTCTAGTAAGGATTCTGGCTGCTGCATTATGGACTAACTGTGTGTGTTTATGCACCTACTGAAACAACAAGATTACAAGGCACTGCAATACTACAACCTAAAGGTAAGAAAAGCATGAACAATTTCTTATCTTAGCAATGTTTCTAAAATGATCAAAGGCTATCCTATTTCAAAAGAAAGACTGGAATCAGTAATCAAACCAAGATCTGTAACAGGTATACATGGTGTAACTGAAAGACCATTCAGAGTTACTATGTAATCAGAAAGTTTACTTCTAGCTGCCTGTGGTCCTAAAACTAGTATTTCTGTTTGATCAGAATTTAGCAAAAGAAAATTGTTAAACATCCATGTCCCTCACACATTCCTCAAATTGACTAAACTGGTGTCTCACATCTGACATATATAACTGCATATCATCAGCATAACAGTGAAAGCTGATACCATGTTTACAAATAATATTACCCTGAGGTATCATAGAGAAAATAATATCGGGCCAAAAACAGAACCTTTTGGAACACCAAACTTTACATTACTGTGAATATAATAGTCAACATTTACATCTACAAATAAGTCACTCAAATAAGACTTGAACCAGGTCACGGCTGTTCCCTTAACTCTAACAAAATTTTCAAGCCTAAAAAGGAGAATAGCATGAATCAGTGTGTCAAAAGCTGCACTAAACTCAAGTAACAGAAGCAGGCAGACGCAACCCTGATCAGAGGCCAGCAACAGGTCATTCACAACTTTAACTAACACTGTCTCTGTGCTATGATGAGGCCTAAATCCTGACTGACAAGTTTAAAAAATGGATTTCTATGCAGGTATGAACATAACTGCTGTGCTACAAGCTTTTCTAGTATCTTGGAAATGAACAGAAGGTTAGATATTGGTCTGTAATTAAAAATATATACTTTTTTGTTATCTACTATCCTGCCCAGGTTGTCCTACCTGACAGGATGAGGGGGAAAAGGAGCTTGGGTAAATGAACAATACCTTTTTACACTTTATATTAGACTTGCCTGGTAGTCATCTGAATGTATCATGAGTCAAAGTTCAAGCCCACCATGAAATATGTAGATATCAGCAAGACATTCATTAGACCCCTAAGCTGCCCAAAGCAGTTTTCCCCCAGGTACCTTCTGCCATCAGGAGATCCTTCTTTTACAGGGTCCTTCTGTTAAAACTTCATGTGGTGTTTTTAAAGAGTGCTGTATATATTTATTTAACTTCCTGCTGGAATTGAACAGGGTATTTGTAATTCACCAGTCACCACAGCTTCATGATAGTCCAACAGCAGAAGAGAGGGAAACCAGGCTTTTCTCAATAGGACTTTATGGAACACAAGCCCACTTACCCCACTGAACATATGTGCATTAACCTGTCAAACACACAGTAGTCCTGTTAGACGTTGACTAGCATTGCACTGGCCACTTCTAATGGACAAGAATGGTGCATTATGTGGAAAAAAGGGGCAATGAATCCACTTTTTGTTTCAGTTACTAGTGTTGGAATTGGACACGCTGTCTTTAAATCTTGATTTTATACCACCAACATTCTGTGATTTGTCTCTGCTTGAGCAAATTTAGTTCTTTTTCCTAAAACGTTAATAAACCAGTAATATATATAGTACTGATGAATAATTTTTAAAACCATCTTAAGAAGTGTGCTTTTGTTGGTAATTGATGCATTTATGCATTTATAACTATTAATATATCATCTCAATATAACCTCTATTTTGGTGGACCGTTTTCTTAGCCAATGTAAACACAGATTCCTAAAATTCCTAGAGCTAATTCCTCCTCTCCCACCACTAACGCTCTGCAGAATTACGAGGCTGGTGCGTCATAGGCAAATCTAAATATGTGCGAGATGAATTTCTCCACAGTTCACTCATGCTACAAGAGAGTCAAACCAGTCCTGATTCCTCTAAAGGGACTATGTGATTTCTGAAGTCTGGGAATGTTTAGAGAAGAGAGTAGCAGAACACTATATCCTTATGCTAAGGGATAGAGGGGCATTCTTCACGTCCTGCCTCAACAGCTGATTAAAGACTGCGTCCATTGCAATTAGCATGTTTCACATACTTGGATGTGTGCTCTTCTACACATTACAAGTCACACTGTTGTGATGGGTTTGGGATACCAAGAATCTCAATGATTTTAACATTGAATTAATGATTGGTGGTTGTTGTGTGCAGGTGCTGGCTGCCATTTTCATCACTTTTAGTCTGATTTTTGTTCTTTAATTAGTTTAGAAAAATAAATTCACAGTTAATGCTCATTATCCAGCTAGTCGTTTTTGCACTATGTTATACATTATTTATACCATTGCACTGTTAAATACTCTGAAGGTGTTAAGTAATTTTCTATAACAGCACTGCTGTGACAATAGTGTCAAATACAATTTATATCAGACGTCACTAAAGCTGGTGTGGATGAAGGGGCAAATCCCAACAGGTGCACTCAAAATGCTATTAAAAAGTCTTTTGAAGGTTTTTATTAAGCTAAGGGGGGCTACATAAATAAAGCATACGTGGGTTCGGTTATAACGTGTCAACAGTTTATACAGTTTATGTAGACATTGTATTTATTTTAAGAATTAATTAAATAAAATGTGTATTAAAAATGTTCAGAATCTGCAGTGGCAAATTATTTTACTGTCCATGAGTTGGGGTGAGGATAAAGGTATAGGTGTGTATGAAAGGCTCCTAGTCTCCAAAATGAGGCCCCACCAACTTCTCCTTAAGGACCATGGGAAGGGAAGAGAAAACAGCTTTAGTTAAGTCAACAAGATCAAATTCTGTGCTATATATATTCAAAAACATGCATAATTACAATCAAAACAGAGCTTTTGGTATTGCTTGTGCATTGGTTGTGATTTACCTATTAAATAAGTATTATTCCTTTTAGAATAAAGATTAAATTATAATGAAGAGCAATCTATAATAATACATAACCACCAGTGTATGAGGTCATGTTCTGTGATATACACACACACACATAAGCTTATGCTGTTTCATTTATTTCAAGATAACATTATTTTTTCTATCCCTCCCTAGCAGACCTGGCAGCAAAGTACTGCCCAAAGAAGGCTTTAAATCCAGACACATTTACAGCTGCTGATAAGAATACTGAGAGCAATACTAAATAGTATATAGTAACTCAAATGCTGCTAAGGTCTGAGAGAATGGACAGACGCAGTGCATTTATAATGGCCCTGTTGTACGAGTCTGACTCAGCGCTATATGTGCAACACCCTTCGCTAAATAGAAAACACATGTGAAAGGTGGGCTCCTGAGGGTCTGAAAACAGAGCTGCTTTTGTAAGCTGAAGCCAGAGGTTGATGGATAACTGTATTGGATTGGCAGAGTTCCTACGTAGTCTGTTGGCTCTTCTGTCAACGATTCACTGCTTGCATGCATATACGTCACTTACTGACGTGAAAAGAAGACTGTATATTGAGATGATCTTGTGTTTGAGGCTACTATAATGTACTCAGTCATCCAGATCATTTAAAAAATAGGAATATGCCACCCTGGATGACTTATATTAAATATATATGTATATATGTATATCATATATTATTATATATGTTCTTAAATGCCAGCCAAGATTTATTTTTGTAATGATATTCTGAACAAATTGACTACCTGCTACCTGATATGCGCGATAGTGGGTATTAGCCTTTGTTTCATCTCTGTATGAAGAAAGTGATTAGCAGCTTATTAGCCATGTAGTCTGTCCAGCTCTTTCACCTCCTTTTCTGTATGTGCTTCTCTAACACGAAGATTGCGAAGCTTTCCTGCCATCACCATGATCCTGAGCGTCATCTTGTATTTCGCCAACTAGCAAGTGACAGTGCTACTGCTTTGTCTAGCTGCATTGAAAATCCAACTTTCTCTGTTACTAATTTTACATTTAAAAATTTTCATTAGTAGCGGTAAAGATTTAGGAGCTAATTACAAAACCTGACAAATATCCCTTACATTTGAGCAATGTAACCTTGTGATGTCATTATGGCCAACAGCTCAAGCTATGCAAAATATAGCATGAAATAAATTAGTATAAAAATCTCTATGCTAACCTCATTAAAAGCGTTTCAGAATAAAGATACATTAATACGTGAAATGGTTAATCAGTGGTGCTTTTTGGAAGCCCTCAGGTGAAAAAAAAACATTTTTAAGTCATTAAATGATGTAGATTGTGTCATCTTGGCTTTGTTTTCTGTTACTTGAGGTCTAATCTTGCCAATAGGTGAATGTGGCTCGGAGGTTTGTAATGAAGTTCTATTCACATGGAACACGTGTGATACAATCTATGTGGATGATATATACGCTGTAGGCAAAGATTTCACTTGAAAAAAAAAAGTAATAAGAGCTTCGTCTGCTTTTAATTGAAGGATTTATGTGAAGGATTCCAGATACTATCTCAACAAACCACATTAATAACAAGAGCAGCTTCCTAAAAGCCGTAGTCTTGTTGACATGCTTTGATTCTGTTTGCTGTTTGTAGAGTCGTATGTCAGATTTTCTGGCCACAAAATGACACTGGAAGTTCGTTAAAGGAAAAAAAAAAAGTGCATGCGTATGTTTATTCGAAAGCATTTATGTATAAGCTAGAGGGTGGGCTATGCATGTTGAGTAGGCTCAATGAGCTGCCTTGTTAGTGCAAATTGTTGATCTTGCTATTTATAAAATGCTCTATTCATAAGTGGAATAGAGGCCCTCTGTGACCACACCTATCCAGACTCGACACTGTGGCCAGAGAGGAGGTCCACTGCCATTGAAAGCTGGGGTATGACAAGCAAAAACAAAGAAGCCTCAAGGAAAAGTTCCAAGAGCTGACATCAGTTACAAGTTCTTGGCTCTGATCGCGGGCTCACACACAGCCCCTATGTTCCACCAGTAGGAAACAGGACTGGTTGTCTGTAATTGCTATAAGTAGTTTGAGAGTGGAAGTGGAGTCATTGTGTAGTGGATATATCATGTAATAGATGTATGGCTCAATGATCATTAAGATCACACATAATTTAATGTATGAATTTAAATGTCATACGTTTTTTAAATACTGCTTATGTACTGATCAAACCATTAAACCCTTATAATAAACTATTACCTTTTTACCTATTTATTTATTAACTCTTAAACTGGATAAGTAAACCTGCATTTCATGCACTTTTAGTTATATTAAAGAAGGAGCATTATTAAGAAGTGGGCTTTGTGTGGTTTATGCAGCACTTGGTGTAATTCTGTGGTTGCATGTCAAATATACATTCAAGGCTGAAACTGGCTCCAGTTTTCTGGACTTAGATACTGTATGCTGCAAGTGTCACGTTCACCATGAACAATTCACAACCAGACCACCAGAGGGCACCATCACTCACAATTTTTATATTTCTACCTTAATTATACTGTATTCTTTCTTGGTGTGTGAGTTTTACCTCCCTAGGTGTCAAACACTGTGTTGAATTGTTACTTTTATGTAATATTTTCACTCTTTATTGTTGGCATATAGCTTAAATTTAAACAAAATTAAATTCAAGTGTGTGTGTGTGTGTGTGTGTGTGTGTGTGTGTGTGTGTGTGTGTGTGTGTGTAATTATTATTGTAAAACCATTTTCGTTAATCCTTCTCTGATTCCTTTCTGGTGATAAAGACCGGTTTCAGTAGTGGATTTACTAAGTAATAGGACTGGAAATCAGCTTTTCATTTTCGTCCATGCTCTCATCACTTTACGCTTTATCTGATTTAAAGAACGAGCTTATCTTGCTCGCGATGATGTGCCAACAATTTTTTTTACCCATGATAGTCATTTACAGACCAAGTACACCACACTAGGGAAATCAACAAACGACAAACGATAATTTTACTCATTTATTTAATTTATTAAAACTGTTATAACAGACCATTATGTAACAGGACAATAACCCATGCACAATGGTGCAGTCATGCACAATATAAAGTCAATGGAGTTGATTATTTTCCTATGACAGCATTGCCTGCAGTATTCTTATATTCCTTGCCAACAGCAACTGAATGACATGTCACAAGTTTTAGCCATGTGTAGTCATGTTTAACATTGTGAAACATTTGAGAAACAAGTTCTTATTTACAGTTACAGTATAACAGCTACAAGGGTGAGTCAAAAAGGATCCACACTCCAGTTTTAGTAAAGCTTCGGAACATTTCTAGGCCACACTGTCCTAATGAGGGAATGTGAAAACTTGTTGACGGATAGGCAAAGTGTATTGAACAGTAGGGAGATTATGTCGAAAAAATTATGCATTTGTGTTTTTTGAAATTTGATTATGAGAAATTCTACAGCCAAAGTGCAAATCATTTCTGACTTACCCTTATGTAAATGTCAGTTCTCTCTTTTTAAGATACACACACGGCTAGACTCCTGTGGCAGAAAACTGCTCCAAAGAGCCGTCACAGGAGAATATTTCCATTTATTAATCCTTCCATTAATGTTACATATGTTACTTCATGTTACTTTATTCTGATACAGTATATAGTTATAGGCATAAGGTATACAGTTACATGTACAGTATATCAGCTATACATGTCTTGAATACATACACACACACACACACACACACACAAAAGGAAATTACAAACTCCCCATTCCTGTAGCGCTGATGCTGAAGAATCCTCCCATTAATGTTACATGTCTTACTAAATGTTACTTTATTCTGATTAACCAAAGCTCTAGACCTGCTCTTTATCTGCATGATTCTTTCGCATTGTTAGATAATTCTATGACTGTGCAGGTGTACAGGTGTTCCTAATAAAGTGGATTGTGAGTGTCCTGGAAAACCTATCAGACATTAATGTTCCATAATCTTAAAAAAGTACAGATGACAAATAGTTCAAAAACTTAACAAAAATAATGTAATAGATAGACTTATTACAATAATCATATAATTATATCTATAGGATATAGTAATTACATGAACCCTGGTACAGTCTGTTTACATATTAATCTAACACAGTCTTATTCTTATACATATA
>JAOVVF010000036.1:8956644-8974271 GCA_028565595.1 Duopalatinus emarginatus | reverse complement strand
TCAGCATTTGTTTTTTACCTTCATGTAGTTGGACCTCTTCCAAAATAAACTTAAGACCCTTATTCAGAAGCTGGTTCTACCAGTAAAAAAAGGAAAGACATCGATATATTAAAGATATTCTCAGTGAATTTTAGATGTTCGCTTCAGCTAAATACATACGTCATTTCTCCTAAGCCAAACCTCCGAAACCCAAAGTTAACCTTGATTAACTCCTGATAGACAGTGCAAGAATGAGTCAACAAATATATTAACCAATTAAGAAAAGCCTTCTTTTTCTGATTGATTGGCTGTTGGTTATCTACTTCATTTGGGTTTTTTCTGTCTATAAGAGCCACAGGGGCAAGTCATTTGAACAGATTCGATACATGGATGGGTGGGTGGTTGAGTGGGTAGGTAGATAGATAGAACTATATTAATACTGAGACTAATTGTATTGTTACAGCTTCATAGAATGTAGACATCACCAGCATAAATAATATAATAAATATATTTATTATATCAATAAATTAAGAAAAAACATGAAGGACAGTGTGGGTTTTTTGTATGCTATACTATATACGGATTCAGAGTAAAACACAATAATTTAATAAAAGTATAGTAATATAATAATAACATATGTGGTACATTGCTGCGACTGCATCTGCAGACACCAAATGCACCACGTTGCTCAAACTACATCTCGTTGTTTGTGCATACAATGCAAGGTGAGTTTGAAAGTGGTTGCTGAACAGTTCTCTGTCCCATTGTGGTAGAATGGAGAGGGTCAGCCAAATATAGCAGGAACCTAGCTCTAATGTAACTTTAGCATAATCGATCCTATTTTAAAATTTATTTGAAATCTACTGAGATTTCTTGTTTCAGTGATGTGAGAGCTTTTTTGTTCATTTTGAAACACAATACAATTATAATGTGCGATCTGTTCGTGTTCATGTTGAAGCCGATCATGCTGAGTACCTGGAAATACTCTTCTATGAATGACCCCATTTCAGTTTTTAAAAGCCACCTGTCAAAATGAAGAAGAAAAAGATTTGATATAACCTGCTTTCATTCTGTCCATATATAAAGTTACCAAATATAACATTATTAGATTATTATTAATTATAATATTATTATCATTATTAATATTACATAGCTTATTTATATATAGACATGTACCTGATGCTCTCATTTAAGACGTAGAGTTCATTCATTTGCAGTCCTTCACCTCGAAACACCTTAATGACTGCTGAATAGATGCTAAAACATATTGCGCATGAGGTTTATACATTGCTTGCTGTAGTTTACACATTTGCCCATCTAGCGATCCCATTCAGTATTAGGGGCTATGATTAATTTCTACCTGTTCATGTCACTGACGCTAGAGTTAGACTGTGCCTGCGGTAATGTTGGCAGGGTCACAATGCTCGAGCCAGGGATTCGCTGCTGACTCAAACTCATCTTCCTTGCTTTGCTTCAACACACAAAGAAAGATCTTAAACAGCATATTAAAAGATGTAAAAATCTGATCTGTTACATTCAGATCTGTCTTCAGGCGTCTTCCGTGTCTACTTCATCTGGTCGTTAAACTCCAAGTGGGTTGAGCTGTTGGGAGTTTTCAGGTGAATGCTTTTTTTAAAGCTTGTGAAAGTAGCCAGGTGGGAAGGCTTCACTTCCTGTGGTGTACATAACTTCCTGTTACCAATACTGGGTAGTGTGCATACACGTGTTTACTCATTAACTAAGCAAAACACAATTCACCCCTGAGGGTGTTTCGGCTGAGCGACAGGGGCGTAGAATACGTCCCAAGGTGATATGTTAATAGACACACAGAGCCTGTAAACATATCTTTACCTTCTAAAAAATGTTTCATCATTGACAACAGTCAACGGAACTAAATACGTATGAAAATATAATTAATTGCTGTGAGAAAATATAAATATGAACCATTCTATTAATAGCTAAACCCCAGTCAACATGCTAACTTTTTACAGTCCAGTCACCATTCCGTTTTTCAGTTTACTTCACCATCCTTCCATCTGAAGACATGCATATGTATTTTATACTTTTATCTTGCATAAAGGAGCTTAGTAATTTTATCTACAATGCAAATTAGTAATTAGTAATATTTAGTCAATGCTGATTATTCAGTTATAAATAGACTACATACCCACTTTTTACAGGTGATCACAGGTGAATGTTGTATTCAGACATTATTTCCTTTTTGTGCTAAAGTTTTACATTCCTAATTAATAAGTGATAATTTATGACCTAGAGAAAACTGCACGGTCGGTGGCATTCTCATGTAGTGCTGTGAGCAAACTGCTGCAGTCTAATTTTTGCTACTTCCCTAGGTTACTTATTCATTAACGGGGCGAACTCCGTACTGCATTGGTCGTTCTGATAATGAATAATCATGATGCATGAAGGTTTGGATGAACATCCTACCAACAGTGAAAAAAAAACATTGCACTTTTAAAGCCTGTTTGGAGGTTAGAAGAAAGTAAAGGTTATTTAATGACGCTAATTCCTGTGACACACCACACAGCATTTACATCACTGCTTAAAACAGGGAAGCATGGTGGAGGAAGTGTAAGTTGGGGGCAGGAGCACAATGACTTGTTTTAGCCACAGTTTTGTACTTCATAAAAAAATGACATTAGAATTATTTTTATTCCTCAATCCTTAATTATTACACACAAAAACTTTTTAAAGGTAAACCTTTAACATTATTTAAACATAAATTATCAGCAAAATAATTCAATGTATTTTAAAGATATTATGTTGGTTTTAAACAACCTTAAAAAACAACAGTAAAAATAAATAGAAAAAAAATTATATGTTTTGAGATGGTGAAATTTCATCTCTTACAAAACTTCAGTTCTGTCAGTAGCTGAATAAGCACATAAATAATATTTTGATACTACAGACATTCCACAACTTGACACTTGTTGTCCTTGTTTGCTTGTCCCTGCTCAGGGTTATCCTTCCTTTTCATCTTTCTTTGATGAGTTTGCTGCCCCTCCACTACTGGCCTTGGTGTCTGTGAAATATACAGATGCTGTAAAGTTAACCTGTAACAAAGGTAAACTATGCTTTATAGTTTATAAGGAAGAAGAATTACTTGGGTTTTTGGGAACATCTCTGTCACATTTAAGTGTGCTCCTTTTGAAGCATTCTGCCATCCAGGACAGCACCTCACCACAGTATTTCACCTGAAGGTTAAAGATATAACAGCTGATCAGATTCTGGAGGATAGTAGCATCGTTTTTCATTTTAAAATAATAGATTTTACCTCTGCTTCCATGAATGCCAAACGTTTTTCTTGCTCTTTAAATCGTGCTACACTTGTCAGCAAGTTTTGCACCCTAAAAGGGTATCATAGTGATATCAGTAAAAAAAAAAACTTGCATAAACCACACAGCTCTATACAGTTTCCAGAAACTGTATAAAGGAAGACGACTCACTTAGAGGATGTGCTCTTGAGTCTCTCGTCACTGCTCTCCAAGTGACGTTTCTCGAGTTTGGCCAGGTAATTCTCCTTTTGCACGGACTCCCAGGTCATCAGCTTCTGATCCAGTCCTGGTGGCAGCTCCCTCTCTGGCCATTAAAGTATCACATTAATTCCAGTTAGTGTTTTTTACTGAGAGTAATATACTGTCAAAGCATTGCTGATTAATATTTTGCTGAGTGGCAAGTAGTATACTGTATAGTGCATCCTTTGCAAAATAAGCCGACATAATTACAAGAAATATATACACTGGTTAGTTCTGCAAATTTGTTCGGTGGTGCTGCATCCCAGGAGTGCTGTTTTTATTATTCCACTCATCTGTGTTCGCAAAATAAATATCACCTCTAGCTATATATCTTAATCGTAACAGCAGACATAAGCAATGATACTTTTGCCTGAATGTAACATCTGATATAAAAGTTTGTCAGATGAAGATGTAAATGGACAAAAGCCAATGGCACTGGAAGCACCCTTGAAGGGAATATAAAAATTATGTGAGCTGGCTAGCAAGCTAGCTGACAGTCTATAAAGTAAACATGGTTTCTTTTGAGATACAGGGATCTTTGGGGATTTCCTTTTGTGCAGCAAAAATAAAACATTTGGCCATATTGTGTCCAAAATAGCAGTTACTCATCACTGATTCATTTCTTGTTTAAGGAACTGTTGTATAAAAGCAAAATTGCCCAAGCAAGAGTTAGGTTATATTCAATATACTGTACTTGGCCTTGCAGCCTTGTGCCTGTGACCAAATCACAGCTGTGCTACTATTAATTCGAAAGTAAAAGTAAAGTGATTGCCCCATTGTGCTTTTACAAAGAGGAATTTGACCTCAGCATTTAACCCATTCATGCAGGGAAACACACACACACACACACACACACACACACTAGGGAGCAGTCAACACACTTGCCCAGAGCATGATGCAGCCCCTGTCCACAGCACCTGGAGCAGTTGGGTTGTTAGGTGTCTTGCTCAAGGGCACTTCAGTTGTGTCTTATTGGTACCGGCAACCATCTGGTCACTTGACCGGTTCTATAACTTTGAGCCACGGCTGCCCCCACAATTTTTTATACACTTTATACACCCCAACATTCATTATAACGGCATTCATGCTTGTGCAATATTATTTGTGTTATATACAGATGGGAACTTAGGTATGTTGCAGGTAATTTATGGTATATAGTTAGACCCAACTGCTACTGTTGTTACCTGTTTTGCATTTTGTTTGTTACCTTTTTAACAACTTTGTAAGTATTATAAGACTAAATGTGAAACTATTCTCTGAACAGTCTACTTTTGGTTGCAGAAATTCAGTGCCAAACATGACTAACCCAGAATCTCAATGTTTTCCTCTGCCTTTCCAAACAGGCTCAGAAAGAATTCAGAAATGTGGCTGATAATTATGAAGGGCGGAGCAAGAGCAGGTCGGCTGTGGTACTCCACGATCAGATTGTACCTCTGAAATTTCCAGAAGATATCGGTGTTCCCCTGCACCAGCTGGAACGTATAGCTGTGAGAGGGACAAAAACAGAAATGTAAGAACTGATGTAGCCTCACAGTACATGACTTCATTTTGTCCTGCATTTGAAATCACAGAATGTCATGATTGTTTAGCTGGAATAATATAAGGTAAACCGTGTAATTTTCTAACCTGAACATTGCAATAAGCAGATTGAGCAGAAGAACATTGGTGACCAGTAAATAGATAACCAGCAGTAGGATAACCAGCCAGTTAGCATAGATGTTTGGGCAGGGGGGCAGTGTGCCGTCTATGATCAGCTGCAGATCCAAGGTACAGTTATCTTGGGGCATTTTAGCCGCTGTGGATAAAAGAGCAACCTGATAAACCTGCACTGTGTCTCCATCTTGTGGCGTTAACTAATAATACTGTAAACAGACAACTATAATATGCATTAAATATTCATTAAAATAGTCAGTGACATTAGAAAAACGACACGCACTGTATGCAACAAGGGCTATGTAGATGTAATCGCCGTATCAAATGATTAAGTTACATCAATTAAATAGCCCACCATCAATCTCCTCAAGGGGAATCTGTCCAAATATGTGCAGGTATGGTCGATAAAGCACTCTGCGGAAAACCCAGTCCAGTCGGGGGTCATTGGGGTGAAGCAGAGCCTGAGTAGCTACTCCATAAGCAATCAGCCACACACTCAGGAAGAACAGGAAGAAGAATACGTCCTTCATCTGAGAGCAATACAGATATGTCCTGAATCAGTGACTAAATCCATACCAAATTAGGTGCTACTACTACTTTCAATAATAAGAAGAAGTGGAAGACGAAAAATAAGAAGTCTTATTCATTTTCATACATTTCAGATAATAAACACATTAGCTTACTAAGATGTGGTTTCAAATGATTTATTATAATGTGATCACCATTCTCTCCACAATAATGATCTTGGGCCCAAGCTGCTTGTGGATGGCAAAGATGTGGATGAGCCTCAAAGTATAAACCATGAAGTCCAAAGCCAGGACAGTGCGTCCAGCCTCATATGTTCCTTCTCTCATTCTATACACACACAATGTATTATTGGGGAAAAAAAAACTTGGTTTCATTAAAAAGGCTTACATCATTTCTTAGCAGTATGGTACAGGACAGGAATTAAGTCAAATCAATCTAGCAATCTTTAAAAACATCCACAAGCAACGTTTTATAAACACACAGGCATCTGTTAGCCAGTTAGAGTTCAGAATATATAAAAAAAAAAAAGTCAAATCAACCTTAAATAAAGCATAATACCTGCATGACACGCCTATCACGAACAGAGAGATGGCTACCATGTCACACTTGTTCCAGTTATCCTCCACATAGAGTTTAAACTTCTTCAGGATACTCATGTCTTCATCTGAGAAGAAACTCTGGGGCACAAGGCAGATGGAATATAATTTTAACAACTGATCTGTATAGCATTATATATATTTATGTGTTCAGCTGAGTGCTTAAAAGGTTTCATGTGTTTAACAGATGAAACAAAGGGTTCCCTTGTAGAATGAAACTTTCATATCATGTTTTATTTCAATGCATGTGACCCACTCAAGTTTCATAACATTTTTTCCCTCCATTTCTCAACCCTCCCCCTCTTCTTCCACCTTGCATCCTAACAGCTGAAGACTTTGCTACGTTCTTGAAAAAGAGTTACAAACTCTGGTATTTCAATTTTACTTATTATTCTACTCAAATCATTTTATCTTTCTACAATAGACCAACACCACCTGTCGATTTCACATTGTCCCATCAACACTGCTCCAGACTCCATCTCTCAACCTCATCACCTTCATTAATGACTCCCTTACATTCAGTTACTTACTGACTGCCTTCAAGACATGGCTGCACTCATTAAAAAAAAGTCCAGGCTTGACAGCAAGTCCTAACCAGTATCACTTCTGTCCTTTTTCTCTTGAATTCTTGATTGTGCTATTCAGTTAAACCTCCTGACCAAAACCAGTTTTACAGGAACTGCCTTTGTGGCTGTTGCTTAAAAGCTTCATATGGCTAGATCAGGCAAATTACCCAACCTGTTCCTTATTGCCCTCTTAGGAACCACCAACATGGTCAAGCTCAAGACTGCCCACTTGTACAGGACTTGGAGTTAGTGGCCCAGCATGGAGATGGTTTGCTGGACAGAAAGCCATTTCACACTCCATCTTAGCAGATATAAATGAGTGCTCAGTTCTCTTTCATGTTCCCAGTAGTGTAAAGAGGCTATGCAGATGACACTAACCCCTCTTTATGTTTTCACCCTAATGTTTCTGCTCTCATACAGTATCTGGTGACAATCATGTCATCAAGGAAGGAAACTAACCTGACCCTACTGAGCTGTTATTTGTTTATTATATATCACTGGACATGCATTCCCGCATCACAATCTTATTAGTTATTATCACCAGAGAACTCTATAATTACACCATCTGATGGGGGGGGAACCAACTTCCCTTCTCTTCTCAGTAGACACCACTCAGTTGCTTGATCTTTTGCTCCTATGAGCAACATCACAACAAGGCAACTATGCAGAATACAGCTAGACCTGTGGGAGAACTTTGAGATTAAAAACCCATTGCCATTTTCCTCCACTGGCTTCCCATAGGTGATCAAATCTGATTTCAACTGATTCTTGCCTGCAAAATCAAAAACAGACCAACCCCCATCTACCTGAAGATGCTGATTTAAACCTGGTACTGATTAAAACTTTGGTACAGTTTGGTGGTGGCTTCATAATGGTATGAGGGTTGTTTAGCTGGCATTCCATGGAACCTCTTGTATATCTACAATGTACTCAGATGAACACTGCGTGTGCCTCCTTTCTGACGAATCACACCATTCTGATGGGTTTGGCCATTTTCAACAGGATAATGCACCACCACACATCTAGAGACACCAAATTATGGTTAGAGAAACACTCATCTAAGATTGGGGTCACCAGATCTCTGGGATGCCATATGACGTGCTGTGGAACACAGAAATCCTACGCCTCAGAATACAAGAGAATTGTGGCCCGGTGGACCGTTCTGCATGAAGTATAGTGTTCCTTGGCCACAGAGTATGTTTGCAAGCTGTGGAGTCCATGGCCCTTTGGGGACCTACCAAGTATTAGCTTGGTGTATCAGCTTTTCCTAGTACTTCAGTGCGTAATAGGCCTTTGGAGGACCCTGTTCCACCAAGGTTGATTCCAAAAGTGGTATTGGAAAGGTTTTAGGACATGTATTCACAAGACTGTGTACACATATTCATTGGTGCCTTTTGAATATGTAAATATTTTTGTTCTTTGAAGAACACCAGGACGCATGGACAAAATGTTATTTGCTTTGAAAAAATGTTTTGGTACCCTTATCCTGGGTTTAGTATGTGTAATTCTTATTATAGTTACAAATATGAAAGACAAATATGAAACGTGATTGACTCCCATTTCATATTCATACCTGTCTAAGTTCCTCCAGCACCAGTGTAAAGACCCAGAAGTAGAGAATGATCTCTGCTGGAGAGGGGCCTAAAGGAGGTGGAGGCCGGAAGTCCAGCAGCAGCACATAGGTGAACAGGACTAGGAAAGCAAAGTACATGATGACGTTGCCCAGGAACACAGTGACCGGGGCGCTCCAGAATCGCTTCCAACGTCTCAGGAGAAACTGGCTCCATGCTGCACCACAGCTCTGAACTGCAGAATCACCAGCTGCCTCCACATCACTGATACAAACACACATAAAGACAGAAAAGAAACAGGTTCTCTCTCTATATATTTTTATATAAGATAATTTTTAAAGTTCTATTAATGAAAGGGACTAACGCTGGGTCCTCATCAGTCAGTAGCAGGGCTTTCTCTGTCTCCAAACTGTCCAGCTCTGCAAACTGTTCTCCTCCAACTCGATTCTCCAACTCCTCATCGCTGAAAAACATACACACCCAATGATGAATCCTGATCTAATCAAACCATCGTCAGTAATGATAATCTACACGCTATCTGCAAGATATGGAGTGGCATTGTTTCTTATGTGTTTCTACCTGAACTTAATCAGATTGGTCCATATTAGAGGTGGGAAGAAGAAAGACGCAACCAGTTTAGAGATGGCTGTATCTGTTGTCATAGCTCCCCACCAGATTTTAGTCAGCAATGCCTGATGGAGACAACAATAAGTAATAAAGCAGCATCAGTACAATCCTAGAATCTCCAGCAATCTCCAGTAATTTCCAGTAATCTCCAAAGAGGAATTTCCTTTTTGTTTTCATACTTTAGGTTTGAAAGAAAGATTAGAAAAAAATGCTGGCAAGGTTCAGGAAATCCAATCCATTGATTAGTTTTTAACCATGGCTTTAAGCAAAGTTCAGTGTCTCTACATGTGTGCAGTGGCACATTGTCCTGTTAAAGGAGGACAATAAATGCCTCAGAATAAATGCCAATAAAAGTCACATGGAATGCCAGCTGAACAATATAAAGCTTCTCTAGATGTCTATTGCTTTATATGCACATTGGTTAATGTAACCAGTAACTTGCATAGGTGGAGTTTCAGCTCGTATCAGATTTGACACTTCAATGTACAGTTTACATAATATGTATATAGTGTTACTGCCTCACAGCTTCAATCCTAAACAGGGCTCACTGCATAGATTTGTTTCAGGGATTTGTAGCCGATAGTAAATTGTGCAGAAACAGTTGGTTACCTGGACTCCATCATGGGCGAAAAAGGATTTTGCATCTGCCTCTGTGGCCAGATTCAATACAGTGGTTTGATTCCAGCAGCAGGTCTTTCTCACCAGCAGAGCATATGCTCGGTCCTCACTGTTAGAGTAGCACTCGCTAAACAGATCTGCAGCCAGCATAAACATCAGAATATGTTAAAAAAAAATGCAATGCACATAACATGTCCACAAAATAATCTATGTAGTTAGTTGTGCATTGTTTAACTCTGTAGGTAGGCTTGGAGGGTAAGAACTGGTGGTGTATGCATGGTTTTCGTGCTAATATATGCAGCACAAATCTCACCTAAAGCAAACTGCTCATATTTGGCTTCCTTCATGCTCCGAGCATTCTCAGCTTCTGACTCCAAATGAGCCATTTCCTTTAGGATTTTACAGCCAGCGAGAGCTGCAGCTACTGCCTCAGGGCCCTGTGACATACACAGACACAGTGCTCAAACACAGATGTACAAACCAAGCAGGGGAAAGATAATGAAGAATCTTTCAGAGAAGACTTGTGATACATCCATATTGATGGTATATGGTATATTTAAGTGCTTTGGGCTTAAAAAGTAAAAACATTTCAGATAATATACAATATTACCTATTGTTTTTCACACAATAAACTGTGGTTCAATATTTATAATCAAATCATGGCATTAAATTAAATCACTTTATGAGGGTGTGTAGAGATTTCTACCCTGACATCACACTGTAAAGTGATGATTGTAACCAGTAATAATAAGCCGATTGCAATATGTAGAACATAAATACAGGGTGCAATTAGTGATGAAAACATGCCATAAACTCGTAATTAATAATAATGTAATAATTCCAGCCCATTGGAAAAGCTGCACTGCAACAGATTGCTGTAATTACAGCCATAAAGCGGTTAGCAGCCATCTACAAACCAATTTGCCTGAGATAAACCACTTCCAGATAAAATGGGCTTTCTAAGTATGACGTGATAAAGATGTAAATAGGGTTGGTTCATGAAAATCACTCCAAAGGGCTGGGTGTCCTCACCAACGCCCAGAAGTAGTTGGCCATTGTTTGCCTGTTTTGCAGGACAGCCCAGAGGAAGAGGTCCCTCAGAGGATGCTCGCAGTGCTGCTCCAGGTCAATGAGATCTTTCTGGTTGTGAAAGAGCCGACCTTTGCCTACTCTCTCCTGGTGGTGATACAAACAAAATCGAAGGATTAAAGCAGTGAGGGGCAAGTTCTGGGAATCTAACACTGAAAAAAATCTCCATCATTTTGGTTTCTTCTTCTGAAGGAACATTTAAAGTTAAAATACAATATTAAGCAGCTAACAACCATCAATCAGTCAATCCTAATGTCCATCTGTAAATGGTTCATTTGGGGAACCTTTCTTGGGGAAGGTTTAATGTAGTTATTGTACATCTTGTGAAATATAATATGAGGACATAATGTTGAAAATCAATTTAAATGTAAGGATGCCAAACTACTACCCATTTCAAAGCATTTCTTAACATCCTTAAATGTGAAGCTACAAATACAGAAACCGTCTCTTACCACTGGAAGTTTCTGGTAAAAGCCTCTGCAGGAATCATGCAGAAAATCTTTCAGAACCTTCGATACTTCTAGCAGAGTGAATCGAGGCCGCCTGTCCACAGTATCTGTGTGAGCAGGTCCAGCAGTTCGGGCTGAGGGAAGTCTCTCATTGTGTTTCTTCAGAAGAAGTTCATACAGGAGGCTTTTCTCACGCACAGTGCCGTAGAGATCCTGGAGCCGACTGTAAGTCATAAACTCGGCAAGGTTGACCCCATTGTCCACAAACAGGCGAACAAAATCCGGCTTGTCGTTGACCAAAGCATCCATCATGACCTCCTCAAGATCATCAGCCTATGAGAAACAAATAATAATGACTAGATAGATTAATAAAATGAATGGATTTGTTGCTACATGGTTATTAATAATGATTTTCAGTATAAAGTACAAAAGTTTTGACAATGATGGAAAATAATGAGTGTCTTACAGTCCATTCTACGTCTCCGTTGAAAATCTCACTCTTTGCAATGTCTACTCTGTTCCAGGCCACAGCCAGTTTCAGCTCATCCAGGAAGTCCTGTGCCTCCTGACTCTGACTTTTATTGGCTTAAACAAAGTTTAAATGCAAAAAAAAAAAAAACTTTTACATTTTTTATCACATTGTATAAAGTGACATTTGAACAACTGCAGTAAATGTTATTAAATAAAGAACAAGCAGTGATCTTTCAAATGCTAACTGTTCTCATGTAGATGATAACATGCTGGATTGAAGCACCAACCTTTGACTAATGCTTTGAGGATTACAGTGTCCAGGTCAGAGGTCTCCTGCTCAGGGTCATGTACTGTTAACAAGTGGATATTTTCCAAAATTCTCTGAATCTAGTAGAAAAAAAAATATTGGAAAATTGGTGAATTTTCACATAAACTAATTATTACACATAATAAAAGCAAGTACAAAAGTTAACAAATTTTGTGTGGTAATTTCTTTCATGCATTCAGCTCTTACCAGTTTGATCCAGGAAGCTATTGGGCCACTTTGGCCATTGGGAAATGTATCGATCAGAAGTTCTTGGACAATGTCAGTATCCCAACAAGCCTGGTTTATCAGTGTAACTAAAATGTCCGCTACACCGCCCGAGCCAGCCAGGATCAGCCATGGAGTTGAATTCTGGATTGTCTTGTACATCCTCTACATGTGAACAACATTTTAATTTATTTAAGTAATACAAACTATGCACTAATTATCATGAACATGCTTACATAAATAAATGAAATATCACTTTATTAGAGACCTGTAATACTCTTGGTTCTCCGTGAACAAGCAGACATAAGACAGGGATTTCAAAACTGCCAGGCCCTAAGAAGACATGAATTAAAAAAAATAAATATTGAGACTACCGAGTCATAAATAAGGATCTCAATGAACTAAAGGCAAATATGCAAGCACCTCCATGCCCAGTACGCTGTAAAGAGATGTGTTTTAGCAGTTTGACACGCATGTCACTGGTAGCGCCAGGCTTCTTTGGGTCCTCTTCCACTAGGATGAAATGGGAGTGGTTGCAATCCAAAGAGTACACAGCACCATGGGGAAGATCCTCTGAGGGGTAGGACGCTGGCTGCTCAGGCTGTAGGTTTAACATAGGGAAATAAAGCTGAAACAGATTTCCTCTTAGCCCAAGTTTAATTAGCTACTTTGTATTTGTATTTAAATCATTTTAACATGCTTGTAAGTTACCACATATGTAGTACGAAAGACTTTTTGTGGAGTGGGTGCTCCATATAATGGCTCCACATTATTATTAAGCCTGATAATAATTTTTATAAGAACATATTGTGTAACAAAGACATCTAACAGCTGATTTTTATTTGCTATAAGGAGACATTATTTATGGACGGCGTAAAATGAATATTCCCCAATGCTGTAAAAAATGAAAACCTTGGTAGACAGCAGCTCTCGGTTGTGGATCTGTGTCCAGGGAGCGATTCCAATGGCCACCACACGCACTTTTGAAGAAGTACTGGCCAGTGAGTGGTCTCTTACCGCCTGGCCCAAATGCTTTGTGATGCCAAACCTCAGGCCGGTGGTAAGGATCCATGCTCCTGTTCAGGGTTATAATTAGTGACAACCATCCAGGTCAACCACATTTAACATGCTTACTTGTTATTTCCTTGTATAAAAATAAGTTTCCTGACCTGTACTCTGGGCAGCTTTCACTAAGCCTTTCCTGACTGTGTCTCTGAGCCAGGGTTTCATCTGGGCCTGTTCATCACCACCCAACAGCCCCACCACTAGATGTGGAGCAGCGAGACCCCACTGCTCAGTCAGCAGCTGGTAGATCAGCTCTGGCTCTGTGGCACTGCTAACCCGGGCAAACTGGACTGACAAATAGAATGTGTGAGTACTGCACATGTCTCATAAGCATGCAAACTTTTATGGGATGGAAAATAGGTTTTTGATACAACCAAGTTGCACAGAAACAGATCAAATGTTTAGTTATTTCATTTTGAAAACTTTAATTTTTGACCAGGATTTAGGAGGATAGCTTTTAGCATTTAAGTGGAGTTCCATTATATGCCAATAGTGTACCAAGACAATCCACACATTCCTGGTGTGAAAACTGTAACATAGTTATCTTTTTTAGCATACCTTGCCCCTGGTCTTGTTGGACCCAGTAAAGTCAATGTCCCCCAAACGACCCGCTGTCCAGTGGGTTTTATTCCTTTTCTCTTTGGCTTTATGGCTCGTCCCTTCGTTAGTTTCTGCATCTTCAGAGTAACACTGACATCCTAACACATTTCTGTACACACATATGATAGACCCACATACACACACACATATTTAAGTAACCCAGATAAGGGGGAAAAGCATATAAGGAACACATCATATAACGTTGTCTATTATAATATAATAATATTAAATGTCCAATGAAGGAAGACAGGATATTGGGATCAGGAAGTGATCCAGTTCTCACCCTTCTTCATCTGGTTCAAGTAGTGGTTCTCCACAATTTGGACATTTCTTACCAGAGTTTAATGACACCTGTGTACACACAGTACATACACTCAGTTTATACATACATTATATTTACATACTGACATACACTGATAAAGTGATTATCCAACCTGTCATGTGGCAGCAGCACTTATTACACCCACAGAACTTTCAGTCATGGAAGTATTGTATTTTGTTCGCTACACAATTCTGTGTCAACTCTATAGACTGGAATCCCAGGAGATTAACAGTATCTAAAATACTCAAACCAGCCCATCTGGCACCAAAAACTGTGCCAGATCAGAATTTCCTTATTCTTATGTTTGATTTGAACATAAACTGTAGTTCTTGATCTGTTCCTGTGTGATTTTATGCAGTGCTGTGACATGATTGATCAGCTGATGGTGTAAATGAGCACATGTACAGGTGTTCCTAATAAAGTGGGTGGTGAGTACAGGGGCATTGTTCAGAAGCCTCCTCATGCAAAGCAGGCCCTATTTCCATTTCCATCCTTTGCACATGCAAACGTGCTGTGTTTCTGCTGGTGGAGCCACAGGTGACTTAATGGCCTGCTGAACGGAAGCAAGTCAGTAAGGGAGACTTGAATAGAAGAAATAGAAGAATCTGAAAGCAAAGTCTGGGTTTTTCCTTGTTTTCTCCACAATTATAAACAGTGAATTGATGAAACTGACAGATACAAATAATAATATTTTTTTTAAAATCACTGTATTCAAATAATGATTTAAATATGCAAACACAAATAAAAAACATGAATGTCATTGTGCGTTGTTTATTCCACTGCACAATGAAATGGAGTTTATAACTGACAGTTGTAATTATTGTCCCAGAAATTAGGAAATGTTTAGAGTTTATAATTATAAACAGTATTTTTCTTAAGTATTTTCTCTTTTTATGTTTATAGAAAAAATTCACCCATTTGTTTCTCCATTGTGATTATGTCAGCGAAATCTTCTTTATATTAAAAGTGTTTATTTGGCAGTACTTAATAAATATAATGAGATAACCTGAATAAATCACAACACAGCAAACCAATGCACATTCACACATCAACCTAGAGTCAGTTCATAGGTTTGAATAGGTAAGGTGGCTCTCACAAAGATCTCGGTTTATGTAAAGTGCTACAGGTGAATGAATGTATGTTTCCATGGCAACTGGCGGAGGTCATCATTTGACTATGGTTTTTGGCAGGATGTGTGTGTGTGCGAAAAATGGTATACCATAAATCCTACAAAAGTAATCATTTGCATCAGAAATCACAGGTCACTATTACATCAGACGTAAGGAAACCATGCCTTTATGCTTTTTTTCAGGGAGCTGTTGTTAAAGTGGAAGTTATTATTCACAAATCGTTGTACACTGTATTGTACCAAACACTACTGCACCTAAAACATAAATTCCAACATATCACCCATGTCTGTTCAAATCAACTTCAAGGAACTCTACATCAATTATGTAGGATTCCAACTGAAATAATAAGTCAACGATAAGTCAAAGGACAGCTTCTTAGATTGGTTTCTGAAACATAGCATCTCCTGTGATTTAGAGTCTTTAGAGTTTCAGTTTTACAGAAATTAAAAAGCATTGATGGTCCAAATAGACAGAATGGACTTACCATAGGAGTGTCCTGAAGCTCAGCCATCGTGCTTTGCCTCTTTGTCTTCGGTTCTACACCTGTAGTGTTCCAGCTGTCACACGTACACTGAGCTCTGGACACGTTTCATTCAACCAGGAAATGAAGCTCAGGTGTGCTCTTACCGAAGAAGACCAGCCCAACAGCTGCCGCTAAAGCACCACATGCCCTTACCTTTATTCATTACTTGGCACACCTACACCCTCAACACTATTTCACTGATTTTTTATTTTAAATATCATGTTCATATGTTGAATAATAGCATGTATTTTTTTTAGACATATAAAGCATTAGTGGCTGTTCTTATTTGCCAAGCATTACACTGCCACTGTTTAATAGAGCACTGGGCAGTATTACCATCATTTATTACCAGTTTAAGCACAGTTTACTCTTAGACTTTCTCTTATGCACTTTTGGAAGATATAATAATAAGTTCACAGCACAGCTGAGAGTGTACTGCTAATAATACTTCTATTAAATTAATTCCAGTGTTTGCTTTTTATATCTGTTTGTAATTTAATTGCTTTAATATTTTTATTTTATATATGTTTCTGAGCTATAGCTGTATTATTTATTATTTATTATTTTGACACTACACTAAAACTATACTCTAGGACAAAAAATATATATTAAACTGTATTAAACTGTACCTTTCACTGTCACTTGGATGTTTTCCTCTCAAGCATAGCTTTTGCAGCTTTACTATTTTTTTCCCTTTTTGTGCCTAGAATGGTGCATTTAAAGCTTTAAAACTTTAATTATAATCCAATTATGGATCTTAAACTTAAAATATATATGAAATATATATAATATATAAAGTGTTATTATTATTATTATTATTTTAATTATTATTATTATTACTATTATTATTATTATTATTAGTAGTAGTAGTAGTAGTAGTAGTAGTAGTAGAGTAGAGTTTCAATATGACTCTGATTCTGATTTTTCTCAGTTTCCATGCACTTGATGGACTAATTTACGATAGCTCACCTGTTCTCAGTAAACAATGGGCCCCTCATGCTGTCAGATGCCAGCTGCAAGCTGTTTGTGTGCTGTGGTTAGGCTTTTCTTTGAAAGAATCTCTTGTATGAATAGATGCTTTATCATTTGTTGCATTAATAGCTTCCTGTATAACAGCCCCCAACTACATCTTGACTTCAGGCATGCCTCACTCTATATGAATGTAAACTTTTATCTTTGAGATCATTACACTTTATTTGTTTTAAACACTTTTATCAGCAAAATATAGAACACATCAATAAATAAATGTAATCACTATTGTGAAGTCAACTGAGTTGGTATTTGACCAGCCTGAACAGTCAATATATATTACATATTACAGTTTTATTAAATATTAAGGCCTTCATGTCTATTAAGGCCTTCGACTTTTCAACAGAATTATGTTTATGTATTTAGTGCACGTCTTCAGCATGCACTTTATCCTGATCACAGTGGATCCCAGTATTTATATTATATTATATTAGGCACGGATACACACTAGATGGGAAAAGAAATCACATAGGAGGCTGTACTAGTATGTTCATATAATGTGAAAAGAAACAGGATGGAACCCACTAGATCAGAAGGCCTGAACTAAAAATCCTTGTCGACAGTAGAGGCCACAAGGGGGCAGTACGCGACAGAAAACCCCCTGAAGGTGTTGCACAAGATGCTACTGCGAGTGTTATTATTGGCAGTCAGTCAGACAGTCAGACAGACAGATAGATAGATAGATAGATAGATAGATAGATAGATAGATAGATAGATAGATGTGTGTGTGTGTGTGTGTGTGTGTG
>JAOVVF010000036.1:8934001-8949025 GCA_028565595.1 Duopalatinus emarginatus | reverse complement strand
GACAAAGAATATGAATATTTAATAAAAGATTAGGATAAAAATTACTTAGATTCATGTTATTCTGTATGGTCAGAAATAAAAAAAAGTTTCTATACAATAACTTGTACTTTTTTAAATTTAGCAAAGTAAATAAACTAAGTAAATTTAAGGTGATTCTGACACACACACACACACACACACACACACACACACACATACAGAGAGGGGGGTATTGAGTGTGATGTTTAGAGATGATGGTCTTTGTGTTTCGATGTTTTTTTGGAAAAAATCCAGATCTGCTGATTTTTTATATAATTTAACAGCTTTTCAATACCATTTGGTTTTTAAAGGTTTTACAGAAAATACGTGTAAATTAAACACAATATATTTTTTTAAAACAAAAAAACAACTGTTATCGTGTTTCAGCTCTTTTCCTTTGTGATTTGTAGAGACTGGCAAATGTTTAATATTGTTTTGGTTTTTAGAAAATTTTGACATTCAAAAATCAGAGCCAGATTTAACACTAAACGAAACTGCTTTTTTAATGACAAAATATTAATTAATTTATTTATTTTCTTTCTTTCTTTCTTTCTTTCTTTCTTTCTTTCTTTCTTTCTTTCTTTCTTTCTTTCTTTCTTTCTTTCTGTTTCACTACTGAGTATAATTAATTTCCTCCTTTACGCACAGAAGAACATCACCAGTATAAACACTATAAATAAACTGTGTAAGCGGAAAAATTGGGTATCTGAAGTTTTTTCCAGAGATAATTTTATATTCTTTGCGGTGAGACGCAGTTGGTGGGAGGGTCTGGGCGTGTCTCATTTCTCCGACCATCTGGCAGGAAAAAAAGGCCGCAGGGGAACAAAAGGAGCGAAAGGCGCGTCAGGCCGAGCGAGTGCCATCGCATTCACCTGCAAATGAGCCTGTGCGCCTTAATGGGAGTCCTGTGCGCCCCCAAATCCTCTGTTTGGTTTGGCTTTTCTGCCCTATCTGCAGTCGTGTGCAAGAAAACAGAGATAGGCCCCCCAAGACTCCCATCAGACCCCAAGGAGGAACGATGGATCTCATGTCTAATCTGTCTGCCTTTTGATCAGAGGCACTCTTTTGGTATCAGCTGAGCTGATGACATTACAGTCTCTCCAGCAAGTGGACTAAAACTGGATAGATTATGGTCTGCTATCATGATTTAACACCAAAAGCAAGACTGCACAGTTCTACTCGATTAGTTAAATTTACACAAGTAAACAAATCCCTGCTTGGAGATGGAGAACATTTGCATGTCCTAGATTTATGTTTCCACTGAGCACTGGATTGACAGAATACACTCATACGATGATTCTGTATAAAATGTTAAAACATCTGCAATAAAATTACATATGCTTCATATAGTCCAAATTTATTTAAACCATTTAGAGGCTGCATGTCCGAGGGTTAATGTGGGACCTCATTATTTGATCTTTTACAATAAAACCATTGTGTCCAGATTGTCAATATGCTGTACCACTACCAGTGGGATTTCTAACCAGATGGATGATTTTCTGAGACTCTTGGGACCCCTATATTGACTCTCAGAAATCCCAGAGAGCCGTAGCAGGTCATCCTCTAGCAATCTGTAGGCTACACACACCTCAGTGCAGTAAGGTCTCTTAACAAAATCTTTTTGTTTTTTTGTTAAGCTTACATTAGTGTGAAAGAAAATTTTTTGATGCGTTTTAGACATTTCTCCCAATTCGATACCAAACTGCTCAATTTAATATAATTTTTCGATTTCATACCAACCATAACAGGGTTACGTAATACATGATGTCGATTACCAGCATGTATTGATTTCATGTGGGAAAGCTTATGCACATTTTTTGTTACCAAAGAAACCACGTTCCCATCGCTGTAAATAATTCTAGCACGTTGGCAAGTCGCTGCCAAACCATCAAACCATCCATCTTCCAAATACTTCTTTCCATGTCAGGGCACTTCTTTTTCAGTCCAAATCACTTGGCCCATAAAACTAGCCGAGGCACTGGCAAGCTGTGTCTTTCGGGCTGGATACACCTCTATGGGTTCACTAGCTTGAATTAATGGCATTTGCTTCCCAAGTTTGCTCAGCAGTCTCAGAAAAAGTGGCAGCAGTGCGTCCTTTTAAACGCATAACAAAGGCCCATCATTTATGTGGCGGCATATGGCCCAGACCCCCACAGTAGCAAGGCCTGCCCTCCATGCTGCCTGCCTGCTCTGTTGTCCTCTTGCCTTTACTGTTGACACAGTTGTCTTGTCGAGGGGTAGCAAGGTCTAAAGAACAGTCAGTGCTGTGGCTATGCTTAGCTCTTGTCACTCACTCACCTTCTGTGCTCTATTTTTTAAAAGAATTTAAACCCCTCTGTGTTGAGAGTCAGCCGTGTCAGGCCGACACAATCCTTAAGCGCTTTTGAGTCACTGGGAATGACGGTTATATAACAGGTTTGGGCCATGCTTGTCTTGTGCATTTATACATGCATGTATGTATGTATTATCAGCAGATGAGTGGATATTGAATAGAAGTAACATGAGAATTGCAGAAGACAATGTTGCTTAAAACGCAAAAGAAAACAGCTGATATTAGTCATCATGAGGAACAAAGTCATGTGTTTTTTTTTGATGATACTGCAATGGTTAGTGCCATGTTGCCATAATTTGTGTCAGACCAGTTCTTATTAATTTGTGTTGTATCATGTGTTATATATTAAAAGAGGAATTCAAAGATTTTAAGCAAAGTTGGATTGTAAAATGCATTTTAGGAAATACAGTAAACAAAAATGCATGCCAGAAAAGTTTCTACCTATTAAAACGTGGGCACTTTTCCCAGTTTCTTTTTTAATATCAGATCAAAAAATTAATTACATCAAAGTGCTTTGGAAAATTGTTCATACTTCTATATTCCAGTTGTGATAAATACATAATGATAACCCAGTCCTTCACCGAGATACACAATAATTATCTTTTTCAAAAATCAGTCTACTATAATTATACATACTGAGTTGCAACATGTTACTGGCAACACTAATCCACATGACGAGCAACAACTGAAAGAAGCAGAGGAACGGCCGTGTTCTTTCACAAGCGAGGGTCAGTGGGTGGACATCAAGTCATCTCCATGGCAATGAGCCCCTTCACCCAAAAGAGCAGAGGTATTGCACAGAGGTCACAGGTCACAGTGCTGCCCATATGGTCGTGTGCTGCGTAAGTCATTGATCTGTCAGGACGCACTAAAGGAATTCAAGCGTAGCTGAAAGACTTTTAGAAAAAGGATTACAACCGATCCTGAATGCCATAAATGCCTCCACATCGTCATCGAACCACCAAAAAAAAAAAAAGAGCGGGAAAAGCAAACACATGGAAACAGTTTCGAGTTGGGATCATACTGAGAAGTAATACAAACAAACACATTGATGATGGCTAATATTTTATTTTATTGACGAAAACTGGCAAAGTAGCATGTATAAAAATCAGAAAAAAGGATTTAGCAGTGTTGTAAGAACACATCTGGCTCATTGTTTGAACACAAAACTAATATTTTAGCATGTGAACAGAAATCAGTACATAGATGCATGTATGCATTTGTGAATCAATGTATACATGTCTCAATAAATAAACCAGATTTTAAATGTACAGATTGCAAAACCACCCCATACGCCTGGATCTCATAAATATTTATGCAACCTTTTGGATGTGCATAGCTTGCTGTTAGCATCCCCATACCTTGCATCAAAACCTGAAAATAAAACCTGATTTGATATGAATCAGCATACCAAGAAACTGGAGCAATTAAACATGATCTCGCACACCACTCCTATTCAGTAATCCACGTCATGCAGTATGTGCTTGAGAGATTACGTCTTTTTACATCCGTCTTACAGAGTGACTTGTTATGATTGGTCCACCTGAGTAAATCTAATCAATCTTAAGTACAGATTCAGTCCTCTTTTGTCTGTGTCTACTCTTCCCCCTACAAAAACCTCACCTCACAGAAGGCACTAGATTCAGTTTTTAGAGATCGCTCCGGCTCAGGAGCTCTCCTCATGGGCAGATAGACATGGAGTGGAGAGCTGGTCATAACTGGGCAGGCTGAGGTCGCGTGTAAGCATGCGGCCCCTTTCG
This sequence comes from Duopalatinus emarginatus, assembly GCA_028565595.1. Lineage (NCBI taxonomy): Eukaryota > Metazoa > Chordata > Actinopteri > Siluriformes > Pimelodidae > Duopalatinus > Duopalatinus emarginatus. The sequence goes on along the minus strand of JAOVVF010000036.1, from coordinate 8,944,915 downwards.
CCCTGTACCGTGCCTGCCACACTGCTCACGTCGCTCTCCCTCTTCAGTAGGAGGTTCAGAGATTCCGCAATGCGGTTCAGAGTCTTGTCCATGTGTGTGATCTGAACACAAGGCACAAGAGAGTGTAAGTCACGCATATATAAACTGTTGAGATATTCTGAGGTTAAAGTACACTAACTGTAATACAAAATAGCTACACACACAAGTCTCTGAATACATTTTGTAAATATTAACCCAGATATTTTAGGATGCTTATAAATGGACAAAGGAACCTCGATGACAAACACTCATCCAGTCATTTTCCAAACACTGTGGTTGTGAACAGTCACACATAAGATACTCATTTCACATTTGCTCTTCCCAAAAAAAACGTTTATTCCAAGTTTCTGTGGAAAATCTTATTTCGGATGCTCCAGATTTGTACAAAAGAACTGCTGCTATAATCATAAACATCGTCCAACGCTCGTTCTAGAAATCCTATTTACAATATGATCATAATGAACATCCTTTCAACACACTCTACACTGTTTGACATTATAATATACAACGCTAGGAGAGTAATGATTTATAATGTCACCCAGAAGCGGTCTGGTTCCTCTCGATGATTTTCAGGGAGTTTTTCATTGCCGGCTTTGCTAATTATAAATCTACATCAATATTTCTGTAAAGCTGCTTGCGACAAGGTCTTAGGTGCAAATGAAACTGGGGAAACATTGTTTCAGGAATGTTACAGCCTGTCTTAAAACCTGTTGAATATTTACTAAACACGGGCAATTTGTGGCATCAGAGCTGCTGTTATAGGTATTTTAGTTATTCCAGATCATCCAGTGAGTGTTGGTTTTGTTAACATTCCCTGACTGTTAATACCTCCAGGAATGTATCACGATAAAATACCTTTATATGTCTGCAATTCGTATCATAACATGGTTTCCAATTCAGTCGCATGTACATCTTCAAGCAAAACTGGTGCACCGGTCTAATAATTTTGTAGACGTACCAATAGTCCCTTGGAATGCTGGGTAAACAAACCCCTTACCATTATGAAGCCACCACCACTATGCATTTTGCATCAGCTCATCTGTAGCAGTTTTTCTGGCACTTCAGAGTATTTGGCGTGTAATGTTAAGGACTGTAAACATAAACTACATCCAAAGACTATCGTGCTTATCGTTTCTCCTTAATTACTCCAGCCAGACGTGAAGCAGAGATATATTTACGTTACATGTTTAGATGCATATGGAGATATACTGCTGTAGGCCTGAGTGTTCGTCCATGTTATGTGATCTTCGGAGCCGAGTCCACCCTAATACAAATCACCAGATGAGTGTCTCTGAACAGCAACATAGTTTATAGCGATGTAGCGTTAAAGCATACACTCGCAAACACATCCACAAATATACACAGCAATGCAGCACATGGCATGGGATTCTACATGTAAACATATGCAAGCTCTCCCACGTAGATGCAGATATACAAATATACATCCTTCTGACCATGGAGAGACAGAAACCAGCTCAAATGGAGTGGAATGAGACTGTAGGATATGATGGTTTACAGCTGACATGCTTCACTTTGCAAATCCTTTTACTGGCTGTTTATAAAGGATCATACTGTCATCTGTGCTGAAGCTGATAATTATAAACTGAATATAAAATTACAGACTATGACCTACAAGTATATACACTGAAGTGCCTGAAAAACTGGTACACTAGTCTAATACTTTATAAATCGCCCGCGGAGCATGGACTCTGAACATTTGTCCAACAAATTGCTGGAGTCCAATGGAATGCTAGCAAAACAAATCATATACCATTATGGAGCCAACATCAGTTTATGTATTTTGCATTGGCTCATTTGTACCAATTTTTACACACACACACACACACACACACACACACACACACACACATATATGTAAAGTCATGATTATCATTATATATAATGAGTCGTGATAAATTCAAATCTTCAGCCCCAAACTAGTTTCAGCCCCAACCCACGGCGCCTGTGAGCAGCTTATTCAAGGGCACCTCAGTCGTGTCTTGCCCTGTGCAGGAATCAAACCCGGGGCCGGTTCCCTAACCACTAGGCCATAGCTGCCCCCTAGCTAAGTGTGTGTGTGTGTGTGTGTGTGTGTGTGTGTGCGCAATGTGAATGTGCCTGTGTGTGTCGGCACCGTCATGGACTGGTGACCTGTCCATGGTGTTTCCCTGCTATCTGCCCTCTGGATAGACTCCAGCACCCCCTGCCACCTAGTAGAAGGCTAAGCAGGATAAGTTTGCGATTTGAGATACAACAAGGGCCAGCTGGTATAACTGGTCAACCCCCTCCTTTTTAATAGGTTACAGGCATTGGTTTTAAAACTAAAAACAAACTGTTATTTGAATTCACATGAAGAAGCTCTTTATATCCTAGTATGCACTTTGAGTCACTGTCACATTCAAAACACGTCATCTGTGTTTCTGTGAGAAATACAACAGTGGGTATGATAAACAAGAACAAGGTGCATTGCTCTCTCTATAATGACCTCTTTCATCATTTCCCTCTCAAACTGCAGCTGACACTAGAAGCCCTAAGCACACATTTACCAAAGGATAAATCATACAAAGGGAGAACCAACAGAATGTCTTGTGTTTACTGACAGAAATCTGGCGTTCACTGGTTTGAATGAAAGAGTGCTCAAATGGCAAGTGGAGTTCTTTTGTTTACCGTGCTTGTTTTTTTGGAAGGGACCTGGCATGATTACGGATTTTAAACAGTTGTTTAAAAGTAATTAGGAAGCACAAACTGTGCGTATACACTGACGTTTCTATAAAACACAGTACAACAATGGTACTGATTGGTAGTGGCTCCATAATGGTATGAGAACATTTCATGGGACCCCTGGTACATCTACAAATGTCTCAGTACCAGTTCATGTCCTGCATTCATTCTGATGGGTTTGGCCTCTTTCAACAGCCCAACACACCACCACACACCAGACACCAAATTATGGTTACTTCTGCAAGAAGTATGGTGTTCATTGCCTTCAGAATAATTCCGCAAGCTCGTGGACTCCATGCGCTATAGGGGACAGAGCAAGTATTAAACTAGTGTTCCAGTTCTTCAGGTACTTTAATGTATAATGCAAATCTGAGAATTATACATAATGTTTCTGAATATTACACATATTGTTCAGAAGTGTGATATCTTGTGTCTTTGTCCCACATTCTGGAGTGGCTGGTATCACAGTGGGTGGCAGAGCAGAATACAGCGATCAAGTCAGAGGAATGCCTAAGGCGCCTGTTTGCCTAAAAGGCTCCAGCTATTTGTTCCTGTTTATGTCACACACTGTCTGCTTCCTGTTTACCACTGTACTATGTGAAGAAGAGCAATAGATTGCGGGGCAGGTCATCCTGTCCTCACTGGAAGCAGTCACTGGTGTCTTTGTGGTGTGTGATACAGAGCGAGAATAAGTAAAGTGAAAAAAAAAATCCCTAATGGAGTCTAAGAAAATTATTTAGGTTTAAAAACAGAACTATTGTATGTTTATTATAGGCATTTAGACAGTCAGAAGGAACGAGAAAAAGGTCTACATAGCTGTACAGAGGAACGGAGTACAGAGTGGGAGTGCAGTGCAGACAGAAGGGGGGGGGGGCGGTATGTCAGTAAGTGTGTGTTTTCCCCGGAGTTCATGTCTGGGATAAAAAAAAAGTGTTTGTAAAGGGATTTAGGGCCAGAGTGGCGAATGAACAGAAGCATAGTGAGTGTTTGTAAAGCTCCTGAGTCCCTGGCTGTCAGTCAAGTCAGTTAAGAGGCTACACACACACACACACACAGACACACACACACACACATACACACACACGCACACACATTTGTCTTTGTATTTTATGTGAGGACTTTCCACTGACATAATATTGCCGCCTACACTTTAATCTGCCTGAAGAACCGAATGGCTCTGAATCTTTTTTTCTCAGCAAACATCCCTAATTTCGGTACTCTTCAGTTTCCAAGAATTAAAAAATGACATTTACATGAAGAAAAACAAGTCATGTTTCACTTCCCCTTTAATGAGCATTGTGAAGTTATGCCTGTATTGTTTACACATGCTTCACAAAATCTTTTTATTGTTTTGGTCATTGAATCGGCAACACAAGCACAATTACAAGCATTCACGATATTCTCTCAAGGCGCCCGGGTAGAGATGGCGGAGGTATTTCAAGTACGAGTCACTTCAAAATGAAAATGATTTTCCCACCATGTTTCCCAGAGGCACAAAAACCATTAATATAGCCATTGCTGCTAAATTTAGGATCCTAATCTGAAAAGAAAAATGCAAGGGCTTACTTTGTCCTCCATCCTGTTGAGTCTGGAGCCGATGGTATTCGTGCCTCTATCTCTAGCTCGGTCTGAAAAGAAATACAGGAATACAGACGTAATAATGAAAAAACAATGAAAAAATGCGGTCTTTCATTTGTTGTGCAAGTTATAGGCCAAGGCCAAACCTATTTCATCATTTTCCCAGAAGTGAATGAACTATAATACTGAAACAAGACTGTCTCCATAACTATTTTTATCATTTTATTTATTATGTTTCATAGCCAGGATAAAAAATTACACTGAGGTACAAGAAAAACTGGTCAATGAACAACATAGTTCCTGCACAATTCTGTTGTATTCCAAGGTGTAGGATTTCTGCATTCTACAGCATGTTACATAGCATCCCTGATGTGTTCTATAACTTACGTGTGGATTTCAAAACCCCAAACTCAGATGAGTGTTCCTCTAACCATGATTTGGCGTCTCTAGACATGTGTGGTGGCGCATTGTCCTGCCCCGTCAGAATGAATGCAGGACAGGTGTAACTTGTCAGGAGACACACATAGTGTTCACCTGTCAGAGACGTTTGTACATGTACCAGGGGTCCCATGGAACAGCAGCTGAACAAACTCCCATTCCATTATGGAGCCACCACCAATGTGTATCAGTACTTTTTACAGTCTCTTGCAGTTTTTCTGGTACTTCAGTGTACAATCATTCTGGAGTCTTTTGGTGTGACTCAGATTGTCACAGGCCTTTCCAGTATGATCACATGAGCTCTGAAGCCCTTCCTCTTCCCGAACTACTTACGAACAAAACAAAAAAGAAAAAATGGAGTTGTCTATGCACTTTTCTTACTATACTTCCTCCGACAGAGGTTTTAGACAGATGGTATTATTAGACGGTGACCTAGTGAACCTGTACCAGGATGTCATTATTGATAGAGACCTCAAAGCACTTTAAGTTACTCTGGATAAGAGCGCCTGCCAAATGCCATAAATGTCACTTCCTCGGGAAAAAAATGACTAATGTATTGTTTCAGGAACTTTACCTGAACTTGTCTGGAACAAGGTCAGTTTCCCCAAACTCTGATCCAACCTACAGAAAGCAGATAAAACAGACAAGTGTTATATATTAATTTCTCTACTAGACCATGCAATTTAGAATAATAAAAAGCCTCCAGAGATCTGGAGCATTCATTTCCCACCTCCTCTGCAGCTCCTTGATGCGCACCATGAGGTTAACATGGCCTTGAGAGTACTGCTCGATCACGTCTCTGACATCATACGGTTTACGTGCTTGCTGCAAGCAGACAGACGTGGTCAGGGCTGTGTTTCTACATGCCATTCCACTTATCATATAAGTTCAACCCAAAAGGAGACGATGTTCAGGTATTAAAAGTAAACACATAACACGCACTAGAAAATAAGAAAATCACTGCGTAATTATGGACATCAGCTTTCATCCCCTCCTTTTTATCCTGCTGTAGATGAAGCAGGTAAGCACTAAGCACTGAGCACTAAGACCTCTTTACATTGGGTTTAGCTTTGAAGAAAAGGCACCCACGTATGTCGACACCAAACCTTTATATTGATCAAGCACTTCTGAACCTGATTAGACCTGCACTCCAACACCCTGACGTCACGTGTTTGGCTTCAGTTGCTTAAGCAAGAAAAAATGCAAACATTCACACATCTCCGGTAAAATACTCCTAATTCAGACGGGAGTACGTCTTTTCAAAGTAGAGCAAACATGAGTCATGGGTTCAGCGCCTGAAACCGGCCGCCAAAGTCTGACACACGGTCATGATTATGTGTTTGGTGTCACAAGAGTGTGTGAGAGGTGGAGAGAGGGAGGGGTGAGGGGATTTCAGGAACGCGTAAGTGTGGTAAGCCAAATGGTGAGGCAAATGAAAGGACACTGAGAGGGAAGGCGGACAAAGACAGAAAGTGCAACAGAAAAAGACGGACCAGTGTTGAGCATCTAATACAGGAAGGAGAGAGAGTGTGTGGGATGCAGATTGACGTCAACACATAAGGGTGTGCTGCTGGATATAATATGTCTATACAAACTACCTGCTATATGACCTCCATTTAGGAATTTAAAGAACACACCGTGTTCAATAAAATTTAATGCAGTATGTTTGACCGCTCAAAAATCATTGCATAGCACTGAAAAAAACCTGTTGCTCAACCTGCAGCCAACCATGAATAAACTTAGCAGACTGATATATAAACAATGAATGACTAACTAAGATCAGAGAAATAGATAATGCTATGCATGATGGTTTTACAAGAAGTGAAGCTATTTCTTTATGTACATTTTCCACTAGCGGGGTAGTAACACCATTAATACTTTTTAACTCAAATAGTGGGTAAGTAACTATTTCATTAGTATCCAGCTGCAGCTCCACAGACCAAAGATTATGAAGCCCAGGCGGGATATCAGAAGCTCCTGATTAAGTGGAAATATTTAACTAACATTCACAGAAATAGTCTTTAATAAATTACCTACCTGTTTTGAAAATATTGTAAACACAACTACGTGACAAAAACAACAGTCTGCTTTAATAAATGTACCACTTACACCAAGCACTATGTAAGGTTAGCATCATATTTCATTTAACGCTAGTTAGCTTTCTAACGATATGTGAGTTAGCAAAATGGGTAAGTTTTGTTAGCTAGCTAAATTAAGATAATGCACCTAGCTAACTTCATTAACCACCAAGTGAATTTGATTTAAATTATTTAACCAAATTCCTCCAATTATCTAATGTATGATTCCTTAGCCTGCTAGGCTAGTTTCAAGCAGTCTGAATGTTACCAGATAGCTTTGATGAAAGTTTCATTATATCAACACAACGTACTATAAAATGCACATACTTTATTAAGAACACCTATACTGAAATATTGGAAAGCAGGGTTTTTTTTAGTATTTAAATTTCCAGGTTTAAGATGCTTTCCTGCTTAGCATGGTTATAAAGAGTGGTTATTTGAATGACCGTAGCCCTTCTGTCGGCTCCAACCAACCTAGCCATTCTCCTCTGACCGCTCATATCAACAAGGTGTTTTTGTCCACAGAACTTCCGCTCACTGCTCACTTCCATTTGTTTTTTTGTTGTTTTTTTTAAAATTCAATTCAGTTTTATTTGTGCAATGCTTTTAACAATGGATATTGTCTCAGCAGTTTCTGTACTACTTAAACCAGCCTGTCTGGCTCTAACAAACCAACAGTCCCAGTCACTGAGAACACATTCCCCCCGTTCTGATATTTGAACATTAACTGACTGACTAAACTGACCGACAGTTCACCCACTCACCCAATGAAGAGACCATAAGCCTCAGAGGGTAATAAAGATTAACAGATACCTACAAGGTGTATAGTTCTGAATATACTTCAGTAGCTAAAGGAGGAGATAAATAAATATTGTTACATGCCCCAGAGGTTAAATGTTGATTCCATAAGGCCACATTCACAAACACTTTTAGGCGTTAGTCAAAACCCTACCGCTACCATTCATTTCACTGTGGACACTCCATCACTCGTTACAGCTATTGATTAAATGTATGCGGATGTGTATGTGGGTTGACCAATAGGAGACAGGATTAGCTAGACTTCATTCACCTCAGTTTTGACGAAGATGAAGCCATGGTGTGAACATGGTTCTACTGTTTTACTAAGCATAATCAATAGGCCTTGTCTTATAGGATTTTTTTGGGAACTGCCTCTATGGTATAAAGCAGAAGTATTATTTCCTATTAGAACCAATTGTTAGGACTTGCTGCCTTTCTGCCCTCAATCGAGACTAAAAACATCATATTGTGCATTAAACAAAAAACTGGTCCTGGTCCATTAGTTTCATTACTTCTTTATGGTGTTCATTTCGAATGGAAAAAGAGGTCTTCTGTTGCCAAATGTTCAGGACTTGAGGTCAGCTCTTCAACAGGCACCAGGAGAGACATTAAACCTCAATTACACTGGAACTCCTCATGGAGACGCAATTACAGTTCGTAATTACTCACATTATGGTGATAAGCGATCTGACCTTAACACTGAAATCCCACAGCCAAGAACTCAGTATGAGATATAAAGTTACCTGCCTGCAGCATCACTGCTTGGGGATTTCTGATTTCAGGATAGAAAATATTGGTAATAAAAGGAAAAATCAGTCAGTCTTACCTGGAACCTTTTTCTCGCCACAAAATAGCGCATTCTCTGGATCACTTTAATAGCCGCCCGGTGGGTTTCTCGTAACCTGTGTATTAATAAGGATGAGGAGGAAAAAGAGGAGAAAGATATATTACACTTAAACATAAGAAAGTAGGATTAAATTCGATTCTCAAAGCTTTAGTGTCTTTTGAGGACATAAAAAGGACAGAATGGACAAAACTGCCTGGTTTACTTATTCTTGTGCTTTGGTGGGTGTGTTTGAAATAGTGCCAGACTAATGCATGGTTTGGGTCCTTTACAACTTCCAGAAAAGGCAAAGGAAGACAATAAGACTGTAAAGCGCCACTGGCATCATGTAGATAATACTTCCACGGCTCCGAATGCACTCTTGACACAAGTCATGCTACACCATTTGCAAAACAATCCTCTCTGGCTTGGGAAAGGCCCTAAGGTGCAGCTTGGAGGAGTCGATGCAAAAGCCTTTAATGCTGATGAGCCCAGGTAATGACACAGGCAGGGGTTATGACCAGGACATGGACCAAACACAACCCAAGTTCTGTCAACCATGGAGGATTTTCAAAGGGTTGTGTGTAAATGGGAATGCGGCGGGTGCGAGACTAGCTCCCTGTGGATGACCTGCCTTGTAAATACTATGTATGGGGGATGCATGACCTCTGTGTAGAACCTGTATAAAGAAGCTCTTTATTAAAACTGAACACCTGATCTATATCTTGGTAGGCCATGTATAAATGTGTCAGGGTTGCTCTACGTGTATGCGAGTTGTCCGTAGATGTAGCTTTGCCACACCAGTGCTTGCAGGTGCACCATATCAACTTGAAGAACTCTCCAAAGAAAAGGGTTAGCATCAAGGAGGTTGAAGGTTGTAAGACATCACTGACTTAATTTGCATAGCTGCCTGAGGGTGTTTAGTTCCTGAGCACAGGGAAATGGAGCATAACATATGCACGACTTCAGGCAACAGTAAATAAATGGCCTGTAGCCAGCTTAGGATGTGATCTAGCATCCTTCTTGGCAATTAGATATAGCTAATATTTCTAAAGAAATCAAACTACAAAGAAGTGTTTATGGGCATCCTTAAATATGCCCAAAAAAACCCCAACAACCTAATTATTTTTTCCATGATTAACCAGAAAAAAAACCCTTGCTGATATGCAGAGCTAAATTTGAATAACAAGCTGTCCTCGAGAGGAGCACAATTACTCCAAACACCACCCTTGGCTCATTTTTCACATTCCACTGCCGGACAAGACATTCATTACATAACCATCTTTGGGTTATTGAGACTTCATTCTGAGTCGCAAACATGCTGAACACCAGTGACTAACGTGAAGACAATACGAAGCATGCCATCACTGTGGGATACAGCTCCGCCACTGACAGCCTTATGACGACCCTGACGCCTTTAAAGGGCCTCTTCAGATGACAACCACAAGATCATTATGCTCTGGAATCAGACGTATGTCATTCCAGTAGATTGGCAAATGGTGCTGAGAGTATTTATGTGCGTGGGAGAGTGAGAGAGAGTGAGAGAGATCGGGGGGAAGAAGAACATGGGAACAAACCCATCTGTCTAGGGGACAGCACCACTTCCTTTCCTCATCCTTGGCTACCAGCATAGCAACGCTAGTCCCATGACCCCATCAGGGTCACCATCTGCCTTTGGTGCTGGCACAAAGCCTGGCTAATGGCAGACACTGGCAAGAAGCTACGCAAAAAAAAAGAGGAGAACGAGATCTCCTGGAACTGATAAAACAAGTAAGAGACAATCAGCAATGGCAGTCTCTTTTCCAGGGGCTGATATCAGTAGCAGACAGATGTGAACAAACCAGATAGTGTCTGGACGAGCAAAAGAGAAGTCAAAGACTTAAACATCTGTAAGTATTAGCATACGAGAAGAGCTTCTGACTCACGTCTCACCAGGTTCAAGTAAAGCCAAGTCAATTTTATCTACAGACTGCTTTTTTACCGAGACCTTGCCACAAAGCAGTACAGAAAAGCGTGTCCAGGGCTCTGTCACGCTATGAGCTCCCAAAGTCACTTGCAAGTCACGACATGTGCGCTTGATCGCTTGATTGTGTGGATACTAACGGATGTTTTGCTTGTGTCAATGACGGTCACAAGAACACCAAATAAAGATCAAAGAGGTGCAGCGTGGGACAGGAAACAGCCACGCCGTTACTGCCTTCAACACCCTGCTCTGATCAGCCTGCCCACCTGCATCACATGTGCACAGTGTGTCCAACAGGACAAAGCGCTGCATGTATTACACCCATCTCAGACGAGGTCGATTTTTGAAGACAAATGAGTCTGAGTGTAAGCTGTACTGAGGAAAACAATCACGACACTTCAGAGTGGCAGCATTAACAAGGAAACGTGGGGAGGTAAACAAGTTGTGGGGACAGAGAGGGATTTTCTGCATGGCTT
>JAOVVF010000036.1:8912795-8923674 GCA_028565595.1 Duopalatinus emarginatus | reverse complement strand
CTTATATATTATGCTATATATATACAAAAGGTCATAAGTCACAAATGTTCACAGTTTTAAATCCAAAAAACAATAGTACACAAAAGGAGGAAAGTGTCATGACTAAGTATTTCCTCCCTCTCCCTGTATGAACTGTTATTTCAATGCTACTTACGTTGGAGTAAACAGGCCTAATAGCTAAGATCAGATTACCTGGAGGAGGGGTGAACTGGAAGGAGGTTATAGAGGTCCAGGAGTGCTGTCGTTCTACGAAGGGGAGGGAGTAATACAAATTATATCTTCTGCTTTAACTAACGTCTTCACCACATCAGAATTTACCCCAGATGCAAATTTCAAGAACTTTAAATCATGCGGCCAAATCATGCTGCCAAGTAAAAAAAAAATCGGATACAAAATAGGTGTGTTCAAGCAATGACAACACAGCACACATTAAGAGAAAGTCCCACACACACCCGGACAGGATTTTGTGGTAGGAGTGTAGTACTAACAGCTAAGACATGCAGCAGCAGACACTAACAGCAGCTCACCAAATCTTCTCTGAGCAACTGCTTTTACTGTGAGTAGAGAACACAAGAGGAAACGTGAGGCAGGTTGTCACCATTATAATTGTATGATTTGAGTGGCAGGAGTGATAAAATCAGGTGCTTGAGCTGATCAGTGTGAAGATTGGCAGTGTATGAAGCTATTGATACTACCTGATGTTTCAGTACTATACATCGTATCCTGACTGTTGTCTCGGCCATCATCAAACGCTGAGTCAAAGGTGATTGTAGGGACTGTAGGAGAGCTTGGCCCATTGTCTTTCTCAGTGCTCTTCATCTTCCTTCTCAATTTTACCTAATCAAGCAAAAGAAAATAGTAGGCAGTAGAATATGCGACAATTACAGTGAATCATGGTGGCATCATGATAACCTCATGCTGAGAAGGTCTCCCGACCATCCCCACAAATTTTTACCAGTTCCCACCCACCAGCCAGCTCTCCCCTATCACTGGGGTGAGGCCTAACATGAGCCTCCTCCATTAAGCCAGCCAAATTTATCTTCCTGCTCATGCTGTGCCACAGAGCAGCTTGAGATTCTTGGAGGAAAACGCTATCCATAAATTAAACCACAGTTACGTCAATTTCAGTTCCAAGTTGTAATGTTACATAAGGTGGGAAGGATGGCGGGAGTGAATCTGTATGCAGGCCATTGTATGAGGGGCTCAAATCCATTTAGCAGCACAGTACAGGGCTGAGCAAGCACGAGACACTTTTTCTATCTTAAACCATGTTTATTGAACTTTATAAAAATACATCGAAGTGCCAGAAAAACTGGTGAAGGCTGGTGGTGGCTCTATAATGGTATAGAATCTGTTTAGCTGGCATTCCATTTGACCCCTGGTACATCCACAGACAATACTAACATGTGAACTCTGTGTTACACCTGTTTATGTCCTGCATTCATTCTGGTGGGTTTGGCCTCCTTTAACAGGACAACGCACTGCCACGCAAGTCAGGAAAGGACAAAAAACCCATCTAAGTTTGGGCTTTTTCCATTCCCACTTTCGTCACCAGATCTAAATGTTATTTAACACATCTGGGAGGCCATGCAAAGCTCTGTGGAACACAGAAATCCTACACTTTGGAATACAACATGCTCCATGGGGGACCTACCAGTTTTTATGGCACTTCAGTATATATCCTTAACTTAAATCATATTTATTGATACTCTTTATTGTAAGATCATTATAATAAGGTGAAGGGGAAATTACCAGGACTAACACTATAAAACATCTATAGACCAATCAAAGACAGGGCCAAAGCAACAGGGTAAAAAAAAAAAAAATCATGCCTTACGTACAGATTTTTTAGCCTTTGGACTGGTTACTGTGTGACTTGACAACTTCTTCCGCACAAACATCTTATAGGTGGAAGACTCAGGGTTCTCTACTGCAAAACATCTCCAGGATGTCTGAAACCGAGCAGAATGAAAGAGACATTTAAGATCAAATCCACATACGTTAAAGCAAACGAAATTTATATTTGTGTGTCACTCAATCATCATTGCTCAATCTGACCTGTATAAGACAGGCGGCAGCAGGAATTTGCCTATTAAAGTGCTTCTGTCTCTGTTTCTGCTGGACTTTAAGGGCAAAGCCTGAACCCAGAATACCCTGCAAAACATACTTGTCTATATTATTTGAATTTGTGGTACAGGAATAAGCAATATATTATTGTGAATACTGTGGCCTACAGCAGGCAGAGCAAAGAAGGACATGGCAAAGACGGCAAAGCAGGAGCCGATGGTTTTCCCTATCCAGGTCTGTGGTACTTTATCCCCGTACCCAATAGTGGTCACTGTCACCTAAAGCATGAAAAAAGAAAATACATGAGCTTTGGAAAAGATTTAGTTACATAGCTTTCGGACTATAAAGAATGCCTACCACTCCCCACCACAGGGCATCAGCATAGCTGGAAAATTCAGTGATTCCACTGCTGTCCACTGCGTCTTTTTCTGCCAGGTACACAAAGTACGAGCAGAAGATCAGACCCAAGAATCCAATATAGAGAGTCGTGATCAGTTCCTGACGACAGATTCATTACAGAGAAATACTTTACAAGCTGTATATTGTTATACAGTATTGTAATGGCTCACTGGATATGTCATGGGCAAAAAGTAAAGAACCAAAATCTCTTGCCTGGCGATGGATGAACACCACCGATCCCAGCAGCCTCCAGGTTCCTCCTTGACGATCCACATGCAACATTCGTAGTATCTGCAAAAAGCGGATGCCTCTGGGACACGAACAGAACAGAATCAATACCAGGCAGAAGCAAAAAAAAAAAAAAACAACCCTAAAAAGAGACTTTTCTATAGTGTTTATAAATAAATCCTGATTACCTGACAGCAGAGGTGGCGAAGACCTGCCCATTAGATCCTACTGAAAGAACAATAACCGAGGCAACCACCACAATTAAGTCTGTGGTAAAAACAGAGGGAAAAAAATGGTTTGGAAACGTAATCAGCAGCAGCAAAACATTCATTACCATGACATAATTATGCAGGCACTTGGAAAATGCCTGTGGGTTAACAATGAGCTCACTGAATGCGCTCTCACCAATGATAGAGATGGGCTTTCTTGCAAAGCGGAGCCTCCCCAGAATACCCACGTATTTACTGCGGCATCCTGCAGACCACAGCCTCACCACATACTCCACTCCGAAAAATACCACCAACACTATTTCCTAGTAAGAAGAGATGCATTGACATTGCTAGCCTGCACAGACAACAGCGCTTTTCATGATTTTGACAATGGGGATTGTTTGGGTTTTTTTTCATGTAAACTGCACTGGAATGACGGTACTGTGTGTTTACTTATTTCAGTAACCACAGTCGCCTGCTGCAGATTAAGGTAGACAATAGGGTTTCATTTTGGGGGGAAAGAGAGGTTTGAGCTTAATGCTGGTGAGTTTCATTTGCAAGTAGCATTACATTATCTAGAGGAATAACATGTTCAATTATTGATTTTTTTTTTCAGGACAACAGCTTACTCAACACATTATACAGATTTATTCTGAAATAACGAAAAGACATAATAACTGTAATGACTACTTTACCTACTATGTGATCAAGAAATAATATTGTCTGGATCCATTACATGCGATTTATACACTCCGAATAGTCCAATATGACATTAATTAAACAGCAACACAATGCATAAATACAGGTCAGGAGTTTATCATGAAATATCAGAATGGGGGAAATGTGATCTCAGTGACTTTGACTGTGGCGTGGTTGCATTTCAGAAACTGCTGATCTCATGGGATTCTCATGCATACTCAATCATGCAAAAAACATCCTGTGGGCAGCCAGAAATTCCTATTCGATGAGAGAAATCTGGTTTGAGCTGAAGGGAAGGTTTTGGTGACTCAGATAGCCCATTCCTACAACTATGACGAGCAGAAAAGCATCTCATAATTCAAAACCAAATGGGTGTCAAATGGGCTTCAATAGCAGAAGACCACAGTGGGATTCACTGTCTGCTAAGGAAGGCAATCTAGGGATATAGTGGGCATGGACTTGCCTAAATTACACAGCTGAAGACTGGAAAAATATCACCTGCTCTGGTGAATCTTTATCTCCATTTCTGACATACAGATGGTAAAAGTCAGAATTTGGTGCCAACAGCATTAATCTATGCACTTAGCCTGTCTTGTGATTAGACTGGTTGTAATACTGTATTGGTGCTTTCTTGGCACATATTAGGCCCCTTAATACCAACCAAATGTCATTTGAATGCCACAGCCTATTTCAGTATTGCTGCTGAACATACTGAGCTTAATAGAGTCTTACTAATACCAAGGCAAAGTTGACAGGCGTCATGTGGCACTACACAAAGCCGGTTCATGGTCATGGCCAATAACAGCAGTCTCACTAACTAATGCAAACAAAGAGAGGCACAGAGTATGGCCGGTGAGGGAATCAGACAAGTATGAGTTATGAGGCTGGCCATGACGCCCTCTGTTCCACAAGCAGTCTGGAGAACTGGGAACAGACTGGACAAGCAGCCTGGGAAAGGGAAGACAACGACAGTCACTGGACAGCTTGTCCAAATTGCCCATTAGAACGGAATAAAACAACAGGATCAGTCTGGCAGGAGGTGAGAGGTCAAACAGGGCTGATGGGGCAAAGGAGGTGAAGGCGAGGCATACAGGACTCAAGATGAAACCATGAGGAAGCAGAACGGCAAATGGCTTTAACCTGAAGTGACTTCTTGTCTCTCAGGGCGTCGGTTTAAAGAATTTTGGCGAGCATTTATCAATTTGACAGGAACGTTTATCCAAAGCATAGATAGGGATGTTGACGGAACCGATTATGGTACAGGTGCTGACACAAACAGCTGTCTGACAATTTCAGGTCAGAAACAAAGGAAACAAGTGTAAGGCAGTATGACAGTCATAGGTACAAATCTTGGCCACAAAGAATTCACCAGATCTAAATAAAATTCATAATATTCAATAAATATTCATTGAGGTTTTGCATTCCTGTTCATTTCTAAAAAAAAAATTTGCAGCTCTTGTATTTTTTCACCCCCACTGTGGGAATTACCAAGGCAGGAGTCAAAGTTCTACATAGTTTCCATTGTAATGTCCTACTTGAATAAAACTCAACATTCAAACAAATATAAAACGATTTGCACCTATACCATAAAAAGACGCCTGAGCTCACCCCGTTTGTCCCAGTGACTTAGCCCACTGAGTTTCTAATTAGGTCTAGGCTAGTGACCACACTGACCAGCTGTCACCTAAAAGGTCCGGGTGGAGGGCCAATGGGCGCCACGGGGGCCATGAGAGCAGCTCACAGGGAGAATAAGGAAACGAGGGACCAGATGCAGGGCCTCTTTCTTTGTTACCATGGCAGTAGGATTTCCCATCCAAAACATAGCTGGAATGTAGTTGCCAAAGGTCAGTGAAGGAAAGTGGGTAGGCTGGTAAGGACTAGCTGACCTGAGTAATATCTACCACGCAAGGTTGCATTACGTATTCATGAACACAGCTTTCACTAGCGGTCTGGGACATTTGAGGTTGAGTACTTTTGATTGATTGACATGACTATGTAAATAAAAAAATACATATTGTTTTGTGAAACTGTTTTTTTAATACTATTAGAAATGATGTTTATTATGTGTATTATAAGGGTGAAATGATAGACATCATTAATATTGCTATAAACCTTGCAATAAAAATGGCAGAATAATTGCATTAAATAATAATAATTGAAAACACACATTATATGTTTTAATCTGGAGAATTTTATAAAAGCAACACAAAATACTGAAATAATAAAAATGCGTTTTTTATTTTGAAAATCTGTAAATTTTATTAACTTTAATGTAGTTTGATAATGCAATCTGCCTCTGAACACAAATCACTGCAAACAACCCCTTGTGTTTCGAGATTACACAAAGGAAACACATGTGCCAAACGAGGGGGAGGGTGAAGGCTCTTATCAGTGAGGTGAAAGATGTCACGGAGGTCATTCCTCACACCCTTTGCAACTCTTGAGCGTTACTGAGGAATATTCAAAACCTCTGGGGAAGAGGAAGTGTTTTCACCTCCTAATAGTTAATTCACCTTAGTCATGTAAACAACGACTTCTTGTACCTTATTACCGTTTTGTTCAGGGCAGAATACGGCAAAGGCTTCTGGATAATAATTAGTTTTTCTCATTCACTTGAATGACAAGCAAGGTCAATTGTAATGCTCCCTTTGGCAAATAAGTAAAACATTACCACAGATAGAGACGGAGATGAGTGAATCACAGCAGTGTGTGTGCTCATTATGTATTCATGGCTGCTTCGAGAAGGGCATCTTTTATCATTATCCAGGCTTTGAAGGTTTTACAGTTTTATGGCTGTTCTTTAAAGAGGACTCAGAGATTTCTCCGTCACCTAGAAAGCCATTTGTGTTCTCTCTGATTTAAAGGGGGTGTTATCCGCCGTGTGTAACTTTGCAGCAGGTACTGTTCTCTGTGTGTGGAGTTCGGCACCTCGAAGCAGAAGCTCTAAGGTTAAATCACCCAACAACAGGGCATGATCACACCTCGTTAGCATAAAGACTTGGCTTGATGACACCTATCTGATTTCTCTCTGGGATACAAAGAGTTTACATGTGTGAATTCACGGCTTAAAGCCACGTGTAAAAAATACCCTCTAGATATCGGATTGCCCCTGTATGAGTTCTTACACTTCATGTCTTCCTGACAGATGAACTTCCCTTTTGTGGTGTTATGTTGCTCACCTTGGCTGGACAGGCCAATGACACAGGTGGCGCATTATGCATTACAAATGTGCAGTAGCATTCCTATCAAGAGAACAATGTTGTACTAAGCTGGATTCACAGTTCAGTCTATTTGCATTTGAGTCTAATCTACTGACTACATGCAGCGTTAAGAAGTTAAGAGGTGTTTCAGGAGTTGTTGCCGCGATCAGGTAATACGACATATTAGTTCACTCGCCGATTTTTTTTTTATACCAGATATAATATACAGTTGACTCTGATCATTGTACAGACAGGTTCACTTCAGAAAGGCACCAAAGTACATGATTTCTGCCTTTGTTCAGCCCAACAGCTGTTAAGCGAATACACAGGCCTGTGCTCATTAAAAGAGGGAGAGCTGGGGGTTGGGAGAAGAAAGGAGGGGTTCAGCATGGCAGGTCTACTTCCTGTGGGAAATATCCTCATCCATGTCATTTGTACGCAATAACGAACGTTAAATCGATAATGCTAAAAACTTGGAACACCTGTTACGTAGCCTCCCTAAACAAGACCAGAACCTGGATTAATTTCTGTACCGCATTCTTTGAGCCAAACTCAGCAGCATTAATCTATGATGTGCAGCGTTGCCTGTAAAGAATGCATCGCATAGGTTTAATCCTCTTTGTCCAATGACTAGGCTGACCTCTGACCACTAGCGAGCAGTCACCACCACTCTATAATCTCAAACATTATCCTTCCTCTTTTCCATACTGGCCTGGCCTCATCGATTCTCTCCATCCTCCCTTTGTCCTTGTCCTGGTAATTATATTAAGCGTAGCTCAATATAAAAACAACGGGGATGCTGTTTGGAGGAGGAAGCCGCTTGCTTGAACATATGGCGCGGGAGGCGGTGGAGCATACAAGTAATCAAGTGTTGTATTGATTATCTGGGTTTCTGATACCTCCTCTCACAACCAACAGTGCCATTAACAGTGCGAACTCTAATTATCCAAACAGACTTCAATTGATCAGATAGAAATCTGGAAAAAAAGTTAATTAAGCTGACCAAGTAATCAATTGAATCGCATAAAATATGTTAGAACCAGTCAATATCTTGTGCTCCTACCTGGAAAATCTGTTTCTAAAACATTGTGAGTCCTTACAGACACTTACTTTTATGAATATCTTAAATGATTACTGATAGGATCTGCCATTATTGTACTGGATGCAATAAAACAGCTTGTAGTTTGTCATTTGCTATTCTTTCATTTATCATAGCTATTTCTACAAGGCATCATGGACCTGTATTTACTGCCCTGTTATCTGGACTCCAGAAAGCCCAGTCATTTTATTAATTGTATTGCATTACTGCCCCCTGCTGGACAAAAATGCTTCATTACAACTACAGAGAGTTGAATGGATTTAAAAGAAGTTTTAAACAGCACACATACTGACTGTTTATATGAAGCCTAGTAGTAGAAAATGTATTCAATAAAATATATATTTTTTTTAAATAAAATAATAAACTTACCACCCAGAAAAGTGTTTCTTGGGCCAGAGTCTGATACTGTTCAATAGTAGAGAGTACGCTGAGGATCAGGCAAGATAGTACAATCAAGAACCTGTAAAAAGAAAGACAAAAAAATACTCATCTGTGCACTGTGCATAAAAATACAAACATATAAATGCAATCAAATAAATAATTAAAAACACACAGGTAAACTATATTTCATTTAAAAAAAACCTGAAGCACCCTCTACTGGTAAAATCTGTCTATGACACCGATCATTTCACTATTCATCTTCAGTAGCCACTTTTATCTTGACCATGGTCAGGATGTATCCTGAACCTATGCCAGAAACAAACCCAAGAGGTGACGCAATGTGGACACCATCTACAAGCGTCTTTTTGGAAGGTCTGAGGAAACCATAGGGAACCGGTGTGGACAAGGGGTTGAAACATTTACTGAACCTTCTCACACACTCAAGCTTAGTATCGAAATAGGGACCCCAAAGATAAAGCAGATAAGCTACCTGCTCCACCAGCATTCTGTCTATCACACCCATCAGAACACTATTTTATATTTAGTAAAGTTTTAGTTTTTAAGACTTCTTGTCAGATTTGTCCACTAGGTGGCAACCTTGTATAAGAGTACAAATATCAGGCCAAGCATGCAAAATGTGGTTTAGCATTTTAGCTCTATATGGTCATTACCTCATATCTCTTCTCACAGAAGAACACACCTCAGTGTATTATATTTTTAAACATGCTGTTACAATTTCTCTAAATCAGGAATGAGTTTTTGTACTCTCAAGAATTTGTAAGACTGGTAGCTGATAATTAGCAAACGCCCAGTTGCTAGCAAGGTAGTTAATTATTTAGCTGAGGCAAGTATGCATAAACATTTTGACATGAAATGTCTTAAAATATGTGAAAATCCCATTTTCGTTGTGTAACACGGGTTTATTAGATGATGAAAGCAATATTCCTCTTAGGCTTCAGTGTCATGATGATAGTGAGGACCTTGATAAAGTAAAGCTGGTCTTCTGAAGTTAGATTAGGTGTCTGGGCAACATACTGGGATGTATCAATATTGGATGGAGATCTAAGGGGGTCCACTGGATGAAATTGATCTCACAGTGTTCTGGGGTTCTTCCAAGAGGAGCTGGAATCTGTGGGGATGTGGTGGGGATTGACAAGTCTGGGTTTTCCTTATTGTATGAATTGTATGACTGTAAGAATTGAGTCTTCAAACTTGCTGCTTGAAACCAGACAAGTTACATTAAACCCCCCCTGTTTAATGTGCTTGAAGACTCATTAACTCTAGGGATATATCATTGAGTGTTTTGCTAATGAGTCGCTCTGTTCAAGTCATTTCATGAACACAAATGAACTTTTGTCATTTACACACCACAAACACCACCAACCAGCATAATCCTGTGATAAGCTTAAAAGTTGTCAACATTTCCACGTGCCACTGAGGCTCCACAAACAACAAAGGTTAAAATGCTGTGTATATAATTTAACGTTGATTTCACCACATCTTCAATCTTATCTTAAATACACATTATCTGTAGTTAATGAATTGATTCCTAACATCTTCCTGTAGTCTGTTGGATGCTAGATATGCCTTTAAAAATGAGAATAAAACCGGTCAGTGTGTAATACATTGTGGTTTAGCGGTTAACATTTTAGCTGGCATGATGTTGAGTGGTGAATCAAATACCAAAAAACAGACAAACAACAACAAAAACCCTGCTAAATTCTGGCACTTCACACCTTTACTCATCCCCAGATCCAAAATACTTCTTAATGGACAATTTAAGACATGTTTAACTGATTTTCACATTACAGACACATTGTTCTCTGTAGGGATGCAGCGGTAAAAGAATTCACTATTAACGCAATGTCAGCATAGAAATATATCACAATAATAGCATGTATCATGTCTAAAGTTTTGCGATAGTATCATATCTTGGGCCATCTGCTGCTTCTCATCTTTAATGTGCATGGTGCTCCACCATTCCATCATCCAATCTAGGATGTACAGGTGCTGGTCATAAAATTAGAATATCATGAACAAGTTGATTTATTTCAGTAATTTTATTCAAAAAGTGAAACTTGTATACTATACTCATTCCTTACACACAGACTAAAATATTTCAAATGTTTATTTCTTTTAATTTGATGATTATAACTGACAACTAATGAAAACCCCAAATTCAATATCTCAGAAAATTAGAATATATTAGAATATATGCCAGGTGAAGACACCTGGTCTCCACCTGGTGTCATACTCTAATCAAAACACCTGAAAAGGCGTCTAAATGGTCTCTCGGTCTAGGTCTGTAGGCTACACAATCATGGGAAAGACTGCTGACTTGACAGTTGTCCAAAAGACGACCAGTGACAACTTGCACAAGCAGAGCAAGACACAAAAGGTCATTGCTAAAGAGGCTGGTTGTTCAAAGAGCTCTGTGTCCAAGCACATTAATATAGAGGCAAAGGGAAGGAGAAGATGTGGTAGACAAAAAGTGTACAAGCAATAGGGATAACAGCACCCAGGATTGTGAAACAAAACCCATTCAAAAATGTGGGGGAGATTCACAAAGACTGGACTGCAGCTGGAGTCAGTGCTTC
>JAOVVF010000036.1:8884086-8896333 GCA_028565595.1 Duopalatinus emarginatus | reverse complement strand
TATCAATTTGTCCATGTTTTCCCAATTTGTCCATTTATTCCTAATTAGAAGACAACTAAAGAGGTATTCCTTAAAATCTTGAATACTTTTGTATTTATGGCCGATTTTAAAATAAAAAATATATATTTTTAGACACAGCTTTCTCTTGGGAGAATGTTTATATGTTTTTTTCTAATGACATCAGAAGTCTTGATTTTTGGTTTCATCTCGCAATATCTTACTGAACTACACAGGTAGATAAGATAGTGCAGGTGTCTTATCAATCACTTGGTCTACAGATTTGTGAGGCAAAATCCAATCCATTCAGTCCGTGCATCTCGCTGAGCAGTTTGAGACTGACAGTCTTGTTCAAAGGTCCATACAGTCTCTCTGCAGTCCTGAGATTGGAATTCACAACCGGTTATTAGGATTTAATACATCGTCACGTCTCTGGCTTTTAAGCGCGACACCTCAGATGTGTCCAGTTGTATACACCCTCTTTGAACATCAAGAAATAGGACTGTAACATTTCTGGGGGATTCCATCAAAGGGGTTTCTGTGGGCTTCTAATCATAGACAGTACATCTGGGATGGTGGCACTTACAATTTCGTTAGCATGGTGTGAAATTGTCATTTTGTACACGACACAAACATACATAGGAATGCAGCAATGCTATGAACACACTTGGCACAATTTTTCCCCAAGTGCTATGAAATGGAAATTGAGTTTTCCACTGAGTTGTGACATACTCGACACTTGCTGCTGTGAGGGACGGAAGAGCTTCTTAGTCACCCTCCCTCTTTCTCTCTCTCTCTCTCTCTCGCTCGCTCGCTCGCTCGCTCTCTTTCCCTTTCTTCTGAGATGCTTTTATTCCACGCTGCTACGCAAATGGTGTCAGCAGATGAACTGCATGGACTCCGGAGTGACTCTGGTGAATATGCCAGTCACACACAGATCAAAGAGTGGATAGGCCACTACCACAGAAAGCAATGTTCTCAGTGGCCTTTATATTAGCAGGGGGAGATGAAACCCAGCACAAGCAACATGCTAAGTATGTATAATATAAGCAGAATGACATATATAGGTTAAGCTAAAACATGGTAAACATTAAACAAACTCAATACCGTCTAATATATCAACTTATAAATGTGTGCAGACCACGGTGAGCCTTTAGCCTTGATATTTATTCAGGTGATTTACTGTAAAGTACTAAAGGTAGTGGGTGGAGTCATACTCAGAATGCTCGGACAATAAGCTGATAATTACAAATGCCATGTACTAATGTGTACTGATGAACAAATTGCGCTGTATTTGTTTGAACAATGACATATCACCCCATATCCGTTCGTCTACTATAACTGCTTTATCCTGGTCTGGATTGTGGTGGATTCTGAGCCTATCCCAGGAACACTGGCTGTAAGGCAGGAATACACTCTTGATGGGACACCAGGCCTACATACATTCATGCACTCATTCAGTAACCTGAGCTCAGGATCGAACCAGGGACCCTATAGCCATGAAGCTCCAATGGTGCCTGCACCATAATTTGTAATCAATAATAATCAAACTCATTAATTCCAATCATAGTCAATTAGGAATACTTCCATGAGTACCTGGTGTAATATGAGAGTATTACGTAGCATGTAACTTCATTTCGAACGATACAGTATATGAGATTGAGCTTTAATTCCATACAATACTTCGATACAATAATTCCATACTGCTTTTAAAAACGTATTTAATATAATGTAAATATGAATAAGATTATTAGAAATGTAAGTATGTGAGATGCAGCATTTCATAACATATGACTGGCTGTAATTTTAAATTCCCATGTTTAAATTCATACACTATATGGACAAAATATATATGCTATATATATATATATATATATATACTATATGGCGATTTTAGCCATCCAGTCTGCCTTTACAAACATGGGCCTAAAGTCCTCCCTGAATTTGGGTGTGGTAATATAATAGGAGTGCCACTGTGTCACTGAGTGCTGAGATGTGTAGTGTGAAACAGTCGACAACACTTTACTGACTCAGTGACTACAGAGTTCCAAATCTCCTCTGGCATTAACATCAGCACAAAAACACCAAATCTAATGCCAAGCATCAGGTGGAGTGGTGTAAAGAACGCCATCACTGGACTCTGGAGCAGTGGAAACGTGTTATGTGAAGAGACAAATCACGCTTCTTTATCTGAAAGTCTGATGGATGAGGTGTTGTAAAGTTTGGTAAACGAGGGTTAATACTATGGGGATGTTATTCAGCGGTTGGCTTAGGCCCCTTAGTTCTAAAGAAGGGAAATTGTTTCAGCATGCCAAGACATTTTGGGCCAACCTTATGGGAAAAGTTAAGGGAAAGCCCATTTCTGTTCCAGCATGACTGTGCCCTATTGCACAAAAAAGGATGAAGAATATTGACTGGCCCGCACAAAGCTCTGACCTCAACCTCATCAAATACCTTTGGGATGAACTAGAATGGAGATAGAGAGCCAGGCTCTTTTATCCAACATACGTGTCTGACCTTACAAATATTCTTCTGGGTTTAATGGGAAAAAATTCCCACAGACACACTCCAAAAACCTGTAGGAAACCTTCCCAGAAAAGTGGACAGAGGAAACCAACTCCCCATGATTCCTATGTATTTAGCCTGGAATATCATTAAAGCTTCTGTAGTTGTAATGTGTAGGTGTCCCAGTACCTTTGCTCATTTGGTGTAAATTAAAGATTTACCAATTGTACCATTCAACTCTAATAGAATGCAATCGTATTAGCTTCAAATCAAACACCAACCATGATGAAAAGCAGAGAAGCCGACTAATGCTAATGAGTCAAAACGCTTGTTCAGCGCAGCCCTTGTACATTTTAAACCAGAAAGAAAGCACGAGACTTCTCATGAATGCAGAATGAGCTTTGGCACCTTTGAATTTCTTTGATAAAAAGTATCTGTCAGTATGAAGAAATCCCCTTGGCGAGCAGGTGGTATTAAAGGAACAGGGGTTTGTTATTGCACTACTTATGAAAGTGGATGACACTTATTCCACTAAAACCTTCTACAGAGAGTAAAACGTGAGGCAGGAAGACTGAGATTAAAGACAACAAAGGGCACAGTGATTAGGAAATTATCACATAATAGATCCAGCTGTTCTGGTTCTCAGGACAGATCTGTTGTGGCGTCAGAGAAAGAGGAGCAGATGAACTTGTCAGCAGCATAAAGTAAACAGAAGCAGGGTCACAGATATGAGAGTCGACAGGTAGAGAATCCTATTTCCAGTAAGGTAATTACTGCTGCCAAAGCTGATATGACATTGCCATGTCCTGGCATAAAATCCTGAGGAATTTCTGGCACTCACCTTTGCATCATAGCAATGTCTTCGTGAATAGGCTCCACTTGTCGAGTAGCGTGAAATGATATAGGTTTTTGGAGCCAGGCACCTGCGTGAACAGAAATAATGTGGCCAGACAGTCAGGAGGAGGCAAGATGAGGGTAAGACAATTCTTTTTGCTCAGAGCCATGTGAGAGGCTTAATGTGGCTTGAAATTTAAATTCTACTTTTAGAGGTAGTGGCACCCACAGCCTTCACCTGTAAAACCATGAAATTGAAAGAAAGTGCAATGCTGCGGGTCAGGGTCAAAATGTGGAGTTGGTTTAATCATGCCAAAGAAAGAATATATTTGAGGATGTTTCAAGGTTACCATGTAACTATTGGGCTTTGCATTTCAAATAGATACCCGTCCCCATTAGCATTCTGCATCTTTTTTCAGTGTCATGGCTATATCAAAGGGAGAAATGTATTAAGAAGAAAAATTTTCCCGGTGACCTTTCTTTCCACTGCCATTCCTCTGAAGGCAGATGTCCATTTGTCATCCCTGCACACGGAGCAACATGAGTGCTGAACATGCTCTGTCGTCTGACTCTCCTGATGAAGCACAACCATCTTTCTGCAACTTTCACTTCACTCCTGACATGCACTTATCCTCCTATTAACTCCCGTGTTCTGTTTACCCCTGAGTAATGCATGTCTCAGGACAGCTTTTCATTTTGCAGCATTGCAGTTAAAAATAAAACTATTCTGAAGTATCCAGTGCAATCTTGGGTCTTGGGTACAATTTAATATAGTCTCTTTACCTGCTCAGATATTTTTGGGGAAGCTGGAGGAAACCAGAGAACCCAGAGTGAACCAAGTTGATATGGGGAGAACATACAAGACTCAGACGGTAATCACAGAGGTCAGGCTCGAACAAGAATCTAATTAGCAGAACTCCAAGAGCCTTCACGTTATTAAGGATGGCACAGTTAGGTATCAGGTGTGTGTGTGTGTGTGCACAAATGGGAATGTTTTAGCAACTAAAATTACAGTTTACTTTAACAAAACTGTTTTGCCATGTTGCTCTTTGTAATCTCTGTATAAAAATAAGATAAAGAAATGTGGATGGAGAGGCAGCTGGATGCAAGTGTGTTTGTTTATTAAAAATGTTCCATGCCGTGCTGTTGAGGTCCATAGCAGGGGCCGAAACATTAGAAGGGTAATTAAAGTCAAATCCATATCATGAACAATAATGCCAGAAAAATGGCAAAAAACAAACGATACTCTAACAACGGTTAGAAACTAGGCAAGATCTACACCTGGGATTATACAGATAGGTAAAAGCACTGCTGTCATTTGGCCTACATTTTACTTTTACTCAGTCGGCTGATGCTTTAATGCTTTAATAAAATGATTTGTAACTGAGACATGATACAAGGTGGCATCTTAGTGGTGTTGGGATTTGAAGTCACATACTGAACTTTCCATACAGTACGTCAGAGTCTTAAGAATTAAGCCACTGCTTCTGCTTCATGCTGAACTGTTTCACATGTTTGATTTTAGATGATTGACAGAGCCATCCATAAATTGAAGTCCAAGACAGTATAATTGGCTCTGCACTCTGGGTGGGAAAAGATATTTAACCTGACAGTAGGCAATCATGAAAATCATAGATACAGAATAGTACTGTTCTCTAAACTAATGAGAATGAGGGAAATACATTTTCTGTGGTGAAACATTCAGATATTCTTACAAATCATGTAATATATATCAATTATATATAACAAGATTAATATTACGGGACAGATGCAGACATTGACTTGTGGAACGTTAGAAGAGCCGTAGCAGCAGCAAGACAAGAACTAAACAAAAAATCCGACAGATGGCTGTGAAATGAGAAATAAGTGACATGCTGGAAAGAATATTAAAATGATATTAAACTTAAATAATACTGTCATTTTAAAATAGCCAATTTTTTATGTAAAACCAACAGCAAGAGTATGCACTGCTCTTAAATCTGCACCTATATCGCAGCAGTGGAAAAACAGCTGGCTCACATTCCTCTTGGCCCAAATAACCCAGTGGTAGCATCTGTTGTGGTGGGGACAGAAGTGAGAGGGCTCCCTGCCTGGTCAGAGAACTCTCATTTACTGACACCATGAGGCCGCCATGCCTCACGGCACTGCCAGCCATGCTAGCCCCTGTCCTGCCTCTCACAATCTTTCTCATCTTCGCCACGCCAGGATCTCAGTGGAGGCCATGTCAGTTGTGATGCACTGCTCAGCTTCTTTGCTCCAGGAAACGGTGGTAAGGCCAGACAGCCGAAGCA
Source organism: Duopalatinus emarginatus (assembly GCA_028565595.1). NCBI lineage: Eukaryota > Metazoa > Chordata > Actinopteri > Siluriformes > Pimelodidae > Duopalatinus > Duopalatinus emarginatus. Next base: position 8,890,706 of record JAOVVF010000036.1, on the reverse strand, counting down.
AAGGCTTCAAAATGGTGTGCACAAACAAGGGCCCCTCAAGACGTGGCAGTGGTAATTATGTTTGTCATGTCTTGGCACATGGTTTTAAACTTTGAAAAGAGAGGGATGTGTCCTCCGTCTGACCCCTGACAAACAGGGTTTTTGGTTAGTGAAGGGTAATCTGTAAGGACAGCTGTTTTCCACACAGCCTGAGTTTACATTTTCCTTGTGAAGCAGGAAACACACACTACATGAAGTGGCTTTACAAAGTCTATGGGACATTTATTTCAGTTACAAATGGAGCGTCTAGATAAACAACGGATAAATAATGGATGTCATTCCGAGTTAAAACTATTCAAACAGATCTACTGAGACATTTTTTCCCTTCCGACATCTCCAGTATGTCTTAAAGCCAGCACGTTTCCATGGTAGAAAACACATGGGCTGAATGCTAAAAGTTAATAATGGGTTTAAACTAGAGCTCAATACACATGTAGAATGTCATGGCCTTCAACCTCATGTAAAAGGTGATATCAGAGGAGTAGATTTATTGATCATTCAGCAATTGACACGTGGTCTCAAAACGCAACTGAACTTACAGAATTGGAATCTAATTTATACTCTGGAATATGCTATTCAATATTATCTGTTTGCACAGTTTGGATTCTGAGTTTCTGTTTAGAAGGTTAAGGGTTTAAGCCTTAGCACCGCTAAGCTGCCACTATTGGGCCCTTGTGCAAGGCCCTTAACCCTCTCAGCTCCAGGGTTGCTGAACCCTGACAGACCTTCCACTATGTTCACAACTTCCTAACAAGCTGGTATATGTAAAGAAAAGTATTTCACTCTGCTGCAATCTATATGGGACTTCTTCTTAAAGATTAGTTCTCTGTGTCTAAGAATATTATTTATCTGATCACCATTATTTCTTCTGGAGCTGTAGGTTTGTGTTTAAGGAACCAACCTTCGAACCAGAAGGTTCCTGGATTGATTCCGACAACTGACAAGACTCGAATGAAGTGCCCTTGAGCAAGGCATCTAACCCCAGTCTGCTCTCTATTTGCTGTGCATAGGAGCTGCCCACTGCCCTAGGCATATGTGCTTACTGCCCCCTAGTGTGTGTTCACTAGTGTGTATGTCTGTGTTTCACTGCATTGATGGGTCAAATTCCACAGCACAGATTCCACATTATTACTATTCGATTCAACTCAATTCAGTTTTATTTGTATAGAGGCAAGGAAAAACTCCCTGAGATGACAAGAGAAAGAAACCTTGAGAGGAACCAGACTTATAAGCAAACCAGACCTTATCTGGGTGACGCGGATAGTGTGATTATATAAATGTTTAGTAATAAGTCTGTAATCTGATTCATGGTTACTACGCCTGTCCATGTCCGCACTGGGTCATATGAGACTCCAAAAAGATATGGGTGGATGGGGGTGGGAGGTTCAGAGTGGATAAGTCAGGTTTGGGGAGCAGGATGAATCAGAAATTGGGGTCAATGGTATCTCCTGGTGCCTCAGCCGTATCATGTGCAGCTCATCCTGATGGGAGGTGAAGAGAGAGGGAAGAGAAGAGTTGAGAATACAGAGAATTAGATATGTTTTTTTGTAATGGTTACATTAAATTTAAGCTGTGCAGAGGGCAAGCAAAATGTATGTATTGCTCACTATTGGTTTTATACCATCTGGCCACTTCTAGCTCAGCTAGGTAGCAAGATGGATGGATATACTGTATATATACAGAGAGATAGGTAGGTAGGTAGTTCGGTTCGTAGGAAATTTCTGAATCTCTGTCTGGACTCATTGTTTTCTGTTTTTGTTATACTTACTTTGCCTTTGACCCTCATACACCCCCTTATACCATGCCCTGTAATTCCTATTATAATAATATTATCATAATGAAAGTTAATATTTAAAATATAAGGGACTTTCCCTGATAAGCATCATTACATTAAAAAACATATATTTTAGACAAAACCAGCAAAAATTGGTTCATAAGCAAAACAATAAGGCTTGCACAATTCATCAAGACTGGCATACACATTTATCCAGAGTGTCTTATTCTTATCTCTATCATACAACTGAGCGGGTGAGGGTTAAGAGCTTCGCTCAAGGGCAAGCTTGATTGTGGTGGGATATGAACTCACAATCTTATGATCAGACGGCCCACATCTTAACTACCGAGCTGCCATTTCCAATACAGGACAGGACTTAAAACAAGACAAATGCACATCGTAAAAATAAATAAATAAAAGCCCATGGAGAAGTAAGCTCATGGACACTGAGCGGGGAAATTCATAAGCCTGTCATTGTTTCTACAGTAACAGCTAATTCACAGGACTTATATAGCTAATGCACCACACTGTCTAATAATATAAAACACATTAAATGTGTCTTAAGTTAAATGAAATTTTTATATAGTGAAGTGTTTTATAAGGAGATGTTTATTTATGGAAAGCGTGTCCTACTTGTGAACTCTTGTAATTTTCTTGCTTTGAGAAAAAGGCAGAGAGGACAGAAGACTTTATTCAGTACAGAACACTGAGTAATATAAAAGCATATTTATTTTTTCCTTTCACCCTGAGACATACTACTTTAACTTTTGGTTTTGCTGATACAGCACAAATACACTACTCTCCACATCTTAGATTTAAAAATATACACAGGAATGGAAAATACATCGAGTGTCGCATTGTCTATGGGTTAAATGTACTATTGATCACATCAGCATTTTCATCTTCAATTCACACCTTTAGTTTTCCCCTGTAATATCTGTAATATTTTCTCTTGTTTCTGTTATATCGGTTTATTTACTCACAAAACCAAAGGCCCTCTCTTTGATTCTCAGAAGATGGAGAGAATATGTGCTGCATGAAAAGGCTCAACCACCCACCAATCCACCCACCCAACACCAGAAGCGTAACCTTGTCACGACAGATAGGCTCCTTTAGCATGCCAAGTCCTCACCTCCTCTTTACTTCATCATTGCCATCTGGAAAGTGTAGCCTCCCATGCTGCCTCAGAGCTGCACTCCATGCACACTAGCGTGATCCTGTTATAACACTGATCGTCTCTGACCATCTCTTCCACTAACCTTTAGAATGATTCATCTCTAAAGTACTGCAGTTCCATGTAGACCCAACGCTTCTCGTGCTTAAAAGTAGTAGGAATTCACATGAGTCAACTTTATTTATTTATTTATTTATATTCATTTATTTATTTATTAAAAGGTTGTAAATGAAGAAGGTTAGAGCTCGAGCAGATTGAGCAGATTTCATTTTTTTCACACCGTCTGCTGTACGTACACTGATGATGCCCTTGATGGGAACACTCAGTGTTCCCTTAGTATAGTGAGGGATCTATACAGGTCTATCAGTATGTTCGGGCTTACTGAGGCTTTAAACACACTGTTTTATCTGTGTCTTGGTAGCAGTCTCCCAAATGAAACTCAACCTCAATCTCATCAGCACTTATTATATGGCATCATTAGTCAGATTTAAATCCATATGTTTAGCACATCCAAAAATGACGAGTTTAGCTCAGTTGTTGCTTTTAGCTGTATGATCTCTACATCCATTTACAATCTCTTCGTAGCTGTGTTGTTTGCAGTTCTGAGACGTTGGGCCAGAGAGGCAGGGGCCCAAATAATACGGGCTTAAATCTCAGTGCCATCTCGAAGACAACATCTGGGGATGTAAATGCTTCAGGCAATTGTGTAAGAACAGAGTGCAGTCATTTTTCAGACGAGCTGTGGAGTCAGCATTTCGAATGTCCACAGCATCTTTTGATCTGATCAGGTGGAACGTAAGTTTGTCATCGTTTGTTCAAAAAATCCTGTTCCATCAACTTCTCTCCTATTTCAGCGAGATTTTGCTGTTTTTTAATTCTCTGGAAAAAAAAGTGTAAAATTTTCCTCCTTATATTTCATATTTCAGTACCTGTCAACAGTCTGCTCAAAGGAGAAACTCTGGTCTTTGTGATGCACAGAGAAAAATATGTACAAAACTCATCCTTTACAGCACACATAAATCAATGTAAGAAAGATTTGGCAGTAAGATTTGACCCAGTGTTTACGGAACTGGTCTTGTGACATCTAAGAGCCTGTGTTTGATCCCCACATAGGGCAAGACACAACAGATGTACCCTTGAGCAAGGTACCTAACTCCACTAACTGACCTAACTGCTCCCCGGGTGCACTGGTTTAGGGCTGCCCCAGGCTCCGGGCAAGCGTGTTCACTTTCCTCTAGTGTTCACTGGTGTGTGTGCTTCACTGCACAGATGGATTAAATGTGGAGGTCACATTCCTGTGTGTGCAAGCACAGTAGGCGAATAGTTCACTTTCACTTAAAAACACACATTTAAATAGACGGCTATTTTGCAAACTACACAGTATAAAGTAGTATATCTATACAGTAAAGTCACCAATGATATAGTGACACACTGGCGGTTTGCAGTTTGAGATGTGGTTTCCATTTCTTTTACAGAATAGTTCTGTGAATAAAATGATTTTTTTTATTCTGAACATCACCGTTACTGTCAGTTACCGCTTACCACTTAATGACACCGTCAGACCTCTTTTGTTGTTTAGCTTCCGTCAGACATTTAGCTCTTAAAGTAATTACTTGATCAAGCAGCAGGGCCCATGCATCACTGCCCTGCCACAATCTTACTCTGCTCAGTCAGTCTAAATGTGCTCAGCACTTATCGTATAGAATGAACTAGACACCTGTTGTTAGCTAGAAAGCTAAAATATGTGGTGAAAGTGAACTATTTGCCTCTTGTGCTTGCACACAAAGGAATGCGACTTCTGCATTTAACCCATCCGTGCAGAGAAACACACACACCAGTGAACACTAGGAGGCAGTGAACGCACTTGGCCAGAGCAGGGGGGCAGCCCCAAACAGTTGGGGAGTTAGGTGACTTGCTCAAGGGCACCTCTGTTGTGTCTTGCCCTGTGTAGGGATCAAACCCGGGACCTTGCGGTCACGAGACCGGTTTCTAACCACTAGGCCACAGCTGCCCTAGCTATGTTCTAATCTGTAGTTGCACTAAAACTAGTGTAGAGAATCAAACTGTAATTCCTGGTTCTAATCACTACTAGTATATTTTATTTATAAACCTGTCAAAAAAATGTCAGGAACCATTAGTGCTAGCATGCTAGCTAAAACCTACAGCAGAGAACTATAGGACACAGAGCAGATGAGAAGAACGCTCAGCTCTTTCAAGGCTTCAGCATACTTTGTGCAGAGATTAAGTTTGACTGGCTTCCATGAAAAATATGACGCAATTCTGGAGCAAACAGACATCATGCAGAAGCTTTTATCCCTGTGACACATAGACAGCAGCTGGGCAAACTCTGTGGACGAACATGCTAAGTGACAAAGCCAGTGACTGATCATCTACATGATGGCCAGTTTTAAATTTTAGTACGTAAGCTTTTATAAAAAAACACGCCAATCGGCCAATGTAACTAAGCTTGGATTATAAGAATATGAAGAAACTCACCTTTACGAGCCATTTGTTACTTATTCTTTATTTTTTTCATTTTGCTAGCTCAACAATTCTACAATTATACACACACCACATTAAGGATAAACTAGGCTACCACGATTAATTAATTAAACAAATAGAATTTTGTACAATTTTTTATTTGTTGTATACACAATATTCACTGAGGTCCCAGAAAACCTGGTACAGATGAGTCTATGCAATTACATAAGCTGGTGATGGCTCCATAATGGTATGGGGTTTGTTCAGCTGGCATTCTTTGGGACCCCTGGTACATTTACAGACGTCTCTGACAGGTGAACATTATGTGTGCCTCCTTTCTGACGAGTTTCACCTGTCGTGTCCTGCATTCATTCTGATGGGTTTTGGCCTCTTCCAACAGGACAATGCACCACCACTCATGTCTATAGACATTATATTATGGTTAGAGGAACGCTCATCTGAGTTTGGGGTTTTGCCATCAAGACTGATCTCAATCACCAGATCTCAACGTCATCAAACACATCTAGGATGCCATGGGATGTTCTGTGGGAAGCAGAAATCCTACACCTCGAAATACAATAGCATTGTGAAGCGTTCTGCAGGAAGTATGGTGTTCATTCCCTACTGAATTTTCTTTACAATTGTTAAGTCCATGTCCTGTGGTGGACATACTAAGTATTAGCGTACACCAGTTTGCCAGTTTTTCTGGCATTTCAGTGTATTGTATAATTATATACATTAGATTATTATACTTTCTCACCCCTGTTTGTTTATACTGTCATGCTCTTTTGGTTTCTCTCTCCGGATTGCCTGAAGCTTCTGCCAGTCACGATTTAGAAGACTTTTTTCATGCCTGAGCTGAAGAATGATGAATTACCATGACAGGATTGTCAGGGTAGCAGTTCAGCAGCATCATATTATCCATTATTTCTGGTTACCCTACTGTATTTGTTTTCCTGCCTACTATATTGTAAGAATTGTAATTATTGGATAAAATGTATTAACAGTATGTATACATTTATTACACTTATGCAATCATTTGACTTCATGGCTGTCCATCCTTTCCATCCTTTCCAGCCCACATATAATATCTATCTATCTATCTATCTATCTATCTATCTATCTATCTATCTATCTATCTCTCTCTCTCTC
>JAOVVF010000036.1:8811326-8821326 GCA_028565595.1 Duopalatinus emarginatus | reverse complement strand
AGATTAGGGTAATTTAATCCAGGATGTCTGTGCGGTTCGGGAAGCAGATGGATTTGGCAGGCTTATTGAGTCTATACTTGATGCGAGTTTCACAAATCCATGAATTATTAAACAACACCTGCAGCAAATCCTGATCTTTTGTCCACTACCCAGGAAAAGCTGGCACCAAGTTTACTTCGCTTTTACTTAACGCCCTCCTGTAATGAAGTTGTTTGCAGAGTAGGCTTGTCCTCAGCAGACGCCGCATCCCACCGGACAAACTCAATAGCCGTAGTTCGACTCAATTGAGTCTTCAGGCCTTTACAGCTCTATGTTCCAGCTAACAGTTTGATCAGAGCAGTAAAGATGGTCTTTTGGACAGATGGTGGTTTTTACAATGCAGTAGCTTTGCTTGCACTGGCATTTTATACAAACTGCCTAGCCCCCCAGTCTACAAACTCGGGCTGGTTTTCTAGTCAACTAAGCAGAGGATTCAATTCAGATCCTTCCTATTATTAATTTATTCTCTCTCGACAAGCAACCTTTTCATCATCTGACAGCGTAAATATCAAAGTACTGCTCTAACGTATTAGTAGACACCAGGGGTAGATTCGGAACAAAAATCAGCCTGGGGTTTTCCTTTAACGTGGCCTCCTACATTAGTCCAAAAATAACAAATGAAAGTGCATCAATCAGTATTAGAGCATGCTGCTGTATCAGGTATAACTTACAGTTTAATACGTATAATATCACATATTACAATTACTAATTTCGTTTTACAATTCAGATTTTTTCCGTAGATCAGAACAGCCTTTCTTGATAGGTCATGTTCGACCATGTCTGTCTTTATTTGCATATTTGGGTGCCCCCGAAATGCCCTGCATGCACACATCGTTTTTTTATCCACTTGTTTTGTAACACTCATTTTCAATACGTTTTTTCTTATTTTGCTTTAACCAATTCCCCAAATAGAAAGTCATTTCCTATCCTTCCACTGAATATATTCTCAGCTGTTGCTGGGCTGCCAACACTAGATGATGATAACAACAGTGATATGCACCTGGAGCCAAAAACATCTTCAGATCTGCGTTCTCTCTCTCATGTCACATGGCTACATATCAGATATGTTTTCAGTCTATGGCTGTATAGGGCAGTGGATCCGTTCTGTTTTTGTCTCCATACAGTCCTGAAAAAAGCATCTCAAGATTAATATTGATTAATAATATTAATTAATGGGTTTAATGCCTAGCTCGGGACCTTTCTGTGTGTTCTCCCTGTGTCTGTGTGGGTTTACTCTGGGGGCTCTAGTTTCCTCCCCCACTCATGAAGGACATGAAGGCAAATTGGTGATACTAAATTTGCCCTAGGCGCGTGTGTGTGTGTGTGTGTGAATGTGTCTGTCTGTCTGTATGTATGTCTGCCCTGCTAGGAACTGGCAACCTGTCCAGGGTGTTTCCCTGCTTTCTCGGTGAGTGCTTTGATAGACTCCAGCACCCCCACACTCCAGTAGTAGGATAAGCAGCTTTGATAATGATTGTGTGTGAATTTTATTACTAAAATGCCACCTATTACCTGCTGTTTCAAAGCCCAGCAAAGCCCTTCTTTTCTTTTCTCACACTTTTCCCACATTGATTTCCACCTGCCTTGTCTAGTCTATATGCGTCCACACGCACAGAAAATAATACGATAACTGAAATTCATTGACAGGTGTAGCATCTGAGAGGAAGTATCGTAAGTGGAGCAGACACCAGAAAATTTCCTGAACTTTCCACTGGCCAAGCCATGCCTGAGGGAACACGCTGGTAAAATAAAGTGCAGTTAAGTATGTGGGGGGAACTGTATCGAGTTTGTGTGGTGCATTACACACCCTGAGGAAATCTTGTCTTGTCGGCTCTATACAAATATTAATTTTGATCCATCAGATATTTTTTACATCGAAATGGGCTAACGGTAACGTCGGCGCAGTGATACCAGAAATGCACACGGAATAGTCATACCAGACTATATATCAACCGAGCACAAATCATTCTTCCACTTCACACCTGTCAGGAAGTACATACGATCCATCAGGAATTCGTTCCACTCTGCATCATGTGCACAAACCGCTCAGGGACAAAAAAAAACCTGTGAAATGGTGGTGCAGAAATCATCAGCGCCATGACAGGCTGCCATTAGACCAGACGACTCTGTCTGTTCTGTCATTATGAGTCAGGTCCGCCGGCAGCCACCTTTTGTTCCCAAGCCGCCCAGCTCCACTGCTTCAAAGGACGATGAATGACCTCATTACATGTAGGCTGCAATATCTGTATCACCAAACAAAAGCTGCTTCGCACATCCAAGTCTCTAACAGCTCAGGTAATTTATGGTTGGAATAGGCAAGTGGGACCTGTGACTATGCTCCAGAAAATCCCATCGGCTGCTGTGAATATAGGACAGGGCATTTTTTCTTAAACGTTGACCTACATGCCATTTTAGTGATCGTATTTTATAACCGTGAAAGTGCCTTACAATAAACCCATTGTCCAGTTGGCCATCATTGTTGAGATAAATGTGAATCTATTTTTGTAATTATAAATGGTCAATGAACAATATTTTGGGAACGTATATACAGGAATTTCTTCGATCTGATCTAGACTTGTGGTCAGGGTTTGCTATATATTGTGGTTATATGAAGGCACATCAGTATAAAGGTCTTAACATGCACTATGTAAGAAGTTACTTTGCCTGAGGCCCATCATATTTCTTGCAATTTGAAGCTTTCCTAATTTGTATTCTCAAGGAATAGATAGTCTGAAAACTACTTTGAGAGCTAGAGGGCACATGAAAAAAAAAGCAGTGACCTGTCGCAGCAGATGCTATGCATTATAGGTTTATATTAAAGCTGTGGGTGGGCAGATTCCCGCAGATACAGTGACAAGTGAGTGGTTAATCCTAGTGTAGAACTTGGCGTGTTGTTTGAGCTGGTAGCGATGCTGTTAGCTGTTTGGTTGCTTGTGTAATGTTAACATAGAAGATAATGCGAAATCAAAACTGAACATCTGAGTTTCAGGGTAGGGCAAAAAAAAAAAAATCCTATTGATTCAAATGTGAAATTTGACTGACATACGGCTCATTTAAAATGCATCACGCTATCTAGCATCAAATCTACCCTATGACCCTTATGCATATTTTATACAACCTGATGCAAGTTTGTCTTCACATCAGGGACAAGACCTCAATACATAGTTTATGCTTATGATATCATAACTGATTCAAAATAACATATAATATGACTTTGATGGCCAGTGTGCTATTCATCAAAGGTTGGCGGCGAAGCTGTACCGAGTCCTCACACCAAGCTGTGAAAAAAATGCAGGACTGTCCAACAAACCTCAAGAGCAAAACACTAATATGTGTCAAGCTGACATGGCCACTCGCCCATTACGTCCTCAAGAGAGGACACTGTCAATGGTGAGGAGCAATAGGCTGAGAGGCGGCATGGAAAAGGCTTAACAAGTCACTTTCCTCACAGAAACCTTGAAAAAAAAGCAAACGATGGAGCTGAGAATAGCAGGACCTTCACTACCGAAAAGTCAAATTTGTCCTCAATAAATGTCCCCCAATGTGTCATCGATTAATCTTATACTCGGCGTTATAGGAAATATGAAACGTACATAATTTCTAATAAACGTGGAAATAGGAAGCTTTTAACCTACTTCACACTGTCTAATTACTTTGTCTTGTGCCTCGGTCTGTCTGACTAATGCTCTGTCTAGTCATATGAATCTGATTCAGTAGAATGAATCATTGTCCTGATCTAATGTGTTTTTCCTGCTTTGCTGAGCTGACGACTTCTAACAATGCTATCGCAGCTGCTGTGTTCTTATCCACACTCCATTCGTCGCCACTACGGAATTATCATTAATATGAAGAAGTGTGTGAAACGCCTTGAGGAATCTTGCAGCTGAGGGTGAACATTTCGGAAAGAAAACCTTGAACTCATAACTGCTATTTAAAATTCATTTCCTGTCACTACAACCAAATATATATATATATATATTTCATATCCAGGCACATATGAGTTCAAAAAGGAAATAAAATGTGTTTCTCATGAGATACCGAGACTATATAGCTGCCTTGTTTTGTGCCCTGTCCAGACGTGATCTTTAACAAGAATACACATCTAGAGAGACTTTCAAAAACAAGTGCAAACAACAGTACTCTCACAGGCTTTCTGTCTAAAATCCCATCCCAACCCAATTTCCTAATATGTTCCCGAAGACATCTTCGGAATGAAGAAGAAGTTAATAGATCCATTTAGCCTAATGCTTGTGTCTAATCTGTCCTCCACATACATAACATCCAGATATATTCTGTACTATAAATGGAATCTTAAGCCTTATTTAGATTGGAGTACAATTTCCATTGGGAGGCATATAACAATGATTATCAGTGTATTCCTGGTATTTCCTGCCAGTCAAAATCATATTGTTACCTTCTATAATATTCAATATCAGTAACTCCTGGCGATAAGCTGTGTCGTATCCAGATTAACAAGGTGGTATAGATTCCATTACAGCACATCCTGTGCTTTTTTTGTTCAGTATAAAGAAAGACAATCCAGGAAGTGCTCACTCTTTTCTGTCATGTCGTGCCAAGACTCAAACAAAACCAAGTGCTGGCTGAGTTTCAAACCTTGAACAATAAAATATAAATGAGGTTTATAAGGACTTGTCAGAAAAGTGATGCTTCTGGGGGTTTCAGAGACCTTATTGAGTTCCCAGCACAGGCATAGCCTAAATACATGTTATAACCATGTGACCAAGGTATGACCAAGCTCAATCTGTGCATGCCGTAAGCCTTTTAAACAAACTTTCTTACTAGCGTTGCCAGATTTGTATCCTCCATTGAGACTCTTGATGTCAAGGAATTATTGGAAATATTATCATGATGTATATTCCTGCCTTGCAGCCAATGATTCTGGGTGGGCCCTGGATAAACTGTGACCCTGACGAGCGCTGTGGGTAAAGGAATGACTGACTTTCATGATTTTTGCCTGTTGAACACAGAGGTGAGGTGAAAGTGAGTTATTTGCCGACTGTGCTTGCACAAAGACGAATGTGATGTCTGCATTTAACTCATCCATGCAGTGAAACACACACACCAGTGAACACTAGGGGGCAGTGAACACACTTGCCCAGATCGGGGGCCAACCCCAAACCACAGCACCCGGAGAGCAGTTGGGGTAGTTAGGTGACTTGCTTAGGAGCATCTCTGTCTTGTCTTGCCCTGTGCAGTGACAAGACCGGTTTCCTAACCACTAGGTCACGGCTGCCCCAGCTGGCAGAGCGTGGTCAATGTGATGTAACTCAACCAAGATAAGCTAAGATGTTTAAAGGCTGAGGTTGAGGCTCAGAAAGATCAGAATAATATAAGAACAAACAACAGTAGAGTAATAAATGTAACACCAGTGTTAAATAGATACCAATAAAATTAGGATAAGGTAAAAAAATATATAGAGAGAAAAAGAAAAAGTTGAAAAACAATACTGTTTTTTTTATATTTCTTAGCAATTAAGTCTTTGAAAGTATAAGAGCAACAGCGATTTCATTCAGAGCTGTCCAGCTGGGAAGGGCATTGTTATACATCACACTTAGAATGGGCTCATTTACAGAAAAGAACCACACTGGAGGAAATAGGAGAGTCAGGCCTGATACAATGGGCCATTTTTCAGAGTCCAGTGATGATGGCAGAGATCCGATTACCTAGGATGATAATGGAGGCATCACACTGTGGCTTGGCTTCAAACGCAACATAGGAAATGTTTGAGTTAGTATGCTGTTTTGGTTGTCAGATTTCTCTCATTTTCGCCCTCTCTCTCTCTCTTTCTCTCTTTCTTTCTCTCTCTATTGCCAAGCCAAACTGTCAAAAAGACATAATGAGATCCAAATTGCACATATTATATACGCACACTCGGTCGATAAACTAACATTCTCCATCACTATGAAAAATACTAAGGGTTTGTCATGGAAAACGTGGGATTATCAGCTCGAGTTGACAACGAATGCAGCAACCCGGGGACCCAGCCATCTAAGCAGGGTGCTTATCATGCCCGACTCATTTTTGCCTGACTTACTGGTCAGGAATCAACATTTATCATCCCCTTTCACCATTCATCACACTGTCCACCTCTCCTTTCACCCGGCACTACAGCTTCACCTCACATGGCCCTTGTGCAGTTTCACAGCCTGGCGTCTGGGGACTTCCTCTCACAAAGTGGGCAAAGTGCAAAGAACAACTGGAGAAAAACAAGAGTCTCTCAACAGGGGCAAAAATCACATTGAACGGAGTGGGGGCCTTTCCTCCTCCACCCTTGAACTCCAAGCCATGCGAGGAACCAGAGGTGATAAGAAGACATTCTCGGCTGCTCTCTTACCAGCCCATATAATTCCTTCATGGTCCACTTCTGCTCTGATACTTCCTGATCTTGTGTATGTGCCATTCTTTGACAGATTCTACTGCAAGCATCTTTCTTAGACTACGTCAATAAGTTTGATTTACTTTGCTTTAAATTTCATGCAGGTTTCAGAGCATTCCAAAGTAGCTATATCTGGCTAAATGTGAACTGAGGATCGATGAGACAGTCAGCATGTAAAGGTCATTCGAACAATACACTCATTTCACCTTTACGCTTTACCGTTTAATAGGGCCAAATTTGTATCGGTTTGTTTAGACTCTTTTTAATTATGACATTATATGAATATGTTCTAATAAATGAAGAACATACACACAGGAAATTGGCCTGTGCATGTAACCTATCCATGCAGTGAAACACATAATAGGGGCAGTGAACACAACAGGAGGCAGATGGGAGTTAGGTGCCTTGCTCATGGGCACTTCAATCGTGCCTGAAAATAAAAAGGTGGGAATGAATCTATTATTCTTCTTCTCATGATTTTCCAAAAAGATAGACGATGCAACTTCTGTGGAATTTATTTTTTCTTCCCATACAAGTATGAAATGCATATCACTGAAAGGCAAGTGGCATTACATATAAAACTGTATTATTACACTGCAGTGATTTTTCTCTGCTGAAAGCACTGTCTTATATGTAAGTATTATACATCAGTTTTTATGTTCATCACTTGCTCAGGAGTTCTGGAAGACTCCAGTGTATCTTTGTTCAATTTTTCAAACAAACCTCAATACTACAAGTCTACATAAATATTAGAATTGAAATATTGCATTCAATTTGTGCATTACTAAGCACAGACATGGTGTTTATGTGTATTCCAACAATCTTTTGTTTCAGTGCCGAGACAAATATGGACCACATAAGGACCAAAACATACAGGTATTAGTATATTAAATCTATCTTATACATCTTACACTGCAGTACACAGTAACAAATCTAAATCCCTCATATATAATTGCCCATTAAACAACCCTGACAACCAAAAAATAAGCAATGAATATGTATTAAATAGTGAAAACCAGGAACAAATCGAAACACTGAAAATGGGATTCGATCAGGCACACAATAAAGAAGGTTAATAACAAACTGCAGTAGGCACACGTTCAGTTAAGCGGAGAGAAAGTGGAAATGGAAGAACAAGAAAGAGTTGAAGAACATCAGAGACACAACAGAACAAAACTGGAACTCAACACCTGGGAATTGAACATTGCTCAACCCACCGGAGAGCAGTTTACGCTAGCATGTGAAGTCTGAACAGAGGAAAGTAAATCGTTTATATTCAGTCACTGGCACTTGAAGTCTACTGCCTGTGGTTGTAAAATCAAACCACGTAGTGGAAATGAAATCAAGCCGACAAGACCACATAGATAAAGCATAAAATCATCAGTGGTAATTAATGTTTTACATAGTAAAATATTACTTCATAGGGTAACAAGCGATTGAACTGGGTTCATTCAACTCAAATAAATAATTGATTCAAATATTAGGTTCATTTGAAATATTTATGTGAGTTGAATAAATCTAGGTCAGCTGCTACACTAAGTCATTTTTTAGGTTAGGTTCAAGTTATCTATTAGAAATATGCACATGGTTGGATTTTTTTTCTGTCAAGGTCATATGTGCTTCAGATAGCTTTTACCTATTGTTTAAAGAATTTTGTCAGAAATGCATAAACAATTCTTGATTTGCATATGCCGGCTTGTTAAGATGTTGGGGTCGGAGCGCAGGATCAGCCATGATACTGCAACCCTGGAGAGGAGAAAGGGTTAAGGGCCTTGTTCAAGGGCCCTACAATGGAAACTTAGTGGCGCTGGCCCATACATAGCTATAAATGTAACATAAACTGGACAAAAATGTATTCACATTTCTCAGGCGCGATTTCTAGAGATGCTAATCCTCCTACTCACGTGGAAAAAAAATCTATACAGACGATTGAAAAACGTGAAATTTCACACAGACAGTAACCCAACCTCAGGATCGAACCAGAGTCCCTGGAGCTGTGAGGCGGCAGTGCTACCTGCTGCTCTGTCATACGTTTCTATGGTAATTTCAGAGACAAAATGAAAATGTGTTCTTTTCATAAACACTCGTAATATATTAAACAGTCTTTACATATTGTAATTATAATCTAATAATGTAAATAGTAGTTGATGCAAATCCTGGTATCAGTATGATTTACAGATTTTGCTTTTCCGTAACTGCATTAGCAGCAGGATGTGAGGGAGTCTCGCAAGAAGATGTGTTGTTCAAACATAACATACAATATTTCTTTATGCAGGTTTATGATCTAGCGCAAGTTTATGGCCTAGTGCAAGTTTATGGAGCGCATCCTTATGACAGCAGTAATGCCCAAATCGCTAAGGAATTGTTTTTATTTAAAGCGAATCAGGAAAATCAATTGTGAAATAAAGCTTTCTTATTTTAATTTCTTGCTCACATTGTTAGGCAGCGACTGTCAAAATCAATGAGAATTTGGAAACAGAGTACATTTCATATTCAGAGTCAGAATAAATGGTCAGGGTGGCCAATGATTGGTCATAGTTACTGCAGATCAGTAACAGGTTATGCTGACTGACCATGATTAAACATTTATACTCTGATGGGAATGGTCTCTTCCAGGAGGACAATATCCCTCAAGGTCTTGGTGATGGGTTTGATAAGGATGAAAAATGATGTAAATCATATGCTGACTCTCACATTTACCAGATCTCAGATTGGAAGGTGGGCCCCAACTGCAATGAACCAGCTTTGGGGGGCCCAGCTTGCAAAAGGTTGAGAACAGCTGCTCTAGGTGTTTGTGTGCATGTGAGCTTCTTGTGGTTAGTAAACAAGCTAATTATGAACTGGAATTAAGTACACTAAAAGCACGCAGGCAGCTTAAATAAACACACTCCTTTCACTCCTCTAAGCTGCTTATCCTACTGCTGGGTTGCCAGAGGTGCTGGAGTCTATCCCAGCATTCACTGAGCAGAAGGCAGTGAAACACCCTGCACAGGTCACTAATGCATCGCAGTGCAGACACACAGACACACACTCACACCTAGAGGCAATTAAGTACCGTCAATTTGTCTCACTTTGAACTGTAGGAGAAAACCCACACAGACACAGGGAGATCATGCATACAGAAAGGACCCTGGCTGCCCAGCAGGGGAATCGAACCAAGGCCCTTCTTGCTGAGAGCCGACAGTAATACCTACTGCACCACTGTGCTGCCCACCTCAATAAACCGAAACAGAAACCTTCATCTTCACCTTCAGCAAGAGTTATTGCAGTATAACAAGGCATACATCTCTCTTTGGATTTTGCTGCTATTGGCTGTGAGTTAACTAGGAAGCTAAATAAGCAACATTCCTGCCAGTTGGCTTAAGAATAGCCTGCTGCTAAGAGTGAGAGCATTGTAGGCAATTAATTAGCCTTTCTTTTAATTAGCTGGCTTTACCGTGCTGCAAGCCATGTTACCAGGGTGCAGACTCACTTCACTTCACTTTCACTTTCAGATAATAATAATAATAATAATAATAATAATAATAACAACAACAAAACAACAATAATAATAATGATGATGAT
>JAOVVF010000036.1:8776119-8802887 GCA_028565595.1 Duopalatinus emarginatus | reverse complement strand
ATCCTGACTTTCTTTACTAACGACTATTTACAGCTCATTGTGGCGTTTGTCTTTCACATAGTAAAAACTTCTTTACATTTCTTTGTATGTGCCTAAGACTTTTACACAGTACTGTACATTATCATATGCTGAGGTTTTTAGTGAGCATTCTTCATTTAGGACTTTTTAGCAGTCAAAGGTAAAATAAATAAATAAATAAATGTCCTTCTTGAGTTTAAAAAAAGAAATAGGAGAAGCTGGTAAGGGAATCAAGCACCATGAAACATAACTGCAAACGGATAAAATGTTAAAAAAACGTTTTGTTCTATAATGAATAAGTGTTAGCATTGACTTGCTGTTTGATTCCTCTGTGCACTTTTATCTAATAACTGTATGATCGCATTTTATTATTACTAATGTGTGTGCGCCAATCATTATTACAACCACTCATCCAGTAATTACTGCACAATTACTAGTACATGCCAACGTTTCTTACTGGTTATTGACATGTGTCTTTGTGTTTCCAGCATCGATACAGCAGGCGTGATTAACAGAGTGTCACAGCTATTCAAGGACCATCGAGACCTCATCATAGGCTTTAATACCTTTCTGCCCCCTGGCTACAAGATAGACGTGCAGACTAAGAAGTGCAGACATGGTGAACACTAGGCCGGGGTGATATGAGGAAAGTCGACTATGTGCAATAACACTGTTCTGTATTGCAATGAAGATATGTCATTTTGCAATACGTAAACAAATACTGAAGTATGTGCATATCAGCGATACACTTCCTATGCCTTTCTGCATCTGTTGAAAACAAATCTGGGGTCAAAACAACTTAAATAACTGAATTAATATAAATTGAACATGGCAATTAAAAATAAGTGTAATGTCTCCTTTTACAATCATCAAGGTCCTCGACCTAGCCCAACAAGGTGCAGGCACCTATATTATGATGTAGAAAGTAGAGTAGGGCCACTAAATCAAGCAAAAAATTAGAAAAAAATGTACTGCACTGGGCAAGTTACTTCTAAAACAGCAAGTTGCCAGGTCCTCGTCAACCACATTTGCCTCTCTCTTTTCTTTCTCAGCCATCATGCTAGCTAACCACACACTCACAAGCAAATTGACACCAATTAATCTGAGGGTAGCTGACGGGTAGCTGGGGCTTCTTTTAATTGGCCAAATGGTGTAAATGCATGGCCCGTGTATTCAGAGCTCTATCTGATAGGTCAGATGTTCACATGCTGAATGTAAATGCATGGCGCATGTAAATTAAATAACTCCTCTTATTCAGGTATTTTCAGGCAGTCTTTTGCCATGTCGCGGATGTTCATGTACTGTGGACATCAGTGGGCATTCGTCAGACACCCTAACTTTTATTAATACAACCGAGCAGTTTAGGGTTAATAGCCTTGCTCAAAGGCCCAGCCATGGTAGCTTCTGATCATAAGTCCTTAGCATCTTAGCCACTGAGCTCCCACCAGTATGAAATCATGTCTTTGCTTTGTATCACTGATATAATAATATTTAATAGAAGCACCTATTAATACACATGTTCGTGTCTCTGTAAAATAAATAGCAAAATTTTGTTTACACACTTAAGACCTTCGTAAAAAATGACGACAGGATGTGATTTAGTGATGTTAGATAAATTGCCACTAGGTGTAAATGATTGTGTGAATGTATTCATGTATGAAGCCCTGTGATGGACGTTTCCATCCAGTCTGTATTCCTGTATAGGCTCTGGATCAGAGTAAAGCACTTTCTGATGATGAATAATTGAACAAATGATACCTGAGGTGCCTGAAGGTATTATTTATCATTACTGTGGTATTTGAGTTAACTGTATCGACATTATGGGCATTTTCTGTTGAACTGTGTTTGGCTGTAGGTCTTTCTGCAGATATCTTGCACTTTAACTTTTCTGTGATGTGACTAATGAAGAAGAGCACCCACACTTTTAGGATTCTTTAAACTATAGATCCAACTGTTGTAATAAAAATATAAACAAATAAATCAAATTTTAACTCTGAGTTTTTGTTAATAGTATTTTATTTTTATTTGTATGTAGGAGACGTCCTCTCATACAACTGCTATTTATCAGCGGTTGCAGTTTTTATTTATATCCATGAGACCAGAGTGCTCAGGACAGAGGAGTAAACGTTTTCTGATTTCTCAGCAACACAAAGCTGTTTTTTTTTTTCTTCTTCTCATTTTCTCTCTGATTTATTTATTTATTTATTACACATTTTGTCTTTTTTTTTTGCATTAGCTCATCATATACTAATATTTTCATATTAAAAATTTCAAGAGACAAAAAAGAGATGTGATGTACTCTTGATAGCCACTATTAGGTAATCAATAACAGGAACTAATTTCTTTGTTGGGAAAATTACACTGCAATCTCAACAACTTGTATCCAAAACCTTATACACTATTTGTAATGCTTGTTATCAGACTTGGATTATTTGAATGAGTTGTTATTATAGGAGAGATTACGTACTAGTATGAGCACTTCAGGATAAACTCTCATCTTATACCTGCAGAATAAACCTTTATCATTCATCTTACAGTTGTAACTATTGTCAAAGCTGTGCTGTTATAGAAAATTCATCAGGAGTTTTGATTATTGAAGTGTGGTCCTTGTGCACACCCCATGTATACTGCTTAAAATGACAGTAAGTAAGGCGAACTATTTGCCTACTGTGCTTGCACACAGAGAAATGTGACCTCCGCATTTAACCCATCTGTGCAGTGAAACACACACTAGTAAACACTAGGAGGCAGTGAACACACTTGCCCAGAGCAGGGGGCAGCCCCAAACCACGGCGCCCGGTCAGCAGTTGTGCTTGCTCAAGGGCACTTCATTCGCGTCTTGTCTGTTCTGGGGATCGAAACTAAGACCGCTTCTCTAACCACAATGCCAAGGCTGCACCACCAGTACTTAAAAGAAGCTTAACTGCTTAATGATCAACTTAATAAATGGAAATAACATGTGTGTGTTTGTTTACATGTTTACTGCTATAGAAAGTGCAACACTCAACACGTACTTATGGCTTCTTGAGGCTTATTGGAATATATTCAAATATAAAGAGGACACTCATTTGTTCATAATACAGATGTTCAGAACAGCTGCAGCTGTGTTTATTTCTTCAAGCTAAATAAATAAATAAATAAATAAATAAATTAGCAAGCAAGTAAATAAATAAATAAACAAATATGCAAATTTGATGTGATTTATTAAGAACCAATAGGATCATTTTGCTCACTAAACCAGGCAGTCACATTGGCCGGTGGGCGTTTACTCCAAGAAGATAAGGCGGGAAGCGTCAACGGATTGACCAATCAGTTCGCGAAACGGGCGTTCCCGTGAGAAAAACCACGCCCTCTAGCTGAAAAATCGTTCCGAGGTTGTTTTCCCGATTTGAGCCAATTAGCACGCTAGCATGTTCCTGGAGCTCCGGCGCCTTGGATGGAGGCTTGTTATATTCCCCTTGATTATCGCGTCCGTTTGATTTTACGCCACTAAAACCTTTTCTCGCATATATTATTTTTTTTCTAAATAAATCTGGACTGACGAGACTCGAACATAACCAGGGGACTTAGTTTGTCTGCGGTCGAGGTGAGTTTTCTGATCTATTTACTTAACTAGCATTGCTAACTAGCACGTTAGCCTAGCATCCACGACTGATTTAATGAATTAGCACCCGGTATTTAGTCTGTTTACGTTTTAAAACCAGATTATACCCTGTTGTCAAAACAATCTGCACTGTAGCCGAGTTGTGACGGCTTAACCCTGACACCAGCTAGTTAGCAAGACTAGCATCTGAGTGAGCTAACGCGGTTATAATCACCAATAAACCTTTCAGAATCAGTCTAACAACAATCAGATGAAGTCCTGCACTTATTACATGCTGTTATTTTTTCCCATCAACACGCAGGATTTGATCGTTAGCCTGGCTTGTTTTGGTGGAGCTGCTAACGCTAGAAGTCATTGAACAGCACTTCCTGATTTCATAGCTAGGTTATTTAGCCAAGCTAGCAGAATTAGCATGAGCTGTAGTAGGAACACCTAGGAAGGAATTTATTAATACATGATTAAACACTTCAGTATAGATTTCCAGTCACACAGATGTTGTCGCTTCACACAAAAGTAATATTACTGATATTTCTCAGAAACATACAGCATGTCTGTGTGTCGCGTTGCTAGGGCAGTCAGTTCTATCCACGTTAGCAACCATGCTAGCTAGCTAGCATACCATTTGCTACAACTAGCATGCTTGCTTTACTTAGCATGTTAGCTCTCTTTTACGTGTATATTTTAAAATGTGAGCCATAATTCATAGCGAAAGTCTGTATTTCATCCATGTTCAGTTACAATTTGTCCCTGTTACTGCAAATATATTATCTAGCTAGCATGCTAGCATGTTTGGCTAATGATAACGGAAGAATAAACCCGGGGAAAGTCTTTAAAACGTCCAGAGATTTATGAATATCCACGTCCCTGGTTTGTTTAACTGGCTCAGTTGTGTATATTTAATGTTTATTGATATGGTAATGTGTACACTTGTGGGGTAGCTAGCTTAGCTTAGCTGTGTGGTGTGTAATGGTTGCCAGCTGTCTCAGTCACAGGCCTGTAACACACACACTTGGGGAGGGGGGGGGCGGGGTTGGTGTGTGTGTGTGTGTGTGTGTGTGTGTGTGTGTTGAGGTGGGTGGGGGTGTGTTAGGGGCAGAAATCAAACTCTTTATGTACAACTGTGCAAACTTTTTCAAAAACTTTGGCCACTCTTTATGTCCGGAGTTGAGTTTCATGATTAAAGAAAAGTGCTGTTTGAACACTTCTGCCTGACATAAAGCTGTGAGTGTGTGTGAGGAGAGCTGGAGAGCAGACCGAGCCTGCAGTCCGCCTTGTTGACATTGGCCTTGGTGTTAATAGCAGCTGCAGACTGCTGAAATCTCCTCAGCCATGTCAAGCTCAGCTGTCTTTCCCTTCTGTATGTTGCTTTCAAATATCCAAACACTGACAGGATGTCTGGATACACAACCCGAGAACCCCAAAGTCATGTTTTGCCTGCATTTTTGTTCATAATGCTTCATTTGGGCAGCCGTAAGCTTGAGGTCAAGGAACCGGCCTTGTGATCAGGTCACCGGTTCGAGGCGCGGCTGAAGTGCCCTTGAGCAAGGTGCACAACCTCCGACTTCTTCCCAAATGTTGTGAATGGGGTCACCCACTGCTCCAGGCTTATGTTTTACTGCAGGAATATGTAAAATTCCTCTTTGTGCAAGCACAGTGGTCAATGAGTCACTTTACATCAGAGTCCAGATGCTGAGGATCTTGCAATATTTATGTACAAATTTTGTTCCAAAACTTCTGACGCCAACACATAGCAATCAAATTACTCATCGATCCAGTGTATAAAACATTGCAGTAGCCATAGAGTGACTTCTGTCATTTATTCATCTTCAAGAACCGTTTATCCTGGTGGATCCGAAAACCTGATCCGGGTACACTGGGAATGAGGTGGGAATACACCTCAGGTTAGATTCTGTCCACACACATTGTCATAGGCTGCGTTGAAAATCATTCCCAACTCCCAACTTGTAAATGCAAAAGAAAATATCGCTGTATGGATATCTATATACATGTCTCAGTATGGATACTTACAACATCAGACGTAAACAAAGCAACAGCTTCCTTCATTTAATTGCGTTATTTTAAAAAGTATTTGCTTTGACATTCTTTAGACTTATTTGTTCAGTAAATCTAAAAAATAGACTGCACCTGTTTATTCATTTGCCTATTCAGAATCTGAAATTGATACTTTTGGTTTGTTTACTGTTTCGTTTGGTTAAGTTTCACACTGCACACAATTAAGTGAACTAAGACAGTAAATAGGTTCCCTGTGCACAGTTTTTGTGCTGATGTTAATACCAGAAGAAGTTTGGAACTTTTGGAACAGTTTTTGAGCCAGCAGAACATTGGCGACTTTTACCTTCTATGTGCCTCAGCTTCAGTATTTTGAATTTGGCACCTCTTGGCTTGATTTAGCAGCTCGCATAAACATAAATATGCAGCATAGAGCCCAAAATACACAGCATGTTTGGTTCACTTCCTGCAATTCAGTTTATTCAGGGTTGAATCCTTTTCAGACTTTAATCAAACCATGGTAGTTTTCTTGGGACGGATATGACCTCAGGTTGTTTTGGTCCTCACCTGAGTGAAGTTGTTATGTTTTTACTTGTCTAATGAACTGCACAGAGGCACAGAATACCAGAGTTCAATTCCAGTGAACTAAATGCCATGTTCATGAAAGCAACACAAGTCTCTCAACCAGAACAGTGCCAAATTTTTGCATTTGCTTGGGCGTTGCGGATGTTTTAGGTTTTTTTTATAAGAATTGCGTTGCGAAATGCTGACATGTTGAAATGTGGTGACACATTAGTTTTTTGGATGTGAAAAAATGCGGAGAAACTAAACTACTGATGTAACAATACAAAACTTTTTTTAAGTAGCTAAAGAGTGACCTGGTTTTTTCTCATTTTTTTTACCTGTTAAATTTTATACATTATAGGAGTGAAAACATTAGTTTCAATCCTACTACTGTCATAGTCATAATACTACAAACGTATATACTTGTCTAATATTAACATTGTTATTGTGATCCACGTTGAGTATCACCAGTAACTATTGCATACTTTACTATAAAAGAAGTTGCAATCAGTTCTCTTATGTGTAGTAATCTATGTATCTGGTGGTATGTGTCACGTATTGTTTTGATGGTGGCAAATTACTATAAGGAAATACTGCAATGCATATTGTATGCCACAAACGTCTTCAGGTTCCATGATATTAGCTTTTGCCTCTAGTCTCTCTCGGCTCTTTGTTCTGCTCCTCATAAATCCACTCTGATCTGCTCTTTACTGTTTTAGATTCCACTGTTCTGTGGAGTATGAGTACACAATGAAGCGGCGCTCGGACGATCAGGAAACAGCGTTTGGGTCTCAGCGGCGGCTCCCCGGAGCCACAGAAAGCTTTCATCACCGCGTTGTTGCCGCTGCATCTTCCGTCTACGGGGCTGCCTCAGAAAACATGCAGCCCGCTGCCGGTGTGCAGTACCCTCAGGTCCCTCAGACCTTTCAGGTATGTGATGGATGCTGTCTGCATGTCAGCTGTATATAGATAGACACTCAGATTACATACATGGTTAATTAGCTTATTTGTAAAGCTTAACTGTAATGTTTAGTCACGTTTATTAACTGCAACAAATGACTGTTGTGTTTTGTTCAGTTACGCAAAACCTATAATTATTAGTGCTTATTAAACAGTTTTTGGTTTTCTCTCTCAGGTGCCCTTGGCTCAGAGCTCTGGAGGACATGGACACAGCGAGAGCCCCGCAGTGCACGCCGGCGCACATCATCACGGCCCCGTGGTCCAGCCTACAGGAGCCAACGTGGGTCAGGGTCACTCTCATGCCCCTCCTGCCACTGCTCCAACACCAGGCCAGCAGCAGTTCCAGAGGCTTAAGGTACGACTTCAGTCTATATTTAGACTCCATTGAGTTGATACAGCAAACACAAGTGTACCACTGATTGAATGTTCATTGCAACTGCTCTGTTGTGTCCGGCAGGTGGAAGATGCTCTTTCCTACCTTGATCAAGTGAAGCTCCAGTTTGGAAATCAGCCTCAGGTTTACAACGACTTCCTGGATATCATGAAAGAATTCAAATCTCAAAGGTCAGATTGAATTGACTGCTGCTATTAAAGATCTAGGTTCTTGTCTGTAAAATGAACGTAAATTGATATTAAACGTGTATTTTAAGCTTTAGTCATCGTGCAGAAATGCGTGTGAGTGTGCAGCATTTTGTTTTCTTTGAAAGCGTTGTATTAGACAAGTAGTATTAAACCACTGGCAAAAAATGCTGAATGCTTGATTGGTCAGAAGTTGGTGATCATTTTTTAGTAATATCAGCTCTGACAGTTCTAGCTGCAATTACAGGTTCATATTAATGCACTTGTTCCTTATTCTCGGTAACACTTACCCAGGGAATTATATAGCAATTATATAGCAGATGCTCCACATAAACTGGTTAAAAATGTGTAAAATATCTGTCTATGAGGAGATGTTTATTTAGAATTTTTGGAAGTCAGCACTTTTATTGCAGTCTGAGGAATAGCTGTGATTTTTTTCAATACTTGGAAAGTCAGGGGTTTTTTTACTTAAAGGAAGGAAATAACAGCGGCAGGAGAAGGCGTGACTGTTTATAGTTGCTAACAAAACATGCTGTTAATATTGGTGAATTGCTGTGCAATAAGAGGATTACCAAACTGTGGGTCATACTGTTATTGAAAAATATTGAACTTTTTGTTGGTGGTAGTGATTGTCTCTACACACGAGATTGCATCAGATGACCCAGTTGTTGCGTATTTTCTTTTACCGACACATTATGTTTTATTTCTCTCATAAGAGCTCACCATGCTGCATGCAGTAGTGCATAGTCAAAACTGATTATACTTTTTATGTCAGCTAATAATTTTTTGGTGGATCTGCTACATCAGGCTATATTATTACTGTTACTGTTACATTATTCAAAAATATTCCTGTGATACATTATTTTTCTGACATAAAAAAGAGAAACATATGTTTATGTGTGTATTGTCAGTAATATCAGCATGATAGCAATTTATTATTAATAATGTTTTTGTGACATGCTTAACTACACACACTCATTATGTAATTACTGTGCAATGACATGCCAAAGTCCTAACCAGTTATTTAAATGCATGATGTGTGCCTATGTGTTTCCAGCATCGATACACCAGGCGTGATTAACAGAGTGTCGCAGCTATTTAAGGGCCATCCAGACCTCATCATGGGCTTCAATACCTTCCTGCCTCCGGGCTACAAGATAGAAGTGCAGACTAACGACATGGTGAACGTAACAACCCCAGGACAGATCCATCACATCATGCCACATGGTGTTCAAGTGCAGAACATCCCCGTAACGCAGCAGACTCCGCACCAGAGCCAGACATCGGCGCCCGCCAGCACCGCTGCTCTCCCCATGCCCAGTCAGCCCACGCCTGCCAAGATCAGCAAGGTACCATTAGGAGTGTCCTTGATGTTTGTGTGTGTGACAACGATGCCTGATGCTTATCTTTAAGATTTCAATATCAATAGCACATTCATGAAAATTATGTTCCCTACAGCCCATGCAGTCTCCTGCTCTGACCCCGACCAGCCAGCACAATCCGTCCATCCCGTCCTACGCCTCGCCCCGCTCCCCGTCAGTCCAGTCTCACACGCCAGTGAGCAGCACACCTGCCAGCGCTCCTCCACTGCAAAACAACCAGCCAGTGGAGTTCAACCACGCCATCAACTATGTTAACAAGATCAAAAACCGTTTTCAAGGCCAACCAGATATCTACAAAGCCTTTCTGGAGATTCTGCACACATACCAGGTGAGAGGATAGATAGAGTGGATAAGAGACTTTTTTTTTTTCCTACAGCAAGTGGTATAAGCTCTACTGAACAAAGGTCATTTCTGGTATCTTGTAGTTAAAAGGCTAAAATCTCCGGATGATCAGGAGAAGTTTTTAAAGTGTCGCAATGAAATAAACCAACACAAATATTTACCAAGAAAAAGGATTTTCTAAGGAATAGTTAAGAGGTGCTGGGCTACAGAGCAGCCATCAGGCCACATTAGACATATTTAGTGTAATATAAAGTAACGGTATTTGTGCAGAAAGAGCAGCGAAACGCAAAGGAAGCTGGCGGGAACTACACTCCGGCTCTCACTGAACAGGAAGTGTACGCTCAAGTAGCCAGGCTTTTCAAGAACCAGGAGGATCTGCTGTCAGAGTTTGGACAATTCCTGCCAGATGCCAATAGTTCTGTGGTAAGCAGTTTGTAGAATAGTGTTAACTTTAGCTTTTAATGATGGCATGAGTGTAATTGGCAATTAAAAATTATATCTTTTCTGCATAGTTATTGGGCAAAACTAGCACAGATAAGCCTGAGCCTGTGCGCACGGATCCCAGTGGTGTGCTGAAGAGGCCTCAGATCAACAACAACAAGCAGAGATTTAACCAGAATGGCTGCCAGATTCGCAGACACTCTGGACCTGGTGCTACTCCACCGATAAAGGTAAATACCCCCACCTACGCTCCTGACTCGCTGGTGTCGTGGAATTTACCATAGTGGTTTATTAAACTGCACGTC
This sequence comes from Duopalatinus emarginatus, assembly GCA_028565595.1. NCBI lineage: Eukaryota > Metazoa > Chordata > Actinopteri > Siluriformes > Pimelodidae > Duopalatinus > Duopalatinus emarginatus. The sequence goes on along the minus strand of JAOVVF010000036.1, from coordinate 8,792,682 downwards.
TTTTTGTTCTTAACAGAAAAAGCCAAAGTTTATGGGGAAGGAACACCCAGTGGCTGAAGGCAGCAAATTTGGAATCGGCACTGAATCTTTATTTTTTGAAAAGGTAAGTCCATGCAAGATTTTTCTTCAGGGTTGGACAAATCAGTCGCTAGCCCACAAGGCAAGTGGAAGCTCCAGGGTGCAGTGTCTTATATTTCGGTCGATCACTAGACCGACTTGGCTAAAAACAGGTAGTTAATGGGTAAGGGATTATGTATAGCAAGTGAAATAAACCCACACAGGCTGATGCAAACTGATCCAGGGCCCCAGCACCAAGCAAAAGGGGTTATTTCAAAATAATGACCATCCTGCTGTGTAGTATTCCTCAAATCAATCATTTGACACAAAATAATTATACATTTTTTTTAGCTTTTGTTAAAAATAGTTCATTAAATATTGTGGTTGAAGCTGCGTCTATAACAAAGTAAACTCTTTAGTCTTCTAAGATTAGTCCAGTTAGCATTATAGTTCTCCAGATATTTAAAAATAATTATTAGAAACTTTTCTATGGAGTGATATGATTGGACTTGATCCCGTCTTGAGTCTATGATAGAACTATACTGAACTGTTCATAGCAGTGGTCTGTTATTCACAGCTGATGTCTGCTGTTCAGAAATAACAGATGACAGATGCTGTAATTGACCAGTCTGAATACAGTATTCACCAAAGGCTCGTAATGAAACGTAATAACATATGATGAGTTAGTTAATGCTTTAATACAGACTAAAAGAAGCAAGTTACTATGTTATTATCGTCTGTATAAGTTGTTTTTATTTGTCACGTATAAATTACAGCAGCATTTACTTGGGGTCAGAGTGCAGAGTCAGCTATAACACAGCACCTCTTGAATAGAAAGAGTTAGGGGGGCCTATAGTGGCAGCTTAGCAGTTCTAGGGCTTATACTCCAACCTTCTGGTCAATAACACATCCCTTAACCACTAAACCACCAATAAAAAAAGTTAGACTCCAAGTAGTAGATGGCAGTGCCTTGACAGTATTATGTGTCGCAGGCCTCCAGGAGCTCTAACGTTCTCACCTTTTTGTCGCTCATACAACACACAAACTGACTATTTCTAATGTAACATATTATGTTTTGTGCAAAAGTCACAGACGAGCGTTTCGGCCATGAGCTGAGCTTTTAGTTCTTGTGAGGAGTCTGTGGGGTGTTTAACTGATGGTTTTGTTAGCTTCCACACACCTGCCTATTTCTGAATAATAAGAGGACATCTGTGCACAATAATTCATCCTCCCAGTAGATATAATTAAAGGCTGAGCACCATCTAATAAAAGTGTCAAACACATACATACAGAGGACTTTGAGTACCTAACTTGTGATAATCGATAGCCAGAAAACAGTTTATTTTTTCAAATTCAATGCGGCTTAAAAGACTGTTATTTAGCCCCGCCCCCACTGTGCAGAAACGCCGAAGGTGGCGCACGTGTCAGCACTAGTAAAGGCACATATGGTAATGCAAAATGACAAAAAAAAACATGTATTTCATCCTCTTCACAAAATTCTGAAATATCATCGGAATCTGAAAAACCAGCACTGGGAAATTCCCAGTCCAAGTCAGTCAAACTGGTGTTTTACCGCGGCGTTGTTTACTGTTGTCCACCAGTGACGTCGCACAGAAGCATTTAGAATTTCCGTAATTTTTTTAGATTTTTTAGATATTAATTAGATATTTCAGTAATGAAATCCGCAGGCGTGTCCATTAGGTGGTGCTTAGCCTGTAATGTGCCTTTGTTGGTGTGTGTAGTGCACTAGGCAGCTTGTGCCAGGCTAGTGCCTTGTGCACCCTTGCCATGGCAATGCATATTGTGTGCTTCAAACCCAGACAACACTACATACATGAAGATGTCAAAAATGTCAAACACGTTAATGGTTCTCATCCTCAGGTGAGGAAAGCACTAAGAAGCGCAGAGGCCTATGACAACTTCCTGCGCTGTTTAGTGATTTTTAATCAAGAGGTAATCTCACGAGCAGAACTAGTGCAGCTGGTGCTACCTTTCTTAGGGTAAGTGTGATTATGCTAATGCGCCAAAGAAAGACTGTTTTATGAGGCGTATACTGTTATTAACTTAATCAGGATGGCACATCAGATATAAAGTGTAATGATGATATTGATCCTTAATAAAGCAGATGGTATATTTTTCTGTGCAACGTATCATTCAGTCTAATTAAACACTTTTCTGTATATGTTTTTTTTAAAGGTTACATTATAAAAATTGTGCATTTTTTTTTCAACCTGACGACAAGTACATCTTGTTTGTTTTTGTGTGACTGTCACGCGAGGTCTTAATCTTGCATGAATTTGCACCTTGCTTCATGAACAGAATGTAGGCCCTGGTAAAAGGAAGTCATGAAGCTCACACAAGTGATGTAACTGTTTTTCTGGACTGCGTCGCTTCTTGCTTGTGAATAGCTTTGCGTGTGCAATTCTCTGCACTTAGACTCATTTTAACGACAAACGCAGTAAGGTTGATTTATCAGGTTAGTTATATTGTAAGATTGATAGATTACCTTCTATCCACACATCACAGTCTGCTTTAATAAGTATCATCTGTTCATTAGATTAACACAATAAACTAAGCTAATGTTAGATAAAATCCGTGTTATTGGTTATTAAGTGTTCACAAATACCAAGATTAGATACCGTCTATTCCTACTTTAAGTGATTACATCCTAAATTTGTATTTTTACATTCAGGCTGGTTAGAACAAACGGCTAAAAGATGTGCTAAGAGGCCCGAATATGGTCTTAACCTGTATGAGAGCGTACGTTATTATATTAACAGCTCATACTGCACGATTAATTTCAAATTTAATACCTATTTCTCACAGGAAATTTCCAGAGCTGTTCACTTGGTTCAAGAACTTCCTGGGCTACAAAGAGTGTGCCCAAATAGAGAGCTTTCCCAAAGAGCGAGCCACGGAGGGCATCGCTATGGAGATTGATTATTCATCCTGCAAGAGACTGGGTTTCAGTTACAGAGCTCTGCCTAAGAGCTTCCAGCAACCCAAATGCACAGGGAGAACTCCACTCTGTAAGGAGGTAAGTGACCGTGATCTGTGGGTTTTTCACTATGGTGGCATGTTTTCTGCATTAGTCATTCTGGCTTGTCGTTAAAGATGTGCCTAAGCAAATGATGGCATTAATAAAACCTCTTAACAGAATCAGTAACTGTATTGAATAAAAGGCAGGGTTTTAATCATCGTGACTCTTCATTAATCATGTGCAGGTTCTGAATGACACGTGGGTGTCTTTCCCGTCATGGTCTGAGGACTCCACTTTTGTCAGCTCCAAAAAGACACAATACGAAGAGCACATTTACAGATGTGAGGACGAGCGCTTTGAGGTAAGAGAGCACTCAAAACCCACTTACAGTTTTTTATTTATTTATTTTTTAATTAAATGATTATAGCTATTGTACATTTATTTATATTTTTTGGCAGCTTGATGTGGTGTTGGAGACAAACCTGGCCACTATCCGTGTTTTGGAGACTGTTCAGAAGAAACTTTCACGAATGTCGGCAGAAGACCAGGCCAAATTCAGGTTGGACAACACAATGGGAGGCTCCTCAGAAGTCATTCATCGCAAAGCCATTCAGAGGATATACGGGGACAAAGCTGCAGACATCATCGACGGTCTCAAGAGAAACCCTGCCGTCTCTGTACCGATTGTTCTGAAAAGGTGAGTATGAGGTGCACGGCTATAAATAACCAGTCAGATGTAATACATTTCACTTAAAGTTTAAATACAGAAGAAAGCCATTCTTAAGCTGTCTGATCCGAGCTTTACAAAATCCCAAATGTTATTAGAAAAAATACTTTGACAGGTGCGACTTTGTTTCAAATATATATTTTTCTCCTTTTTTGACTTGTGACGGGCACGGATGCTTTAACCGTGTTTTCAGACTGAAAATGAAAGACGAAGAGTGGCGCGAGGCTCAAAGAGGCTTTAACAAGATCTGGAGGGAACAGAATGAGAAGTATTACCTCAAGTCATTAGACCACCAGGGTATTAACTTCAAACAGAACGACACGAAGGTGTTCCGCTCCAAGACACTGCTCAACGAGATCGAGACTCAGTATGATGAGGTAGGACAAATCCTGTCACTTTTTAGAACTGTTTTTTTTTTTTTTTTTTTTAAATAAATATATGTGGATGGCTGTACAGGGCAGGATTCTCGTTTGCCCTGAAAAATCGTAAAAATTAGTTTCCCAGCCTTGGAGAGCACGTGGGAAATAAGAAAATGGATCTGATGAGTTTTATTAGCAAAGTCAATTAAAAGTTAAAGCCACAGGGAATAAGTTATTTTGTACATGTACTGTACTGTACTGAATATATTCGTCTTATTTTACCCAGATAATCACATTAACATACAGTCGGTTTGATAAAGAAGAACCAGTCAAAAGGGTTGGATATTTAAGCCAGGTGTCTAATTCTGCTGTAAGGAATGTATAATGTGTACTTGGTTCTTTGGTCAGTGGTCAAGGAGCTACATTAACTAGTAAATAAATAATATGTTAAAAAAAAAAATAATTAAAAAGTACTAAAACACACTGGTTTGTGCTGTTATGGGAAAATAATCTATGACGTGTTGATGTGATTGGGCTTGATGTAAAGGATTTACTGTTACCACCATTTTACTATAATTATTCCTCTTATACCAAAATAATTTGCCAACACTTTAAATGCATTCATGAAACAAGTTCCTGCTATTACTAGCCGTTTCTGGATCTGCTCAGCCTTCTGTGCCTCAGCAGTACGTCGCTGCACAGTGAGGAGTCATCCGTGATCTGATTTTAGTGCAGCTTATGTACTATAGACTTAAATCATAAGATTATACAACTAAAATCAGCAGTTTAGTCAATGCAAAATGCGTTTGAGTTTAGTCTGTCTAAAAAAAAAAAAACTACTGATAGATACAAAGCCCTGACACTGAAGACTCCTTCCATAACAGTTGGCTGTTCTCTGAATGCAGAATCCTTTACCTTATCAATTCTACTCTTATTTTTGTTTGTTTGTTTATTACTGAGTCTGATTCTGTGGCGATCTCACTATTTACATCCCTGTGAATGAGCTGTTGTTTCAATTATGACAATTATTAATTATTATTATTATTATTGTGCGCATAAAAGCACATTTATTATAAAACCTCCCTAAAGATGACCGTAATGTCCAAGCTATGCTGTCAGAGATAAAATATCAATGATCAACTCAGCCTGAAAACGTCTCCTGGAGTATTTCTGTGTAAGATGAATATATTGAATTAAATGTGATTAAATTACTGGAGGTTTGCGGTTCACTTGGTAAACAAAAAAGATGTTTGCCATAATTACTAAGTGAACCTGAAACCTCCAGTAAGCTTGTTTTTTTTCTTCATAAGAACCCTTTAATATTAAGGATGTTGGTAGATGTGAGTCATTCTAACATGGCCTTCAATGATCAATAGGTTTTATATAAACAGTTAAAAAGAGAATTGTTCTAAAACTTTTTGTGAAAATGACCTGGGTCCTTGAGAGTCTGAGAGCATCAGGGAACTAATATCTTGTACTAATATGAAAAGGACCATAGACCTATTGTACAGAAGATTGTATAAGTGCTCGTGTTTGATTCTGACATTTTTGAAAATTTTTCCCTGTTGACTTAAAGTTTGGTGAGGCAATTTGTTTTAGAAGCAAATTTTGTTATATTATTTGAAATTGTCCTTACATCCTGACAGCATTTTTTTTTTTTTAATCTGTGACTGTTTCACGACTGTTTCACTAAAAGCCAGTCCTGTTAGTTTATTTGGTCGAAATAAAAAGACTGGATGGCCTTACCTGCCTGTCTACCTACTGACACACCTTCCCGTACAATCTGTGAAAACGTTTTCTTGGCCGTGCCATGTGTGTGAGCAAGAGTGTGAGAAAGGCTGGAGAGGGAGTGATAGTTTATCACCGTTATAACACAAGTGAGAACAGGAACTACTGTCAGTGCTGCTGTGTGTTTACATGTGGATAAGACATGAGGGAGTGGATACAGTTATCCTTGGTGATGCACTCGACTCTTCTCTCTCTCAGACTCGTGTTTTGGAGAAGTGGCTTTCGAGAGAGCCCTGAAAAGAAGGGTTTAGATATGGTTGGATAGTTTTTAAATTTAAAAATAATTTTTCCAAAAAAAATGCCTACCCGAGCTTTGAGCCATGAAGGACAGACATGTGAAATGCGTTTTTTTTTTATGAATGGCACAGCAAGAAAGCGCTTGTCCTGTTGTCAGGAAATCATGAGCTCAAATCCAGACGGTGCTACAGCTGTCCGTGGCAAAAGCTGGGTGTGCTCCCTTGGTGGAGGAGATGGCATTGCTCTGTCCTGTCAGGGTCACCCTAACTAATTGCGCCCATCCGTGAGCTTGTATATATTTGGAAGAGGGCAGATAGCACTTTCCTTCAAAGTGTTCAACTGCCCTGGGATGCAGGATGAGCTGCAGTTAGAGGAAGCGCCTGTTAAGCTTCACATTCTGCTGGATATTGTGTGACCAAGGCACAACCTAGCTTTATGATATTACATGTAAGCTGGGGTGGTTGTTGGATTGGCCCATAATTTGTATATTGACAAAAACAACAGAGATAAAAAAACTTTTTTTTTTTTTTTGCGCAGACCAGCTTAACAAAACACAATAAACGTTTACTGATTTAAAAGCTCTCATAACTTTTAGTACAGCCTGATATATTTGTGGTGCAATATTTTAAGATTGTCCTCCAGTACATTTCAGGCTAAACAATGCAATTTGCTGTACAATTTTTTTTTTTCTTTTTAGTTCTGTAACATAATTTCTTGTTAATTCTGCAAGATGATTGCTAGTTTTAAAATCTGCATTTCACAATCCCATGCAGAGACAAGAGGCATCGGACGACAACGGCTCATCTCCGTCAGGCCCGCACATGACTCTGCCGTATGAAGACGGTCAGATCCTGGAGGACGCAGCTGCCCTCATCATCCACCACGTCAAGAGGCAGTCCAGCATCCACAAGGACGACAAGTATAAGATCAAGCAGGTCATCTACCACTTCATCCCCGACATGCTATTCGCCCGGCGTGGCGATCTATCCGACGTGGAGGAAGAGGAAGAAGAAGAAGAAGAGCCGGATCCTGATGATGATGGCGCGAAAAAGTCTAACGGTACATCTCAGCCCAAATCCAAGCTCCTGTTCAGCCACACGACGCCGGCGCAGCAGAAGCTGAGCACTTGCGACGAGGCCTACAACCTCTTCTACGTCAACAACAACTGGTATGTCTTCCTGAGGCTGCATCACATGCTGTGCTCCAGGCTGCTGCGCATCTACAACCAGGCCGAGAAACAGATCGAGGAGGAGACGAGGGAGAGGGAGTGGGAGCGCAATGTCCTCGGGCTCAAGAGAGAGAAGAATGACAGTCCAGCTGTCCAGCTGCGCCTGAGGGAGCCTCGTAAGTCTGCCCTCATTAGTACCAGTGTAACATGTGTCCTCAAGCAGGGGAGGACCAATCATTAATTTATTACGTAGCCCACGGGGAAAGTGGATGCTCTAGTCCAGCTGTCTAAGCTCTTGTTTTAGTTGCCCTGAAGTGTATGAGTTCTCTAACAAAGTTTCTTATGTAGAGCATGGTGTTTACAATCTCAACACAAAAAAATCGGTGCATCATACCAACCACACGTTACATGTGTAATAAAAAAAAACCCAAAATATTGCCTAAACTTGTCGTGCAATATAAGCTAAACAGATCTCGATGTTGTATAAATGTTTTCTATGATGTGTGGCTCTGTTCTAGTGGACATTGACGTCGAGGACTACTACTCCGCCTTTCTGGAGATGGTGCGCAACCTTCTGGATGGGAATATGGAGACCTCTCAGTACGAGGACCAGCTGAGGGAGATGTTCACCATTCACGCCTATATCGCCTTCACCATGGACAAGCTCATACAGAGCATCGTCAGGCAGGTGAGAGTCAGAATCAGGGTCAGATTGCGATTTTGAAAATACTAATTCTGTATTATGTACTAAGTTCTGCAGTTATGGCAGCTAGTACACCCAAAAAGTACACCTAATTCATGCCGGTCAGCCTACAAAGATCTGTTATTAAGCAGCTATATACTTGTTATTAACCAAAACCAAAGTGCTTAATGTTGGCCTTATGGTTTCTTCCTGCTCCCAGCTCCAGCACATAGTGAGCGATGAGATCTGTGTTCAGGTGACCGATCTTTACCTCAGCGAATGTTCCAATAAAGCAACAGGTGGGACGTCCTCCACTCAGTCATCCAGGGCCGGAGCCGAGGCGAGCTACCAGCGCAAAGCCGAACAGCTAATGGCAGAGGAGAATTGCTTCAAGGTATGCTCGCTGGAAAAACGATGACATTTGCTTGAACCTGTCATTGACTTGCTCGAGTAAATGGACACGTCATTCTGTTCGGCCATCAAACACCATAGGTTATTTAGAGGGGAGGCCAGGATTTAATGGGAATTGTAAGAACATGAATGTGATGGGTTTTTTTCTACACAAGCGGTTAAAGGGAATTAGTTTGACCTTGCTACATTGTTTTGTAATCGGGGTGGACCAATCGTTCGCTCAGGTCCTTTGGACAAACATATTTCGTGTCCAGATTTTTTGTTTACTTATTTATTTATTTTATTCCGTATTGCTCAGCAGATAAATAGGTTCAACAGCCAGAGGTAAAAAAAAAAACAAAACAAACAATTCTTAATGATTTGTTCACACTTTTATTTGGAATCTAGCTGTGTTTAAATATACAATTTATATGCGCTGATAGAACAACTTTTTACTAGGTTGTTTGCAGTGAGATCCCTTTTTTATTGTTATTTATTTATTTATTTATTTTTTGTTCAGCTTCCTTAAAATCACACACACAAAAAATCAGCGATGGAGAATAAAAATCGTTGAGGGGAGAGACCTAGAACAATAACCACATTCTGCAGTGGATGTAACCAACAGGAGCAAAATAAATAAATTGTTAAATCGTAAATAGCTGACTAACTAAATAAATGAAACATGATGAAATACAGCAGAGTTAACTTAGTGTCAGTGGTCTTATAACTCACTAGCGTTATAACCTCACGTTCAAATACAGAGAGAAAATAAAGACCCTGTCGAGACTTGAATTAAATCTTTTATATTCACTATGACTTCTACATTTACATTTATAGCATTTGGTAGATGCTGTTATCCAGAGAGACTTAGAAAAGTCCTTAGTATCCAAAGCTAGTGTAGATAGACCAGGATTCAATAACTTGAAGCCAGAATACTACTGGAAATGAGCCATGAAGTATCAGTTATAAAACCTACCAATGTGCCAAAACTTTCCTAAACTATCTATGCGTCTTGAATGATCACGGGTTAGGTTGTGCACACCTGACCTTAACCATTGCCATCAGGTAGGAAGGAGCTGGAGTGTTTTTGGCTTTGTAGGCCAACATCGGGGTTTTGTATCTGATATGAGCTGCTACAGGAAGTCAGTGAAGGGTTCGCAGCAAGGCTGTGACATGGCTAAACTTGGGCAGGTTGAAGACAAGTTGAGCTGCTGCATTCTGGATCAGTTGCAGGGGCCTGATGGCATGCATGGGAAGACCAGCTAGGGGAGAGTTGCCGTATTCTAGACTTGAGATGACAAGAAACTGGACTAGTACCTGGGCAAAAGAAACAGTCAAATTTTCCGAAGGTTGTGAAGGAGAAACCTGCAATCTATTGTGTAATTCAACTGGAATAGCGAAGGCTTTCGAAGCTGAAGAACAAAACATAGCAACATGGCTGTTTTATAACCAGAAAATAAAACTTAGAAATATTATGATGATTATGATATTATATAACTGCATGAGTAGCCTTGTGGAGAACGACAAATACGTAGACTTATTTTAAAATGATTAACGTAACTTGTGTCACATGAGTAAGATGACGCGTTAGTAAGATGGCAGGCGTAATAGGTTGTATGCATACTACACTAGTGGTGCGAATCTCTGTGTCTGGCGATTCGATTTGATTCTGATTTTTTTGTTGTCACGATTTAATTCAGAATCGATTTTTGATTCAGGAACGATTTTTCTACTCAAATGGTCTATACGTTTTCTTTAAATTATGTGATTGACAAGATGAAAGGATGAAACGACAATGTAAACAAATAGAACATTCATTTAAAACAATATTTTTAGGTTCCTTACTGTATTAAATCTTTTTGCATCATTTTATATTTCTACCAAAAATAGGATTGTGCAAAAAAAAAAAGTTGTAACTTAAATGACCAGTATGAGGTTAGTTTAGCTGTCTGGCTTCTTCTTAAATAAAAACAATCTATTAATGAACAAATAATTCAAAATATATTAATACAAAAGTAAACATAGACTTCAGTCTACCATAGTGCATTAACCTTTAACTGACAATAAAACACAGATTTTAAAGTCATAGTGTGTTACTGCATTTATATTTAGTATAATTTTGTCTATGCTAGAAGACTCCATTCAGACTAAGGGAGCCGGCTAACTAGTTTGCTGTACGGTGGCCCAGATGGCCGATATGCAGTACGCTTAGGAGTAGGAGCGGCAAAAATAAAACTTAAGCACATTTTTTCACCACCCCTACTGCACGGCCAAACAGTGCACACTGGATCAAATCTAGAATGAACAGTTGACACAGCCAAAACCTTTATTGTATTAACACCAGCTACTGTACTTTCCTCTTTCATTTACCTTCATTTTCCAGCAGATAACGCACTGCTGCTTTAGCATGATTGAAAAAAAAATTTATTTGTTAGTTACTATTGTGGCCGTTATTGACTTGTACATGTTCACCACAGCTACTATTCCAGAAGAGCAAGGGAAGTATACAGCTGGCTGTGGAGCTTCTGGACACTGAGGAGGAGAACTCTGATGAGCCCATGGAGTTCGAGGTACACTGCTTATGCAATGCTTTCGAGTTTAGTCACGATTTCTTTAAAATCCTACAAACTCTCACACGTTCTCCCTTTCTGATTTCTTGAAGCGTTGGCCAGATTACGTCGATCGCTACTTGAACACGGACTCGACGTCCCCGGAGCTGAGGGAGCAGCTCTCCCAGAAGCCTGTGTTTCTGCCCAGGTGAGGCTCAGCCCTGCTCCATCTCCTGAGCCCTGAGCCTAACATGGCTCGTTTCCTAAAGTCCAACTCAGCCTCATAGATAGATGATTAACCTCATCAGTGATCATTTAAGGTCCAGAGGTTCTGGTTCCACAGAACGTCAAGTGATTCACCGTACTCGATGTGCGAACGCCACGCCGCTTACGTTAGCTGATGCAAGTGTGTTTGGATGGCATTATAGAATGAGTGCAATGCAGAAATGTTTAGTGGGTGTGTCATTGTCACTTTTTCTTCCAAATAAGGATTTTGTGTTTTATTTATTTCTTGGAGATGGGAGTTGTTAGGATGTTCATTTCTGCTGCAGTCTAGTACAGTTTGCTGATTTCTGTCAAGTTAATTTTTCTTTCTTTTTTCTTTTTTTTTTTTTTTTGAGCAGAGAAATCATCAAACTGTCCTGGCCTTGGACCTTGCAGGACTAGTATATAGTTTATTTATGAATCACATTGTAAGTTTGCTATAATGTCTTTAGAGCATTGCTATTTATTGCAGCCATTTTGCTCAACGTAAAGAGTTTCTTTTAGATGCAACCTCATTTAATGACTCGGTTCTGACTGCCTTTGTTATAACTGTGATGCTGGAAGTAACTAGAAAAGTGCATATAATTTTAACCTTTGTATTTTCGATGTAAGTATGGAGAACTATTTTTATACCACCAATTCTTAACAGACTTACTTTGTTAGACAGTCATGTTTCTTTCAACTGCATACATTAGCAAATGAAAAATCATGCAGTAAAACAATTGCTCCCACTTAAAGTATTTCATTAGATTTTGCATAACCTTTTTAAGAGCTAAAGGGCATAAAGATCAGACACTTATTATAATATAATATATCAAAACTGAATAATCTCTATGCCTTATGTTTGTGTAATGATTTCACAAAAATGATGTGAGCTAAATTCCTCAATGTGTTTGCTTTATATGTTCCTATAAATGGTTTTAAGGTCTTCATGATTTCAGTCTTTTCTCAGCAAAAAAAAAAAAAAAAAAAATCAATCACAACAACTGTGTTACATGTTTCAGAGATGCAGTGCGCTCCCGTTGAAGTGTGTGCTTTTGGTTGGGGTTGTGAGTTTACAGAGGGCTGCTGTGGATAGAAGTCTAACTTGCCATGGTGTGTGACTCCCATACAGCTGTATTTCAGATGGGGGAGCTTGTCAATAAAATGCTGGTCTGAATTGTATCCTCAAATGTGCGTGTATTTCTTTTTCCAAAGTTCAAGCACTTGCATGGGAGGATGTTTTATTTATTTATTTTTGTGGATTGTATCTCCATCTGTTAATTTTTGTGGTTTGGCTTTGCATGTTTTTATGTGTAATGCCAAAGAGGTTTTTATTTGTTTTTTTTATTAATCATTTAGTCATATACAACCTGGCAACCTGTTTTACCAAAGTTTTTGATTGCCGTGGTCATGGTTGCTGTGTTTTTTTTTTAGTTTTTTTTTTGTTTAAATTTTTTTCTTCTGTGCATCTTATAGGTGTGATTGGGCAGTTTGAGGCTATTTAACCCACATTTCACATTTTCTGTTGCTGTACATTTTACCCTGTATGAAATAATGTAACAAGAGCAAAAAAAAAAAAAAAAGCAAGCAGATTTTTATGCATGGTCATAATCAAGTTTGAACTGCTGATAATAACATTCAAATAACTCCTATCGTGGCTTTTTAACTGTCATTTCTTATTTTTATTGAGAATTGGCTAGTGCATCTCAATTTCTGTAAAGTGGAGTCCTGAATACAAAATATTCATGGTTTCAGTCCCCGCTCTCACCTGTAACCTGTGTGGTAAGTACATTTCTAATTTTAGTATTTATTGAAGCGGGGATTTTTTTTTTTAATTTCTAAATTTCATTTATTTTCTCTTTTTCATAATCTGAATTCCGTACCTGATCAAAATCCGGCTTGCCACGGATATGTGCCTGTTAAGGGAATCTCTGACTCAAACGGAGGTGCACTGTAGACTTTGTCCATAATCTCATTTATGATTACGATTGGGTGTTTCTTTCTCATCACACTGAGAGGCTGAGCCTTGGTGCGTGGGTTACGTGATGTACTGCAATACATGCTGTGACAGGCGGCTCCGCAGACGACTTTACGCCTTAACGCGATGTGTCCTCTCTGTCCGTCAGGAACCTCAGACGGATCAGGAAGTGTCAGCGAGGGCAACACATACAGATGAGAGAGGCGAGCGAAGCGGCCAAGAAAACCGCTGATGGTGCGGAGGACCCGAAAATGGAATGCATGTTTAAGCTCAACTCCTACAAGATGGTGTACGTTATTAAGTCGGAGGATTACTTGTACAGGCGCACGGCGCTCTCGAGAGCCCATCAGGTATGCAAATAATTGTGACGTTTAATCTCCATGTTCCACATGCTGAGCTTTAGTTGAATCCTTGTTCAAATAGTAAGAGTTTTACGGCCCAGGCTTGTGCATCGATGAAACCGGATCCATTTTATCACTAGTGTTGTTATATTTATTTGTAATAATGAGCTGTGTTTTTTTTTTTTTTTTTTTCCCCCCCATGCCTTCACCTGTGGACCGGTCAGTCCCAGTCAATGTAGCATAAAAGCTCATACTGAATTGATTTATGTCAGGCCACGTTATACTACGCAGTGTAAACCCACATAATACTACCCAGTAAATCATTTAACCCTGCAGCACATTTAAAAAATATATAATTTTTTTTTTAACATTGGATTTGTTGATTGCTTATCATGTCATGCAGGGGCAGGAGACGTATCACTGGTATTTTTACTGACCATCTGCTGAGGAGCTGCTTAATTGAAAAAGGATTAGGGGTGGAATTAATTATCTTGGGCTGTTGACTGGAGCTAACAGCTGCTACTGACACACACACAAAAAGAAAATAATCGGTATATGTACATATATATGTGTGTGTGTGTTTGTGTGCGTGTGTGTATTTAGTGATATAATTAATATAAGATCTTACTAACATTGGGAATGTATTTTATTTATTTACTTGAATTATTTTTTATTATTATTTGTTTGTTTAATTCCATTTAAATTCATTAAAACATTTAGATTTAAAATTCATTTGCAGTGTTTATCTGAGGCAGTGGTCAGCAACTTTGTCCTTTCAGCAAAAATCCAATCACCTTCGGGGGGCCACAACATTTTATGTCCACGTTATTGAAATAGGCCTAATGTTTTACCATCTTGGCTGTAAATATGTCTCAGTATGTGTTAGTGTCCTAATATAAACTCTAAAATGTATAATATAATAAAAATCACTGACTAACTTTGCTCTGTTTTCAGCCTTAGCACTGCTATAGCTGTATGTCTTGCATCTCGAGCAGGATAGCAACATTCAACTTTTTACGAAGCTGGAGTCAGCCTCAGATTTTCCCCTTCCACCTTAAATGGAGCAGCAGCAGTTACGTTCTGGTGACTCGGACATTGTTTAAGGTGGAACGTAAAAATTTGAGTATCTTGTAATTAAATCCATCACCAAATCAGCTGCAATGCTTATAAATGTAGTTTCGTCATTTGACTGTCAGTGTTCATCTTTTCTTTGCCCTTTTGTTAACTACACTGAAAAAATGTGGAGTAGGATTTACATAAAAAACGTTAAAACTTTTTCCATGTAAAACAGCTAGTAAATTTAACAGAGCATATATATTCAAGAAAATGAATGTTATTCATAATTCTCATTGGATTTAATTACATATTGTTCAGTAAAAGTTATTTTGCAGCACATTTATTCACAAAGATTTAAATCACTGTATCTGACATCACTGTCAGATGTGTCAATGCTGCAGGCAACCTTTTATTCGCAGTTTTCGGTTTTGCTCCCTATAAATAGAAAAAATGACAAAAACGTTGTAATTTGTACTTTGGCATTTAGACTCAAATTTACAAATGAATTTGATGATAAACTATTACAAAGAAATACCAAGTAGTGCAGAGACTTGCTGTCTGCATTGCTGTGTGACCAGCATTCGATATACAAGGTGTTTTTTTTTTTTTTTTTTTTTTTTTTAAACGGCGTGTATTTAGCCTTGTTGACCCCTTGATGCTATACTAATCCAAACAAAACTGTTTGGTAAGCTGAGTTCTGTTGAAAGGAGCAGTACTGGTGATTAATGGTCTCATATATTAAAAGTGTGTCTGTTCTTCTGTCCAGTCCCACCAGCAAGTCAGCACACGGCTGCACCAGCGTTTCCAGACCTGGCTAGATGGATGGAAGAAGATTCACGTGACCAACAAGATGGCCACCGACAATCACAGGTGGCTGATGGGAGAAGGCCAGGAGGCGCTGCGGGCCTGTAAAACGAGATGTGAACCTTGCATCCTTCACTTCCAGACCGTCAACAGATACCGGGTCACCTACAGCAGCACACCATAAACCCCCCAACTCTCTGTTCCTGTGTTACTTCAGAGAGCTGGTGCTCTTTTTTTTTTTGGTTTGTTTTTTACTTTTTATGATGTCTGAGGCAGCACTGAAATGTAATGCTGGTTGCCATAGAGCTCTTTTCAGACTCCTTAATCTTGTCCATTTTTATCTTTTTAAACTTTTAGATGTAAACTATATGGCACATCTTTTTTTTAGTTACCATTGAGGAAAAAAAAAACTTTTTTCCCTTTTTTTTTTTTTTTTTTTTTTAAATAATTCCAGACTGTAATCGAAGCCTGAGGTTCCTCATGAACATGTACGGTTAAAATCACAGGTCAATGTGTAAAATATTTCATTTCTAATATTGTCTTGTGAAATTGTAAATTTTTTAGCAATATGCCTCCCCTTTTGTTTAAAGGGTCAGTGTTGACCATGTTCACAAACACTATTGTGAATTGCAGCCAGACTCGACTATGTGGAATAAGCCAGAGACAGAATAGACTGAGGGCAAATGAGATCATGCAGCGTGGTCTGGCCTGATGTTGTGAATCTGTACAGGTCCGTGTGATAGGTCTGTGATAGGCTCTTAAATATTTATACGCACCTAAAGATAATCATGCTTTAACGGTTATCTGAGATACCAGCTTCGAAATATGTCAGCAGCCACAGAATATCCAGTATTGTAAATAACTTGTATATACTGCAGACTGTTTATATTCAAAGGAACATTATAATGTAGTTCACCTTTTAGACTTTATTATCTTAGCAGATGTGACTGATGCTGGTCTGTATATTATAAACAATTACCTTTTTTAACCAAAGGAAGTTACTGTTATAATGTTTTCGGGGTTTTTTTTCCTTTTTTTTTTGTTTCTTTTAAATATGTCTCATCCCTTTGTGGTCATAACTTGTCTTGGCTTTTAAAGAATGTTCTGTATGTAGAGAGCCCTAATAATGTTATGGCTGATTGGTGTCTATATTAAAATATATACCCGGCTAAAATTCCAGATGTGACGGAAAAACTGAAAC
>JAOVVF010000036.1:8743681-8755663 GCA_028565595.1 Duopalatinus emarginatus | reverse complement strand
TGATAAACACAATGTTCACATTTATAGCAAATGGACACTACACCCTACTGCTCCCACAACCAATGGGCTATCTGCACTGTCCCCCTTCCCTGTATTTATTGTTTATTGTGGATAGTATTGTAAATCGTCTCGTGTATTTATTATTAATTATCGTGTGTCATTGCACATGCTCTTGCACTTTACGTTGCGTAGTTGCGTAGTTTATTGTTCTATGTAGCCACTCAGTCCTGGAAAAAATTTGCTACTGTACACCACTGTATATGGCTGAAATGACAATAAAAACCACTTGACTTGACATTGACGCTGGTGAATAAGCGACTGTTTATAGCTACTATAATGCAAGTGAATGAGTTTTGGCAGACATTCAATGTGACTAATTTAATTAAAGGATCGTGCACTACAGGATCGTGTTTAGTTTATTATTTTTCTAACTTAACTGTCTGTGTTTTTGGATGTATTTTATGTTAGTGTTTAAATTACATTAATATTAAATTATAACAATATGACTGTCTTTTATTTAGCCATACGTAGAATACTTAAGGCATTTTTGGATCTGCAAGCTTTTACTAACCTTCTTCCTCACCTGACAGACTTCAGCTATACTGTGGCACATGCACTCTTCAGAATAAACCACAATGCTGTCACTGACTAATGGAGGACATCCATCATCCATGAATCTCCAAAAAGGGACCCGACCTTCTGTGTCAAAACGTTATCTCGTATAATATCACAGTTTGTGTGTGTGTGTGTGTGTGTGTGTGTGTGTATGTGTGCGTGTGCATGCTCTTTAGGGCATCTGTTACAACGGTTGTCCTGTATTTAGTCATTAATAATGCTTGGGGGTGTATAGATTAAGCCCTGGGCTGTCCAGATTGCAGGAGCTCTGAGTACACATTGATTTGATGGAAAGCAGCATGTTAATGTTTCTCTCTATCATTTGTCTGTGCTGACCTTACGCTAATCACTGACTGAGGTATTAGACCTTCCCATCAGTTATTTAGTACACTGCCGTTACTTTGTTGTACTGTTTGCTGTATATTGTTAAAGGTATACAATGTGTGCTGTTACTTAGTAGAGTTGTGGAGTGTAGTCTACACTGTAGTAGAAAAACTGGTACAGATTGGTGGTGGCTCTGTAATGGTATGGGGTTTGTTTAGCTGGAATTCCACAGGACCCCTGGTACATGGTCAAACATCTGACAAGTGAACACTATGTGTGTCTCCTTTGTGACAGGTTATACTATATTTACAATTGGCATGCTGACTGCAGGAATGTCCACCAGAGGGCCTTGTTGGTGGTGGTGCGGTTATGGTATGGGCAGACATAATGGACAACGGACACAGGTGTATTTTATTGATGGCATTTTGAATGCACAGAGATACCATGACGAGATCCACCGCCACCATGAGCCGCTCGATTTCACAGCATTCGACATTCACAACGTGGCCCTCTGGTGGACATTCCTGCTGTCAGCATGCCAATTGCTCGCTCCCTCAAAACTTGCGACATCTGTGGCATTTATTGCGCTGTGATAAAAATGCACATTTTGGAGTTGCCTTTTATTGTGGCCAGCCTGAGGCACACCTGTGCAATAATCATGCTGTCTAATCAGTATCTTGCTATGCCACACCTGTGAGGTGGATAGATTATCTTGGCAAAGGAGAAGTGCTCACTAACACAGTATAACAATATTTGAGAGAAAAAGGCCTTTTGTGTACATAGGAAAAGTCTTAGATCTTTGAGTTCATGAAAAATGGGAGCAAAAACAAAAGTGTTGCTTTTATATATTTTTGGTTCAGTATAGTGCATGCCCTGCATTCATTCTGATGGGTTTTGATGTTCACACCTAAGTCACCAAATCAATGTTATTGACCACATCTGGGATGCCATGCAACACACTGTGGAGCACAGAAATCCTACACCTCTCAATATGACAGAATTGTGGACTGTTCTGCAGCACGTACGGTGTTTATTGCCTTGGCTTGTGAAGTCCATGCCACACGAGGGACCTATGAAGTATTAGACTAGTGTACCCATTTTTCAGTACTCCAGTCTATATGCTTTCATTTCCAGTTACATTTTTCAAGACAACAAAATCACATATTTTCTACTCTTCTTCTCTTTAATTATCCTTAATTAAAGCACTAAAAACGAAATAAGCAGTAATGTTGACTCGTGTGGCAAACTTTGGCTATGAGATGAAGCGGATGAAAATGAACCCTGTGCTTTGAAAAGGTTTACTGCAAGCCAAAAGGGTTTTCATTACCTAGTGTTCCTAAAGACTAGGCCTTTATTACAGTGCTACAATCTGCAGAAGACACAAAACAGCTGGTACAGTGGTGCAGAATGTAGTGTTGTAGCCTCTTCACCACACTCCTGAGCTCAGGTTCTGTGTAGAGTTAACGTTCATGATCCACTGCCACCCATCAGGATAACACGCTTACTGAAGATAAATGAATTGATACTAGGACTAATTTAGAGTCTGAGATCTTTGGTAAGTACTTCAGAATTTGTGTTTAGTGAATCACTGTGGTGAATCACTCGTATTTCCATCCATTTATTCTCAGTAACTGCTTTATCCAGATCCGAGTGGATCCAGGGCTTTTTTTTTCAGGAACACTGGGTGCAAGGAGTAATATATGCAGGCTCTGGTAGCAGTCCATCACAGGCCTCCTGTGTGCACACACATCTAAAGCAAGGGATAATTAAGCATAGCCAATACAGTTTTTTCCCTTTTTTGAGGAGAGAAAAAAACAGAGAACCTGAAGGAAATCCACGCACACACTGGGAGAACATTAAAATAATCGCAAACGTTCCCCTCTATATTTTTCCGACCTCTGTGTGTCATTCTGGATTAGTTGAGAAAGAAACACATGGCCCTTTTTTTGTCCAAAGATGAAGCATTTTTCCAACAGACTGGCACTATATCCTCACAATGAGGTGTACGGATTTGAGGAAGCTCACTTCCCTGCTCTCCCACAGAGCACTAAATCAGAGCGGAGTGAAAGTTCATTCAGTTGGCTGAGGCAATTTCATAAAACAGCACCACAGGAGTCTTGCTCAGAGACTGAAGTCACAGTCATGTGAGTGTGTGTGTGTGTGTGTGTGTGTGTGAGCGAGTGGGTGCTGGATGAGATGCTTTTACATCAAGTGTGGCAATAAGACACTGTTTCTGTAATTGTACATTTATGCACTTAGAAGATATACAAAAAGTCATTAAGCATAGACTAATAAGCTTAATTAGTAGGTATACACTCAAATGTGGCCTTTCAAACTTAAACCAAAAGAAAACAGGTTTTAACGATGTACCGCACCAGCATAATTACACACTATTACTGCTGTACTCAAAGTGCCAGAAAAAACAGCACACCAGTCTAATATTTAGTAAATCCCCCACAGACACAGACTCCACAAACTTTCCGTATTCCACAGTGCCTAGCATGGCATCCCGGCGGTAAATCATCTCTGATGAACATACTTTGGCATCTCTAGACGTCTTGTCCAGTTGGACGAGGCCAAACCCATTGGAATGAATGCATTACATGGACGTGTGTAACTCTTTAGAAAGGAGGCACAAGTAGAATTCACTTATCAGATACTTGTAGATGTACCAGGGGTCCCATGGAATACCAGCTCAACAAATCTTTTTGGAGCCACCATAGAGCCACCAGCAGCCTTTGTAGTTTGCATAGGCTTGTCTGTACCAGTAATTCTGGCACCTCTGTGTAGGCAGGGTGAAATTTTAAAGTGCAGTCCATCTGCCCTCTGGTGGATTTTTAAAGAACTGCTACAACAAACCAAAAACATCTTTTAAAATGTTTTACGCTGTGGTGAAGTGCACTAGTCTGCTATCTTTAGTCCCTAATGCTTAGTTTAGGATCATGGACTACCTCAGTAGTTAAAGCTCTACAATAATGATATGGTTGGTCCCAAAACAGAGCCTTAGATCTGCTCTGCTAATTTATGTTTGGATTAAATTCTGCCTCATTATTATTTTTTTGGATACACACTTCTGCAGATTACTTGTGCGAAATGTAACTTGATTCAAAGTGAGTGACAAGACAGAAACATTCAGACATATTGTATATTTATAATCAATTTTGAAAGCATTACAATAATGACACTCTGACTACAAATCCTGTGCAACCAGTAAGCTTTCTCTTTTAAAAAATGAAATAAAAATCATCCAATGATTAGAAATTTAAAATAAATGTCAGGCAGAGCATTATCCAGTGCAGTACATAAAGTGGCAAAGGACAAGTAGCAGGTATAACATGACAATCCTGAAATAAGCTTTACCCCACTGAAGTTAAAAACCATCTCAAATACTAGTTAGTAACAAAAGAAAAAATAAATGAAAATTTCCCTCCATCCAATAAAATATTACACAGTTTTCAAGCAGAGTTCCTCACTATCCTGAGGCAGCATTTCCCACTTTAAAACATATTCAATGCCAGTAATGAAAATTAAATATTCCCTTTAGCATCGATTATAAAAGTACATGAACGACACTCTGAAAAGCTGTGAAGCAACATGAACAAAGGACCAAATCTGAAATGAATGACGTCAACAGAGAAAGTCACAGATGAGACACAAAGGATCCTTTACCAGTGCCTGGAATCGACCAGCTCAGGTCGGAGGCTAAGCTTTTTTAGAGTTTCATAGCCGACCACCATGACTATTGCTGTAGGAGTGGAGGATATGATGCGGGCAGAGAGACCCTTGGTCATCCCCCAGAGTCCTTCTTCTCTGAGCAGCTCCTTGAAAGTCTCGATGACTGACGTCCGGCCTTCAACCTGTCAATTTAAACACAGTGCACTCATTTTACCGAATAGTTACAAATTGCAGCAGTTCAGAGCAGTCATGCTTGAGAGAGTGACTGATTCTTGAACCAGGTCTAGATCAGCTTTAGGATTGTATTGGATTGTGCACCATTTGTGAGTTGTGTTGGATTTTGTCTGTGAATTAAAAATGCCAAAAGTAGCCATACTGTAATGTGTTTCTAGGTAAATTAGTTCTGGATACAAGTGACATTTTGTTAGACCAGCATAGTCAGTATATACCAGTAGAATGACACAATGAGCTCTTTAAGTCCATTAATGTACAATTCTCAAATTCTATACGGTCATACTTTGAGTCTACACTGAAAAGTCTTTCACAGTCTTAATAAAAGTCTAAATACAAGTGATTTACCTGAACCCTGGCCCGGACTACATCCATTGGATTGGTGACAGTGGAGGCAGTGGCAGCTGCGAGTGGTCCAGCCATGGCTTGCAGTAGTAAATGTGGGCAGTCATTCGGTGCCATTTTGGAGAGCTGTTCTGTAGAGAGGTTACATTATGTTCAGTAAAACACATTTTCAGTATGATATGGACATACATAATGCATCTAGTTTCGTCAGCATTTAATCAAGCAGTGACTATTCAAGACTATGCATAGTTTAGGAAAACATTTAGGTTTTTGGACTTTTGGTAAGTTTTGTAACTGATATTGTATGGCTCATTTCTAACAGTATTCTGGCTTCAAGTATTTGAATCCTAGTCTATCTGCACCAGCTTCAGATATTCCAAGTAAGTGACTAAGCAAAAGATCATCTGCTAAATGCTGTAATTGTATATGTAAATGGACATGCATGACAGGTGATACTGTCTGAATGCTGCTTGTTAGGCTACCAGTTTCTTTTAGTTAACTATATATTAAAATAAGAGAGGACACTGCATTAAAATTCATCATGCACATTCAAGTATGGATATCATAAAATATGCCTAATACAGTCCAGTTAAAGCTTGTCAAGATCAGTCTGTTGCAGATGATAGACCTAATTACAAGTGACAGAAATTATTACTTTCATACGCTAGTGCCAGACAAACTGGTACACCAGTTTAATACTTGGAAAGTCCCCTATAGGAACTTAGGACTGCAGAAAAACAAATGGCAATGAACACCATAGTTC
Source organism: Duopalatinus emarginatus (assembly GCA_028565595.1). Lineage (NCBI taxonomy): Eukaryota > Metazoa > Chordata > Actinopteri > Siluriformes > Pimelodidae > Duopalatinus > Duopalatinus emarginatus. Next base: position 8,749,710 of record JAOVVF010000036.1, on the reverse strand, counting down.
CTGCATTTCTGCTTCCTGCAATTTTGTTGTATTCCGAGCTGTAGGATTTCTGTGCTTCACAGCGTGTTGCATGGCATCCCAGATGTGTTCCCAGATGTGTTCCCAGTTGTGTTCCCAGATGTGTTCCCAGATGTGTTTGATAACCTTGAGATCAGGTGATCAAGTGGGAACAGCAAAAACCCAAACTCAGATGAGTGTCCCTCTAACCATTATTTGGTGTCTCTAGACGTGTGTGGTGGTGCGTTGTCCTGTTAGAAGGACAATGCATCAGAATAAACTGGTGTAACTCGTCAGAAAGGAGGCAGACATAGCGTTCACCTGTCAGGGACGTTTGTAGACATACCAGAGGTCCAGTGGAATGCAGGCTGAACAAACACCATAATACCATTATACAGCAGCTACCAGTTTTTCCAGGCACCTCTGTGTTTACATGCATATAACATGCAGGTTTTGTTTATCAAATAAATAACTACTGACATTCATGATTACAAAAGTGAAAGATAGAATGGAACGTCTCTTTCCTCTCTGTAGCGCGTGACAAGAATGTTGGCTACATTTCACTCATCTGTCTTCATCTGAGTACAAAGTCAGCTGGTGTGCAACGTCCTTTATGGTTATGAATAAAATCACAAGCTTAAAAGGTTAAAGCTGCAGAGCACAGGTGGAGACTACATTACACATCAATAACACAGTTCTTATAAAAGATGTAACAACAGTGAGGGTCAATCTGGTTATGAATCAAATCAAAATCTGTAGCTTATTCATTACCAGTAGTAACCAACCATCTAAAGGACTGAGGACTTACCAGCGTAAAAGTGGTAAAAAGGCCACCAGACTGCGCTGTTAGGTATGTATGTGAGAAGAGACGCCACATATCCTCTGTAGAACCCACGGAACCCGTCTGCTGCAAATATCTGAGCTATAATGTCTCTCGTCTGGCCGAAAGTCACTCTGTGCTTTGCTCCAGATGTCGCTTTAGGTTTGACTTTAAAGCGTGTTAGATGTTCCCCTTCACCCTGCATCATGAGCTGCTGAGAGATCACGTCGATGGGGACTGTAATGCTCTGGGCAACCAGCGATGCCGACCCTCCTGCCACCAGCGACTTTACAGTGTTGTCCTTGGAGTAATTGGAGACGTACTTTCTCACCAGCTCGTACGTCGTAATGTATGCCTGCCCTGATATGAGCGTGAATGTGTTCACCATGAAACCCCGGTAAAGTCCTCGAATCCCTTCGGCTCGCAGGATTTTTTGGAAAGCGTCACAGGTGCCGCTATAGAGAGATTTCCCCTTCTGAACCTGCAGCCTGGTGCGGATGAGCATGGCAGGGTAGACCGTAGCACGGATGGTCATGGTCATAAAGACACCGAATGAGTAGAACTTGCGCTTGTCCAAGTCCTCCCATTCTATGATTTGGATGTTCCTCTTCTGCTGCATGGTTTCTGCCTGGAGTGCCTAACCACGGCCTCAGGCCTGTCCACCTGGGGGAGAAAAAGCATTTAGAGGTTTATTGCATTTTAGTTATGATCCATTAATAAAACGTTTATTACATTACTGTTGAATTCTCAAATCTGATTTTCTTAACAGCAGTTCTAATAATTGTGTAATCTGTAGCCTAATTCAAATAACTGTTTAAATTAAAGTTAACTTTAATACATTAATGTTTCTTTAGTTTTGACTTAATCTTAACCCAAGGTTAAGGTTTATTATAAAGTAAACCGACTTCTAAAAGTGTCATTTACCAAACACGTGTGTTACACAACAGAACATTTAAAAAGTGAAAGTAAAAGTGGCAGAGAATCTGAAGCACGCAGGGCAAACTGCCCTCCACATTTACCCCATCCGTGCAGTGAAACACGCACACTAGAGAACACACTTGCCCAGAATGAGGGCAGTCCCTATCCAGAAGCAGTTGGGGTGGTTTGATGTCTTGCTCAAAGGCTCAAAAGATCGAACCAACAACCTTCTAGTCTCAAGACCGGTTCTCTAACCTCGAGCCATGGCTGCTCCTTAAAACGTCTGACATGCCTTTGGTCCAACTGTAACTGTTATACAAATCGCTGTGGTATAAGAGGAATAAAACACTTCAGTACTGTTCCCACTTTAATTACTGTCCTATGTAATTCCCACATACATCCTGCTGGGTTTTATTCCTCAATACTGATCTGATACTGACACACATCCTTAATGTTCATAGCTGTGCTTCACATAGTGTACTTAACAGTGCCAAAGTGCAAAGTGTTTATGTGAATATAGGTTTAATATTACACAGACACACTAAACTACACTTAGTCAGGTTGTATATACAGTTAGCTATATTAAGACTACTGCTTATAATATCTACATTATAATTGTTTTTAAAAGTCAATGCCTATGACTAAACAGTGATACTAAAATAGTCTACTAAATAGTGTGTAAGACTAGTATGCATTTCTAGTCTTATTAGTCTAGTCTACTAGATAGTATGAAAGAATAATGTAGACTTTCAGTTGTATGCTATTTAACATTGTAGTCTAAATGGATAAATTGTCCAAAAACATTACATTTTTTCAGAAAAGAGTTATGTTTATGTGTATACATCTCTAAAGCTTCAAATAATGCTTGTCTTCCTTATCTAGTTAGCTAACCTTTGCTGGCTAACAAGCTAGCAATGAAGGAGAATTAGCCTAGCTTCTAGCTAGCAAAACCTGAGGTAAAATGACCATGGAGATAAACCAAACAAACACCTCCAGGACCTAACACAAAGCTGACCTACAACAAATATGTCTAAATGTTTTGGTTTCTACACACACGGGTATAATAAATAAAATAAAAACAGCCATTAGCAGCTAAATGGTTAGCAGCTAGGTTAGCAGCTAAAACAGAGCTGAGGGGGAGAAGAGAAACCAGCTAGCTTAGCCAGCATGTGACCCTGACTTATCAGCTAGTTTATTTAACACAACACCCATTTAACATTCACAAATAAATGTCCTACCTTGCAGCAAAGTGTGTTAACTAAAGCCCATTGAGGTGTTGACACCTAACAGGTCCATATTACAGAGTGAACTCCATGGAGCAGCACACACGGTCACAGCCTGAAACAAAGTTCACATGGCTGTATCCTGAATGACTGAGTCAATCAATAAGTGCACTATATAGTGTACTAAATGATGTATGTACAATAGGGAGCTCATCCTGAATATATATCAGTTTAATAATACCTGACAATGAATCTGACATGTTCAGCTTAAACTCATTTATTTTTAATCAGTTTTCCTCTCCAGGCTTTTTACTCTGCTCTAAAAATACTTTTACACACTTATCATGTTGTGGTGATATAAAGAATATGATGATTAGAGACTATAATGGTTTTTATATGACTGAACAAACGTTTTAAATTGACCTCTGCAACACACTAGGGGGCAGTGAGCAGACCTGCCCCCAGAGCACAGCTCGTTACCCACAGCACCCCTGGGGGCATCTGGGGGTTCAGTGCCTTAAACAATGACACTTCATTCATTCGAGTCCAGTCGGTTACAGGGCTCCCTATAATTAATATATATATAGATGTGGGTGAGAGATGTGGGTCTACACGATTGATTGAATGATTTTTTATTATTATTGTTATTATTATTATTGTTATTATTATTATTGTTATTATTATTATTACTGTTGTTATTATTATTATTATTATTATTATTATTATTATTAGTAGTAGTAGTAGAAGTAGTATTGTTGTTGTAGCTGTTGTTGATGATATTATTATTATTATTATTATTATTATTATTATTATTATTATTATTACTGTTGTTGTTTGAGAATTTAGCAATTTTATGGTAAAAATTGTAAACAACCATGAACAATAAAAATATAAATAAAAAAAACCCAGGCATTTTTTCCAAATCCGAATTTTTCCAAAAGAAAACGAAGAAAAAGAAGAAGAAAAAGAAGAAAAATAATAAAAAGAAGAAGAAGAAGAAGAAAAAGAAGAAGAAGAAGAAGAAGTTGTCAAACTCCAGACACTAAGCTGGATTCCCTTTATTTGTTTATTTTTAGCTGTTTCCAAACTCTTATATATGTTCTCACAGATATCATTTCACAAATTTAAGATCCTTCAGCTTTATTTTCATCCATAATTGTCAGTGTGGAGTTTCACATGTCTCCTTGTTGAGGTCTCTGGTTACCTCCACTTCCACTCTACAAAAACTTGCAGGTATATGAATTAGACTGTGCTAAACTGCCTCTGAGTGTGAACATGTGTACGTATGGTGGCCTTCGTTGTACAGAAGATGAATGCACAATAATCAAATGTAACATAATTAATAATGATATAATGAATAAATAAGTAATAAAATGTAATGTGAAAACACTTTGGTTAATTAAGTTAGAAATAAATGTAACTAACTTACTGACAAAAACAAAGTATGAATTAGTTGACTATCATGAGTTGCTCTGGTCAATTTGGGCAAGTGGACATCAGATGTCATGTTACAGTTCAGACAGCAGATGGTGCTGCAAAAATTCTTCACTTATCCAGGATGAGTCATAATATGTATTAATATAGTGCATCATAGAAGATCAAGGCTTTCATGTGACTTTTCATGTGCCATTTTTCACGTATGCATTTCAGAGCATTTTGTATTTGCAATATATCACTTTGTAGCATTTTTAACACAGCTAACACAAGAGCTTTTTATTTGGCACATCAAGTTCACTATGAGGTTACATTACACTGCTCATTCGATGCGGCTGCAATTACAACATAAACCATTTGGCATGAGTAATTAAGGTCTTAGCAGATACTCTGATTAAAGTCAGCTGCCACCAACTGAAAAACCGCACATCATGTTTTTTTTTTCTTTTTGTGAATTGTAAAACCCCCTCTATTATTCAACAGCTCTGTGTTCTCCCAAAATGTATCCAAGCCAAGAATCCACCACAGTGGAATTTGCATGGCCTGACTCATTACTGTACTTCACACATTATAAAACCTCTATGTCTTTGAACTTTTCTTTTTTTTTTCTAGCTACATCGTCTGCATTTCTCAAGAATGCACATATCCCTGACTGAGTCTCTAAGACCGGCAGGCATTCAAATATTTTTTCCTCCACATTTTCCAGTGGTTTGAATTCAGCATTCAGGTGACATCCAATGATTTACAGAATAAAAATCCCAAATCAGTTAAATAACAGCACATTAAACGAGGAATATGGACGTGGCAGGCTGAACCAGTAGACTTTGTTATGGCCAGGATAACCAAGATAGAAATTTAATTCTGGTCCACATCACTACACTGTGTCACAGTTTATATTTCACAATGTGTACTATACCAATTAATCATTTCTAATATTCATGTGTTATTCGTCCATTTTTCCATAAACTGTTCCGATGCCTGTTCAGTCTGTTTATTTTATTGAGTTAAATAACACAAAACCTGGCTAAAAAATATGCAGTTTGGATTCAGATTCTCTGGAGGCAGCATTATGATCTGGGGTTGCTGTAACTGCTGAGGTCATGGCTCAACAGCGTTATGTATCAATAAAACTCAGCTGAATACCTGAATGTACTGAATGATCAGCTTATAACATGGTGGCACGTGCATATTTCAGGATGACAGGCTAAAACTGTGGAGAATGAGCAGTCATTTTTATGCAAGTCACCACAGTATCCTGAACGTAACCCTGTTGAAATGCGTTAGAAAAGAATGTACAGAGTGCTTCGACTCTTCCATCACCAACATGAAATAAATGTGACAAAGACAAAACAATGTCACAGTAAATGTGTACCATAATCAAGGTTAAGAGCTCTAACAATAATACACAGTCAGTGTATTAGCCTGTAAACATTAGATATTTCTGTTCTATCAATGCAATACTATATAATAAACTTTATCATTATCAGACCATGTTATAAATGAGTGATGCTGCACACAATACAAGTTAAAATCACAACTATTATTAAATGTATTTATAACCAAATATGGTGTCCGTCGCCTAAACAGTCAAGTAACATTAAATGAACTAGCAAACTAGCTAGTACATATAACTAGTA
>JAOVVF010000036.1:8733756-8741615 GCA_028565595.1 Duopalatinus emarginatus | reverse complement strand
AAAATGCAGGATCACATTTTATTCTCTGTGGTCAAGAGTTTTTTTCAGCTGCTCTGAGGTCAAATCATTGTCATTGCTAACTGGGTTGTCTTTGAGTGCTAGTTTTATGCACAAGTAGACTGTATATAGTCCATCAGGCTCCTCAACAATCTGAACAATTGCAAACATTTCAATGACTGGACTGAAAACACACACACACACACACACACACACACACACACACACACACAATCTCATCTGTTAAATCTGTCTACACATAAACTAAAGAGTACAATGTTTACATTTATACCAAAAATGGACAAAACTGCTGCTAGACACAATGTTTACATTTATACCAAAATGGACATAACTGTACCTTACTGCTCCCACTGTCACTGGGCTATCTGCACTGTCCCCTCCCTGTATTTATTGTTTATATTTCTGTATATTGTAAATTGTCTTGTGTATTTATTGTCTGTTCTCACATATTTATGTATACGTAAAGGCTACTGCACATGTGCACTTTGTTGTATTGCATAGTTGTTGTTCTGTGTAGCACCTTGGTCCTGGAGGAACGCTGTTGCATTTCCATATTAAACTTCTCATCTCATCTGGAGATGACTATGACATTGGTTTACTAATAGCTAGTTATGAACAATAACGAAAAAATAAAAATAAATAAATGTACTAGTTGAATGTTAAATGTACTTGTTGAATATACTACAAAACATATTTTCTGTTTGCTCAGCATTGTATTGGATTGTTTTTCACTATGCAGTACATCAGGAATCTGTTAAAAATCAATATTAGCTGTAGTGGATATACAGTATAGTGGACGATTTACACAGCCCTGTTAAAATAATATTAAAATAAATAGATTAAAGTGTTTTCATGTGAAATACCACCAATATATTTAGTTATAGTTTACCTTCCAAATTATTGGTTAAGTATTCTTTAAATTACACAAGACAAGTATATTTTATGTCTGAATATCCATACAGAACAGTTGCACAAACATTTCAGATTTCTTTGGATACTTTGGACACATTCATTTGAAGACACACATTTTACCAATGTCTATTCAAATGCCATTTTTTTCCCCCTAGACATTATCATATCATATTTTTAATGTGTATAGGTATTTTTATCATTTCTGTTCACATGTACAGTGTTATTTTTTCATCATAATAGGTTCACACTGTTTACTTGAGATCAAATGCAATTTTATTTTCAGAGAATGGCAGAGAAATGCACCTTTACCTGTTTTATGTTTTATAATATATGTTTATCATATTATTCCATATTTATGTGCTTGAAAATTACATATATTATAAACATGCATAGTGCATTTACATATACTGTAATTACACTTCAGCTTAGCTAATGTATTTTGGAGGATGGTACAGAATCATTTGTATTTTTATTGTAATACTGATTAATACTTGATAAAACTGAAATTATTCTGTTTTTGTAATCTATATAGATTATATACTAATTATATACCATATAACAGCCAATCAAAGCTTTAATGTACTGTACTGTAAGTGGTAGAAGAAGATCTAATGATGTCTATTACTTATTAAATAATATTGAGGTATACAACTTATAATACCAAATGCTGATTTTGATGAGCTACAGGTCATCTTGAAGTATACAAGTAGATCATTTGACTTAAATGTTGTCCAAACTTTTATTCTTAATATCTCAGAATCCCTCTTTATCAAGATCAACCTCATAATCCCGAGGTCACAATATGACTACACAAAGCAAATGTAATAGTACAGTACAACTTGATTTCTTCAGATAAATAAAAGGTAGTTGGCCTGTTGGGGATGTGCAAAGTGAGGGAAGAACGTTGCAAATTTCACATGTAGCTCCAGCTGTGCTAAATTAAACAAAACCAAGCACTTTGCTTGTGCACCATTTTTACAACCAGTACAGTCATGGGCATGGTGAGGTCATTAAGCTTAGTTTAAACATTTGCAGTCGTACACAGTGATTCCGTGTAAATCAAATCACTGAAAATGCACATGCTCTCCAAGAGAAATTCTTCAGTGAGCCCTGAGTGAATTATGTTATTCAGCTATAATTCCATGTTGTTTGAAGTCATGTGATGATGAGATGAAGGGAGACAAGCTCTTGGCAGTCCTGCTTTCTGAAGGTTTCTTGTTTAGAGCAATCAAGCTAAGATTAATTATGTGAGCGCTCCTTACTTAAAATGCATCGAACTGGACATCGTTCATAACATCTAACACCTTTCAACATGGATGTTTTTAAACAGTGAGTGATTTAAACTGGTGGTTTAGTATGGACTGGAACAGACCGCCCTCATTGGATACCCGCTCTCACGTAGACAGAGAGGAGTGGAGGAACGGTCGTTCGGCCTATCAGTGCCAGATAGGAGTTCTGGCTAAACGTCTTTGGGGTAAACATGGCAGTGGAAGGTGGTGGAATGCCTGTGCTGTGGGGGCGGGAATGAGGTCAACAAGAGGCCAAGGCAGGTGGTGTGTATCAGTTCTTTGGATGACAGCAGCACCCCCTGCACCAGACAAACACAGGCAGAGTGCTGAGGCCTTGGTTAACTAATGATGGGAAAGGAAAGTTGGTGGGGACGAGGAAGAGGAAAAGGAAAAATCGTTGTTTTTATTTTTTTATACAGAAATAAAATGAGATGGATTTCATTTCAATTATTGCAGTTTAATGAATGGACATGAATGCTAACGTGTGCTGTTTCAGCAACACACATGTTGACTTACATGTTCTTAAGAGGGGAGTCATATAACGCAGGCTCTATTAGTTCACTTTACATTCTCAGCAGAAGTCCTGTTTTGCTTCTGTGTCCTCCCTGAGGAATGACGTCTCCCACAGCCCTTAGAGGAGTATTATTCTGCCTAATGTGAGCAGCAACTGTTTTTACAAGCAGAAAATCAGCAGTTGACTATTACAAAATGTGACCCTAATGATGATACTCGAATCCAAATGCCATGACAAACATGTTTAGGCCAATGATAACAGAGAAAAAGGAAGGTAATTTAAGCATTTATAAGTGTAGCATTTACATCAACACTTTATAAGAAAATCCTCTGTAATATCATTTGTTCTGCTTTCATCATTGTAATGATGTCTTCATCCATGGGAATGAAATGGAAAGCTGAATACATGGTCAAGTTGACCCGCACAGCACCTGTGACTTTGTGGTCTCTAGTGGTCATTTCTCCTTGTCCTGCTGTCTGTCCACAGTGCTGCTGTCAGCTGCTGTCCTCGCTGGCTCTAGGCTCATCAATGCGGCTTTTGTTCTTCAGAGTTCATCTTCCAACAGCATGAAGTGAGGAGCATAAGAACTGCTGCAACTTTAAAAAGGCAAAAAGACACAAAAAAATTGAGGGGTAATTTTGAACAGCAAGTAGAAATATTTTTCTTTATATATTACTATTTCTTCCTAAGTGAACAAGGTGTATCTAATAAGGTAGCAATGAAGTTACAGTGTATATTAGTCACTTATAAAGGCCAGTCCGTTCATAATCAGCCTTTGTTCATGGACTTTTTCTGTACTGGAGTCGCTACTTTAAATAAATAGCGTAATTAAGCTAGCGATTATGTTCCTCTTGAAACCTTGTCAAGCAGAACCAGCATTTTAGAAGTTCTTATTTTTAATGCAACTGCTCCATCTAATGCATGCTGATGATCTTTGGTGTATTTGATGTAAAAATGGTTCCTGGGGAGTTAAAAACATTGTTCCCTACATTACGTAACAGGTCATGCAGATATAGAAAAATAATCAGTAATGACATGATTTAAAGCTCGACCCAGGCAGAGTAAGTGCTACCACACCAATGTTATTTAATTTCCTATAACAGCACATCCCATAGTGTACTATCCGTTCTATATAATATAGCAATTTACCTATGACTACTTTTTCCACCGTAAAATAATATTTAATTTTGTGGACTCTCTTTTAAACAATTAAGTGTTTATCACTGATAGACTGATGTAACAGTATCTATGGTATAAACAGTGATTAATCATTAGTGAAATTATTGACGCTGCTAATACTATTTTAAAACAAAAACAAAGTATAACTGTAAGTAAATTTAATAACTTTGGTCAGTTAAACACATCTGCATTAACTAATGTTTATCCCACCATTGATTACAAAAAGATCCAGATAATCTTAGCATACATTAAATTATTACAGTGAGTTACTAACTGCAGATAAACTACAGAACGCAGGTCTCAGGATGTAAATATATTGGCACCTAACATTCATTGGTCTGGTTTAACTAATTTGTCTAGTTTGATTAATATATAAAAAAATATTTATTTATTGCTTTGTTAACATTTCTATTTTATTAATGCTTAATGCTTAATTTCTTTTTTAATGATACCTAATGTAGTAAATAATGTTAGTTAAGGAAACATTAATATAAAGGGGTTCCTTTAGTATTAAAGGGATTCGACATGAACCCGAAGTCCAGAATTTAGTGTCACTAACAAAAAGTGTTTATTTCCTTGAATGCATTTTCCCCTAGCTCATAATTATCCAATGTTATATCTATAACTATATTCTTTTATTACAGAATTTGTTTGATTTTGTAAAATCTATATTTTATTCAAATGCTGACTGGTGCAGACCTGTAAATCATTGTGCTTAATAAATACATTGACTTCTGTCCTCAGTTAGATTCATATATTTATATTATGGCTTATCAGTTATTTAGACAACTGAAAAATGTAACAATTGTTCCCATTAATTCTTCTTCTTCATGAACTTAGACCTTTAGATCGTACATCATATACAGATTTAGGTAATAAAAATATGAAACTGAGTAACATAGCATTTGGGATGTGAATTATGCAAACCTCCATGTCCCCTTAAGAGCACAGAGAGCACGGTGTGCAGCTGCGGAGAGAAACACGGTCCGACAGGCCCACTCAAGGGGGGATCTTTATCAAATATTCATCTTCTTCTGTGACTAAAGCAACGCTTTGTACAGATGATGGACTACAGGTCAATGCCCTGAACCTCCAGTCCTCTAGCCCATATACACTCTGGAATGTCCCCCCACTCTTTATCAAACCCCTCCTTCTGAAAGTTATCGTCTCCTTCTGGAAAAAAAAAATAACAGGCTTAATTAGAGTGAATTAGAGCTAACAAAGCTTTATCATTATTGAAATGATACTTAGACCACCTATCAGTTACAGAAGCTTGGATAGTTATTAATGGTCATAATGGACACCGAACCACCACATTTTGTACAATTGTTAAAAAAACTTACTTACTTTCTTCTTCTTCTTCTTCTTCTTCTTCCTTTCTAAAATGATGTACTTGAGCTTTACTGATGAATATAAGCAGGAATATAAAACTCATATTTATTATTGTCATGTTATTATATGATGTCCAGGGCATTTTGAAATGAAATATTACCTCAAAAAGCAAAAAAAAAAAAACAAAAAAAAAGGACAAAGAAAAACTTGAAACTCAAAAAGTGGGCTTTATTTATTACTATAAATGTTGTTTATATTTATAAACATTTTATGTTTCTAATATATTTGTTATATTTCTAATATTTTTGAAATAAATATATATGTTTGGCAGATTAAAATACAATTTTCCTGTTTATTTGTATGACTGAGGTCAATATGACCTTACACTGGTTAGTAATTAACTAAAATAAGGGTATTAACAAATAAAACGTAATAAAAAATAAAGCTAGACATGAATGTTCTCCTTATCTGTTGCTGCTTTCGGCATATGCCTGAAGCCTCGCGTCCCAGTTAAGCTCGAACGCAGCACCTTCATCCAGTCTTTAGCAGCTACACGCATCACTGAATTGCCAAACTTCTGTTCAATATTTGATAAGATTAGTTCTTTCTGACTGCTTTTCAAATTCAGTGTACAGAGGATGCACAGGTATGAAGCTTGAAGGACTTGCACAATAATAGATCTATGGCTTGTATTATTTGTGCTTGGTTTTGAGTTTTGATGTTGGTGAAGAACAATAGTACTCTGGTACAAATTGGTGGTGGCTTCATAATGGTATGGGGTTTGTTTAGCTGGCATTTCATGGGACGCCTGCTACGTCTACGAACATCTCTGACACGTGAACGCTGTGTGCCTCACCAGATCTCAACCTTATCAAACTCATTCGGGATGTCATGTAACATGCTGAGGAACACAGAAATCCTACATCTTGGAATACATCAGAAATGTGGAGCGTTCTGCAGGAAGTATGGTGCTCATTGCCTACAGAATATTTCATGGACTTAGAAATAAAAATTAATTCTGTATTAAAGTATCTCAAGCCTAAACTTAAACCAGTGTAGACTGGAGCTTAGAAATCACATTTTAGGATAAATGTTCTAATGTGAGCATCATAGTATTACAGGAGGTAGCATTACTGCCTCACAATTCCTGGGCCACCAGTTCAGTCCAGATGTGGAGCTCCAGTCTTTGCAAAGTTTTGCAAGTTCTTTGCATATTCTGGGTTTCTTCCAGGGTTTTCTGGTTTCCTCTTCCCATCCTAAAAACATGAAATGGATTAGTGACTCCAAATTGCCCAAAGGTGTGAATGAGTGTGTGTCTGATGCCTTGTGGTATACTATCATCTAATGTATGGTTTATTACCACCTTATGCCTAGTGTTTTTTTTACTACACTGACTAGGATAAAGCAGTCAGTGAAAATGAATGAATGAATGTTCTTATATGTGGCTTGTACAACATGATGTGCTTAGTGAGATATTAACAGATGTTATAACATTAGGCCCTAGGCCCAACTTGGCCCAAATCTTGTCCTGATTGCATCTTTATTCCTGTGAAAACATACAATACGGACAAACAGGGACCAAAAAAAGGTCCCGATAAATCAGTGATTATTTCAAGCACAGCTGATCATATTTCAGATTGTGTTTATTTTTATTGACTTTCATATCCACAATAAACATGGCTAATTTTGGCAGTGGATTTGTTTTTACTGGGACATGGCCCTGAGTGTGAAGCAACGAACTCCAGTACTTTGTTCAATGTGTTTGTGTGTCCTCAGTCGTGAGTGACAGATTGACTGTAGCCACGGCTAAAAGAAACACAGATCACAGTTGGCCATCATGCTGATGTTGTGGTGGAGAGGTTGGCGTGAGAGTGTGTGAGTTTGTGCGTATGTGTGTGTTGGTTATTCACTGAATCCATGCAGCACAAAACAACAGCACTTCAGTATCCACTTCTTTACGTGCTGTCATGTAACGTTTTTACGTTGTAATGGTAATGAAATAGTAATCAGGTTTAAGCATCATTATAATATTATAAAATAAATTTATTTACAAAATTAAATGAATGACAAGAATGCTTAAATGCTATAAAATAGTATTCGAAATATAACGCCCAACAGACAAAGTGACTACCGAGATCTGTTTTCTTTTTCTTTATTTTTTTGAGATCTTTGTGAGAAGGTCCGAAGTTTCAGCGGATGGTGGATGTGCACTGAGGCGCAGAGGACACTGGGAACACAAGCTAAGTGCTGTGGAGCTTCGTGACGCTGATATGGTGGGATGGGTTCAGTGAGGCGTAGGGTGGAGGAGTGCAGGACGAGGTGGCTTTTGGAACAAAGGGCCTGCTCTTCTCGAACAGAGCATGAAGGCCTCATTGGAGGGGTCCGGGTCTCACCTCATGCCATTTGTGTGTTGGAGATTCAGTGCAAGTACTGTCGATGGGAAATGAAAGTTTGATGTAGAAACAATACCTGTGGCTGCACTGGCTCTTGGGTGCAACTTCTTAACAAGAGAACTTCTCCTCACTGGCTTGTCATATGTTTTGTATATTCCAGGATACAATCATTAAATTTGGGTGAAATAAATATACAACGGTACGATAGCTCAGTAGGCAGTT
>JAOVVF010000036.1:8696267-8712062 GCA_028565595.1 Duopalatinus emarginatus | reverse complement strand
TTGTACAGTACATAGTGAAACGAAACAACGTTCCTCCAGGATCAAGGTGCTACATAGAACAGTAAACTACACAATACGACATGGTGTTGACGCATGTGCATTGACGCAAGACGATTAACAATAAATACAATCGACAAAGTACAAAAAATACACAAGACATTGACACTAAATATAGGGAGGAGGTAGTGCAGGTAACCCACTGGTATTGGGAGCAGTAAAGTCCATATCTTGTAAACATAAACATTGTTTTTAGCAGCCGTATTGTCCAATTTATTTATTTTTTTTTGTGAGCTGTAAACAAAAACAATGTGTTATAGCAGCAGTATTGTCCATTTTTGGTAGAAATGAGAGCATTGTACTTTCCTTTGTGTAGACATTGTTTTGTATCTTTAAGATTGTGTGTGTGTAGTCCAGTCACTAAAATAGTTTGCAGTTGATCAGACCAGACTCTGCAATACTGACCACTTTCTACTTTGGGACAATTATAAAGACTGACTGAACTCATAGATAAGCCAGTTGAGTTTTCTTTTTGGCTGTTGTAGACTAGTAGTTTTAACAAGAGCTGTACTGAGAAATGTAACAAACGAATTTACATAAGAGAACATCCTTTATGAATATAATTTATACAAGTATGTGAACTCTAGTTACCTGGATTATGGATTATACCGAAATGTCTTCTAACTGCAACATGGGGCATATTGTCCCCCTTATAGACTACCTTATTGTCTCCAACTCCTTATCCAAGACGCTTATCCCACTACTTGGTTGTAGGGTGGGGTCTCTTTGTGGTTACTGGGCAGAAGGCTGAAAACCTCGTCACAATGTCTGTTAGACACCACTGTGGTAATTCAGCATCTTCAGGTGGCCTGACCTTCGACTGTGGAAGAAAATTAGAGCACCTGGAAGAAAATGGGTGCCCTGGAGGACATGTCAACATAGAAAGCCTTATGGAATGAAACCCTGGCCCTTCTTGGTCACAGCAGTACCTTCAGTGCTGCCACAAACATTTTCTAGTGCAGTTGTTTTTTAATTGCATTAATTTAAAGAAATGCTTAGTACGTCTTGGTATGCCTTCTAGGAGCAGTTCAAAATAAATGAAGTGTTACTGTGTTAATGCTGAAACCCCGAATAAAGTTTTGCTGAAACTTGGACCGGGGGGATGCAAGTCTTAAAACTGCTCAAGAATTAGTTGTAGGCTTAATGAACGAAGTCTATTGGTAAAATACAAAAACTACAAAATATATACTGGTTCTGTATTGTTTCTGTAGAGGTGTAGGCCCAAAAGCATAAGCTGTAATCTTTGGACAACATTGTGTGCAGGTGGTTTGTGTGGGTTGGCCTGCCACAATGTTGGATTTCTGAATATAACAGTTTGTGTACTTCATGCTTGGCAAACCTGAAAGTGATTAGAGAGAACCTGGCTTTTAACACTCCTTCCACACATTGGAAAACAAACAAACACAAAAATACACCCTATCCCCTCCCTATTATGCGTCACTTGAGTCTATAAGTAGCGTTTCACAGGAAATGAATTCTAAGAGGCCTGGGTGTAGTGGGCTGCATTGTGTAGTGGTTGAGTTTGTGACTCAGCATGCAGGATGCTGTGTATCGAGGTTTATGTAAGCTCTCCATGCGTCTTTCATCTGTCTTTAAGCTGCCCACCTCTAGATCTGGAATCACTAAATTCCCACATACCACATGAACATATTTCCCACGCTGCTGTGTCATACAAGATAGATGCATGGAGGAAGCCAAATCCACATTTCAACTCATAGCTGGAATTTTGGCTACTCCAAGATCATATCTCCTTATCAAACTTCAGTAGACATCTTTGAAGGGAAACTAGTTGCATTCTGGTGTACATTGTGCACCCATAAAGATAACGTTCATCTAAGTCCTCCTTGTGTGTTGCCTTCTGAATAATAGACAGTTTGAGATCTCTGAGTGGCCTGGGGCATGAAGTGGTCCTTGCTGGTCTATTTCTGGCCATTAAAAGGCTGTGTGAGGGGTCAAGTGGAGCCTTTCTAGACAAATGAGAGTAAGAATAGCTGGCAGCAGGGCTCTGTCTTGCCCACTATTACATGAGCACCTTTCATTTGGTCATCCCTCACTGTCCATTACATAACCTGGTGCTCCATGTCTAAAGCACAAGAATTCTTGCACTGTATTATGCTCTACTTTCTAAAGCAGGATGTAATGTTATACAATCGCTGAACTTTAACGAAACAGAAAGCAGACCAAAACCTCCATGCTGTTAGGTTGAGGTGTGAGAGTGTCTAAAATGGAAGTAAACCTCAACTGTGAAAGTTTCCTCTTTATAATTCCTTCCGCTCGTATCTGTAAACTTTAGCACTTCTAGGAAGCTATGGGTTATGGGGTTAAAGTTCAGCTCTATTTCTCTAACCATGGCTCTCTGTTTAGAATAGAGGCCTGTTAAATGAGCGTGGGAAAGAGGGAGGGCTCCGACAGGATGTGCTACCCCAAGAAAGAAAGACGTGTCAAGGCATAAACTCGTTTGAGCTGTCGGGATAAAGCAATAGTGAGAAACGATGCCAAGACTTGTGCTTTCTCTCGATGCCTTTTCCGCAAAGTCTGATTTATGACCATCTCTCAGGATTGTACTGGCCAGTCCTGGTCCATGCTTTCAAACCCTACTGGAGAACTGACCAAAGGGGACCAGTTTACCTGAACCTTAACTAATTCAAGGTCCCATCCTGCATGGCTATGACCCCTGTATCCTCAGAGGTCATTCTCAAAGACTAGAGTTTCAGACCTGTTTCCTGAGAAGACAAATGAAAAAAAAAAAGGTTATAATAAAGCCCCCTTTGTTTGTCATATAGCTCTTTAGGTTTTGGGCTAGAATTGAAGATGCCTAGTATTTTAAAGCAGGAAACTGCAAAATATCTCTGAGGATATCTCAGACTGTTTTTGTTCTCGGTCTGCATCATCCATGCGCTGACACGTCACTCATTTTATTTCTTGCCACTTTTCCCAGTCCACATGAATAGCTAAAATAGCTTAGCTAATTGGTATAATTGCGCATAATGGAAAATGCACCTGTGCCTAAATTGTAACAGTCATTTTAAATGAAGACTCTTGAAGGTCTTGATGGAGGGATTAAGTGAAAGGAGAGAAGCATGAGTGAGGGAGTGAGAGATGTAGCCAAGCATGCTGATGATGGCCCCAACATTCCAGCAAGTTGTCATGGAGACTGAACAGCCTCCTTTGGCCTGGTTAGACTTTGGGATACGTGTGTGTAGAAGCTGATTTTGTCCTCGGGCTTCGTAGGTCTAGTTTTCCGCTAGAAGGTTGTTTTAATAATTTGTAGCTGTAGCCTTCGCTATACTAAAAATGGACATCGGTGAGGGGGTATATATAAGAGCATAGCTGGAGTAATGCTTAGAGGAAATCCTGGATGCAGCTTGGCCTTAACCATCCTTCCTGCCTTAACTGTTGCTTTATCATCTGTGGCTGTCTGAGGTTTGTCACATTCCCTGAAACAGCGTCAGTGAGAAAAAAAAACAGGAGTGTGTGTATTAGTATGAGATACACTCATGCCAGCTGGATGCAACCCCCACTGCGAGGAAATATGACCACAGAGAATGCAGAAGCTTGCAGAAACCACAACCGAGGAGCCTAACTGAATGAAGTAACACTGCAGCCGCTCTCACTGAGTCCCCATGCCAAAATTACAGTACAGCTGAAGAAAACACATTGGGTTTAGTAGAGAAACAAAAAAATGTACACAGCCAAAACACAAGAAACCACAGTCAAAACAAATATTCAATCAGCCCCTAAGGCAAAGTCTAAAAAACCTGAGCCGTTTTTAGTGGGGTGGGGTCATAGTTCAACATCCTAAAATGATCCTTAAATACGATCAATGCTTGCCTTAACTGTTTATCCAGTTCAGTTTAGTCCTGTATCCAATAAAAATGGTGACGCATCAAGAAAACGATAAAAACTCTCAAAGCTGGAAAGAGTTGAGAAAGCCATGACGCAGTGTTGTGCTAGACATCAGTGTCCATGACTATGTCTAGAAACCTGAGTTAATTGTTACTCATCTCTTACTAAGCCGAAGATTATTTCAAGATGACTAGAGAGCCTCTTGGTTCTGTTGAGTCAGAACGACTTCTATCTTCTTCCAGTATTTCCTGTTATTTATTAGCCTCTCCTCATCTCCAGTACTCGTGTTATCCTTCCTCATGAGTGTGTCTGCTCTCTTCTCCCAATACAACCTTGTAAGTCCACACATATATAGGGATTAATTAGAAAATGACATTTGTAGCCCGATAGTTTCGGCACACAAAACCACACACATGCCTGCCCAATAGGTGGCGATAGTATGTCATAAACTGTTAGGTCAAATGCCTCGGAAATGCTGTTACAAACGTGTGTATTGAGTGGTAGAGAGGGTGAAAAAGACTTCAGCCACATTAATATCTAGGTGGTGTCCGGTGCCTTAGCATGAGGGTGCAGTATTAAACATGTGCAGTCGTATTAGGAAACATCACATTACTGACCTCAAAAGAACAACCTGGTCAGAAGCAATGGTAAACAGACTCCAAGCATGTTCATAGGGTCCAAACCCTATTTTTTGGTACTAAATGGTACCAGTGAGCCTGTGCAGAATATATAGGCTGCTGGTAGCTTCATGATGGTATGGAGTTTGTTTAGCTGCCATTCCATAGGACCCCTAGTACTTCTACAAATGTCTCTAACAGGTGAACACTATGTGTTTGGCCCCATCCAATAGGACAATACACCAACACATGTCTAGAAATGCCAAAATTATGGTTAGAGGAACACTTATTTGAGTTTGGGTTCCCAAGTCCCAGATCTCATCGTACAACACCAATGTAGACATCAAACTCATGGAGTCCATACCTATGAGGGATCTGGTGTATCAGTTTTTCTGGCACTTTACTGTATATAAATGTACAGGATCTATAGTTAACTATAGTTATAGTATGGTTATGGAAAATGTTAGGATTTCACCACATGAAGGGTTTTTATGTAAGCACAGCTTGATAAGCTCAAGTGGATTGAGTCAGCTCCGTTCTGTAGTTCATTTCATAAAGTGAGCAGTGATGCGCCATTCTGGCAATAACCACAACCTACAACCTTTCTCTTATCTCTCTCGCTCTCTAATGTCAGCAATTCAAGTGTAAAATAGCTCTCTCGCTCTCTTAAGGAGCAAAAGGAGCAATCTGTAAAGCAGTAACTCAGAGAGAAAGGGAACGCGACAGAACTCAAGTGGCATTCTCAGCCTGAAAGCACAATACGGTGTCTTGTTAATAACAGAAAAATAATATATATACGGACATGAGGATGTCTGACCTGTTTCTAATGCAGGGATTACAGCAGAATCTTTCTGTTCTTTCAGGAGCTGGATCATGACAGCTAAAAGGTCTCCTCTAAATGTCTTAACGACTGATGCTTTAACTTAACAATTTGCATGCACTGAAAACTTTGCTCTGACTTTGAGAAAATGTGATAAGACATTAAGGAATCCAAAGTCTTGATGCAGTACACACACACACACACACAGAGAGAGAGAGAGAGAGAGAGAGCAGACCAGCTTTCGGTGGTAGCTATATAAAGCACATACAGGCCAAGGTTACCCAAGGTTCCATTGTGAAACAGGAGATTCTCTTTAATGAGACCTTTGTTTTTCGACCATGACTTTCAAAAACAGACTGATATCTTTGAGCTAGCCTGGGTGGACATTTGTAGGAACTGTTTAGGGACGTTGTGGATACTCACATACATTACTGCAAATGTGTTTACGTGTCTAGTTGTCTATTAACCCTCAGAAAGAATATAGATACCTGCCTGGTCCATCATCCAGTGCTTTTATATGCATATAAGAGATAGGAAGAGTAGGATAGGGTTTTTTTTGGTTGGACGATACGGGATGAGAGAGTTAGGAGGGAAGAAGGGATGTGATAGAGGATATAGGACAGGATAGGATGGAATGTGTTGGAAGACATGGAAGTGAATTTGAGGGATGAAAAGGGATGGGTTGGGGTAGAAGATATGGAAAGAAGAGGATGGGGTGGACATTGGATGGGGAGATGGGGACTAATGGGACAGGAGAGGGAAAGGGTGAGAAGAGGTGGGAGGTAAGGTGAGATGAGAGAAGAGAAAAATGAAAGAGAAAGAAAGATTGGTGCTTACATTGAGATGCTTCAAGAGAGGGCGATTGGTCCAGGGCTCATTAGCACAGAGACGCTGCTCTTGCAGAGTGGACAGGGGAGGAGAAAGAGGTTGAATGGATGGGGTGAGAGAGTAAAGAGGTGGGGAACAAGGGAACTCCTTTTCTCTCAATCTTTTTGTTCAACTCTCGAGAGGTGTTCTTGAGTTGTATGGACTGGTGGGAAGTTCACTCATATTTTTATCTCACCACAATGCAAATGGACAGAAAAAAAGACCATGTAGATGCTGTGGTGTCTCTTATATTTGTATGCTTAATGTCTACCTCTTTCGGGTGTCACTTTTGCTTTCTCGGTCTGTATTGTATTTACAGAAATGTGTTATATTTTGTTTCCGTCCGTTCGTCCGTCCGTCCGTCCAACTGCCTCCCAAAACAGCTCTGATCAGATGAGATATAGACTCCACAAGACCCATTAAGGTGTTCTGTGGTACGTGGCACCAAGGTGTTAACAACAGGTCCTTGTGTGGATTTTCTGTAGGATCGGACCAGACAGGCTAGCCTTCGACCTCCACATTCACCAGTGAGATTTGGTTGACCAGTTGTCCTTCCTTGGAGCACTGATAGGTACCAACTACTGCATACCTGAAACAACCCAGAACACCTGCTGTTTTGGAGATCAGTCGTCTATACATCACAATTTAGCCCTTGTCAAAGTCACTTTATGCTAATATTATATCCACAGTAAAACACGGTGAGAGAAAGATAATAAAAATCTTTAATGTGCTTAGTTTCTCTTAATCTTTCATTTTGTTAAGCATTAGCATTTGCTTTTTCAAGCATAGATCCTGAAATATGAAAAAATCACCAAATTTTGGTTGGCTTTAAAATAATTTATTGTCTGCTACTATTTTTGTCTATTACTGAGTCAGCTTGTCTACATTTCTCTATCAAGTCCCAGGAGGATAGTTAACCCATCACCCATAATGTCTTTCATTGGCAAATTTTGTGTGTGTGTGTGTGTGTGTGTGCGTGCGCGTGTGTGTGTGTGCGCGTGTGTGTGTGTGTGTATGTGTGTGTGTGTGTATGTGTGTGTGCGTGCATGTGTGTGGGGGTTAGTACCTCATTAGTAAATACACTAGGGGTATTGCATTATAGGCAGTAGTAGTTCAAATTGCAAATAGATTATATACACAGACACGTCATATACAATTCTATATTATACAAAAATACACAACATGGTATGAAAAACTGTAATTTAATTGAAACGTGAACTTACCCAAGCTCATACTGACATTACATTCTGTTCTCTATTACATTCTTTAATTGTCACACATCAGTAACATAACCATGAAAATCATCAGATCATCCATATGAGGATATGTTAAATCATATGCTGGTTCGCTGCTTTGGAAGAGCAGCCGTGATATACGAGATGAGAGCCTTGCTTGATGATTTTTTCAGCAGCGGCACATATGTGTATGATGCTAATTGAATGTGTATTATGCACATTTGACTCTTGTGAGAATACCAGTTCATGATTTATTTATTAGAAAGAATTTAGATTAGTCAAAATACATACATGAATATATGAGACCTGTCAACGACTTGTATGTGTAAGAAGGGGCACGGGGAAGAAAAAGAGAGATAGAGAGAGATATATCTGTCTTCACCTCCTAATCTATCCCATAGGGAGATAGGAATAGGGTCTTACATCTTCAGTCATGATGTCTCCAAACACACACACACACACACAATTCAGGGGGCTGTCTGAAACCCTCCATGCCATCAAAGGAATGAAAGCTATAGCCACACATAAAGGATATGGAGGGTGAAATTTTAACACATTTGTCACTGTATGCTGTGTTTCACATGTAGTTATTCATATACATTTCTCAACCCAGCCAAACGCCCATATTCAGTAATCTGTAAGCATTGCTAGAAGCTATACATAAATTGATGATACACACCAAGCAGTTCAGGATACTTCAATTATTTTAGCTTCGGAATAAATCTTATATGTTCATTTATTACCTAAACTGCTTATCCTACTACTGGTTTGTGGAGATGCTGGAGTCTATTATAGCAAGGAAACACCCTGCACAGGTCACCAGTCCATTAAAGGATGGACATACACCCTCACACCTAGAGGCAATTTAGTCTCCAGTTTGCCTGACTTTAGACTATATAAAGGAAACTGGAGCTACTAGAGAAAGCTTACTGGCCTTTGGGGAATTGAACCCATGACCTTCTTAGTGAGGCGACAGTACTACCAACTGCACCACCATGCTGTTATGATTGAATAATACATTATGTAATATTTATGAGTCTGTTCTGAATACAGTCAGCCAGTCAGTCAGTCAGTCAGTTGTTTTCAGAATCACTGGGTGCAAGGCAGGAACACCATCTAGACAAGGCACACAGGGTACCACATGCACACACAGACTCACTCACTCACACACTTACACCTAGGGAAAATTTAGCATTTTGCCTACCGTGCTGTTTTTTAGGAAGTGGAGAGAAACTAGAGAACCTGACGAAAACCCACACGGACCTGGGGAGAACTGTTCTGAATACATTTATTTCATATTAAAATAAATTTTCAGACTGCCTTTTTTCTGCAATCCTGAATATATCTGCAAAACTATAATATATTGGATTTGCACTGGAAATCTTTCACTCTTTCAAAGGTCATTCATTCCTTTTAAATACATACATGTACACTGGCATCATCGCTTCATGATGGTTGGTTGAACAGATAAGTCAGGTGTTCGCCGTGCTCATGGTGCTCTATGGAAGTAGACAAACTGACTGAGCATCTCAATCTCTTGTCAGTGGACACACTCACACACACACTCACACCTACGGGCAATTTAGAGTGACCGATCAACCTACCATGCGTCTTTGGACTGTGGGAGGAAACCGGATTACCCAGAGGAAACCCACACAAGCACGGAGAGAACATGCAAACTCCACTTAGAATCGTTCCTTCTTGAGAAGAAAAATAAATCTTGTTTTGTTTATAGATATATACAGTATATGCTTGTTGGTGTGATATCAGCTTTCCAAAGTGTGTTCATACCGAGACCTACAAAATTGCTCAGGAGATGGACAGGTCATAGATTACAGCATGTCTGTGCTGTTTAAACACGTTGCATAATGCTATTTGTTTTGCTTATAGGCCTGTTGACCCTGAGACAACAAGTCTCTTGTGGAGCAGCTTTGTCATCTGAATGCAGTTGAGAATGTACCACAAGAGTGTGACCCAACTTCAGCCCAGGGCTTTTCAACAGACTGAGACATGGTTGCATCATGTCTTAACTTTTAAACACTAAAATATATTGGATTTATACTGGAATGAGACAAAGGTTAGGTAGACATCATAGACCCTCTGTTTTATTCTGTGGGTCTTAACCTGTTGTGTTCCCAAGTTCCTCTTAATCTGACTTTAAAAGCGTAATGAATCACAACTAAATTAAATCTAAAAAACTGTTATTTTATATGATTCAGTTCAGGCACATGTCATATATATATATATATATATATACAGTGGCATATTGTATATGATGGCATAGGAAAAGTCTTTACATAGTTACATAGTCTTTTCTGAGGGTTCAGATCAGATGGGCTAGCCTTCGTTCCCTGTGACCTCATGTCCCTGACTCTGGTTGTCCTTCCTTGGACCTCTTTTAGTATATTCTGCATAAACCCCATGCTCTGGTCGTCTAGACCTCACAATAAGCTTTTTGTCAAAATTGCCCAGTTCCTAAAATTTGCTCATTTTTTCTGCTTCCAATGCATCAACTTCAAGAGCTGACTGTTCACTTTCTGCCTAAAATATCTCATCCCGTGTTCTGGCTGATCAGTGTATATATTTATATTCATAAATGTTTATACAGTTCACTGAAAAATGCAATCCAGCTAACATGACAGGATTTCTGAATGTTACATTATATCCGTAAATGTTTATAATATATATGGCACAATACCTTTTTTTCTTCTTTTATATTGATACTGATGCTGAAACCTTGAGCATTAGCCAATACTGATCCATCCAATAGCTTCATATGCAGCTTTCACATCGAACTCACTTACAATACAAATTAAGATAGTAATCTGTAATTTTTAAAAAATCTAAATATATAATCAAACTGCTTTATGTGTAAACATTTACAGTTTCCAAAAAACAATATTTAAAAGGATTTTAAAAATGGTAAACAATTGCATATTTCAGAAACATGGTATAGCTTTAAATGTATACATGGGCTTAGACACCCAAAGTCATGCCCATTGGTCAGAGCCATCATGCTCTTTTCATTATGTTGTAAATAGAGTTCAGTGTCATCAAATCTGTGTTAATCTGCTCATGGTGATAGTAAACTTACATATACATCTTATATATATATTGTGTTTTGGCTCATAATTTCTTTGTGTGTATGGTGTATATATTCACATGTTTTGAGTGTGTGTTTTTATGATGCCTCAATAACTGGGGCAGAACTGATTGCTGATGGCTGTAGGCATGTAGAGACCTACATTCAGTGACAGAACAGGAGATTGTGAGAGAGAGGGTGGGGGGTGGAGGGGATGTTTTAGGCTTTGAGTCTAGGTCAAAATCACAGGTCTTTCCCAATTAACCCCCTCTTTTCTACCAATTACCTAAGGGACAGGTCGTGACACAATTGCTACCTGTTGCAAATGCATTGACACAACGAGAGCACAAAGGATGAAAAGAGACCCAGTGTGGTGAAGTGGGCTAGAAAACACCATGATACACAGATCATCATGGTCAGTCATCAGGGGGACAGGAGCAGACCCATCTGCTTGCCTCTATCACACAGAATTGTCTATGCAGATTGGCCTGCAGAGCTGCTCCATCATCTTTCTACTCCCCTGAACAGATCAGTTCAGAAATGCAGATGCACAAAGGCGAGGAAAAAATGATTACAAGAGATTTAGTCATGTGACAGAGAATATCAGTGTTGCTGATTCATGCGGCGACTGGACACAGGGTGAAGGTGACATTTCATCTTAGTGACAGGTGTGTTTGTGTGTCTGTGTGAGTGTACATGTGTGTATGTGTGACAGGAGACCCCCTGTGTGGAGCAAACCTGTGCTTCCTCCTTATTATGTGCATTAGTAATCATCAGTCTGAAAGGGAGCCAGTTTTTCCTGTCTGAACCACTATGACTAACAGTCCTAGAATTAATTCCTGCTGTGCAATATAACAAGAAAGACATTTAATCCAAATGACACTTTACTCTTTAAGTGCAACGTCTAAAGTGTTATATCTTTATAACCTTTCACTGATACTACAGTATGTTCTGTGCAACAAGTTATGATTGATTTATATTTCTGCCTCTGTTTTGCAAAAGAGCTATAACTCTAACTCCAGTCAGTCAGTCAGTCAGTCAGTCATTCTCTTCGCTTCGTTTGTCAGGGTCATGGTTTGTCCTGAGAAGTTTGTCCTCACCCAGAATCATTAGGGTGCAGGAATACCCCCAGACAGGGTGCAAATCCATTGCAGGGTATGGTTAATATAGGTTTAATTAAAAATAAATTATTAATTAATAATAATAATAATAATAATAATAATAATAATAATAATAATAATAATAATAAAATGTACCCTACTTTTTCCAATTTTAAAAATGTATTCATGATTTATTTTAAAGGTGTCAGTTGTAATCTATTAACCTATTTCTATCTCTATTATAATCCCAAAATTTCACAAAAACATTTTAAATAGTGTGACTTTACTATATTGTCATGCACTTGATTTATTTGTTACAGGCTTCTACATGAAACATAATTGTAAACTGCCTGAAGGTAATACATGAGGCATCCTATACATAGTTTTAACAGATGAGACGAGGTCAGCTTGTCATTTGTCTTAGTCTGTCTGCCAAAAATGACCAATAAATAACAGGTTGCTAAAAACAATTAAAGCAACTGTTTGTCAGAAGCATATTGCTAATAAATTGTACATATGTTTTGATGTATGTATGCATGTATGTATGTATGCATGCATGTATGTATGCATGCATGTATGTATGTATGTATGCATGTATGTATGTATGTATGCATGTATGTATGTACGTATGTATGTATCATCAATAGATTTTGTAATACTTTATGGAATTTATAGAACAAAGAGGGCTGAAACTGTTATTTATGCAGTTTAATAACCTAACGCCAGTGATAAATATAAATCCCTGAACATGTAGTGTATGTAGTAAAAAAGCATCAATCATATGAAATGCATGCTATGTGCCCATTCAATCCCACTGTGAAAAGGATGTGTTAAATCACTGATAGCTCCAAGGCTAATGTCCTCAAACACAACATCCTAGAGCTTAAACACACACACTGGTTTCCTGTGTTCTGTTTCCACTTATGGGATGAGCATGATGAGGGTTCTGGAATTTCACAGAAAGGTCGAAGGTCAAATGATACACATGAACTGTGTAGTGCTTGAGGGCAGGTGTTTCCTATAGGTTTACGAGCAGGTTGTGCGAAGACTGATGTCATTTTAAGGTAAGATACCTTAGTGTCATCTAGCCAGAGTTAAATTTATGAGACAATTCTGTTTTGCTAAGTCACTTAAAGTACTGTAGAATGACTGCATGAAGTTGTGCTTACTCACACTGAAGCAGTTTTTTGAATAATTTAGGAACACACTGAGGCACAATGATAAAAAGTTTAAAAAACATCAGGCTCGTGCACTTATTACAGCAGAAGTGCAGTGTATAGATGAAAGAGGTGAAATTTAGTACAAAGGTTATGACCCCATTTTCACACAGTTATTTCATGTCAGACTAACTAAGTACAGTGCATTCATTTATGTTCAAGGTTTCAGGGTACTTGTACCTGATTATTTCTATTTTGTGTTACGTTATACATCCACCACACTGCAGTCCAGAGAAATATTGTATTTCCCACTCAGCTATGTTTATTCCACAGCTTTAGTTACTAGTTTCTTTTATGTTTCTTCCTCTTGTCATCTTGGGTTGTTTTTCTTTGCCATCGTTTCTTGCTCATTAGGAATTTATATAAAAGTCAAATTAAAATCTGACTCTTTCTGTAAAGAATTTTAATTATAAGTAAAAATATTTAAAAGAAAGAAAAGTGCTGTTTATAATTCAGTTTAGATTTTAAATGCAACACCTTCAGCATTCTCCATTTGTGTGGGGATTTACAGGTTCCTGTGTATGCATGGATTTTCTCCAGGTTCTCTGATTTCCTCCCACTTCCCAAACAGATGCTGATAAGTGGATTGCCCACTCCAGGTATGCTATGTTTGTGTAAATGGTGCAGGGTGTGTCTCTCTCTCTCTCTCTGTGTGTGTGTGTGTGTGTGTGTGTGTGTGTGTGTGTGTGTGGAATCCACTACGACCCTAACCAGGATAAAGCGCCTACTTAAGATGAGCACATAAACTACAACATTCACATGTGATTTGAAAAGATGGATGAAACAAAAGTATAAATACGGTCTTTGGGTCATGCATTTAATTGAGAAATTGGGCAGGATTAAAGATGATGTTCTCATATAAACCCTGTAATTATTTCACATGTATACATAACTGTAACGTGTCTCATTAACATGCAGACTTATAGACATAATTATATATTTAAGGTAAAAGATGGTGAGAATCACGATTCCTCCCAAGCAGAAAATACACTGCGGTACATTTGCACATATTTTTGTTATCCAACAGTCACAGTCTCACCAAAGATCTTTTCTGTAGATATCTTCCTCAAAATGCTCAAAGTAATGACACACAGATTTATACACAGAGCTGTCACAATCCATAACAATAACTAAACATTATCACACATTATATGCTCAATGCTGCATTGCTATGGGGCAGAAATTCTGGACCAGAATCTTTCTTGTTGCCTTTCTGCCTGCCAGGTAAAACTGTGCCAGAAATTCTGCAAGTTATATAATAATATCTCTTTAAATGTAATTGGAACAGGCGCCGTTATTGATATTGTATTAAATGATGATTAATTATTTAGGTTAAAGCAAAGACATAAAGCTTTGGTCATGTATTTATAAATGATAAAATAAAATAAAATTTAATTAAATTAAATTTAATTAAATTAAATAAATTCGAACATGTTTTGCGGATCATTCAATAATAATTTAAGACAATTAAAAAAATTAAATAGACTTTAAAGAAGATTATTAGACATGGCCATAAAGTAATCAGCAATATTTGTGTCGACTAGGCAGGAAGATAACAAAAAAGGATCCAGATCCCCATTAAATGCTGCAAAACAATTCACGTGAATCTTTGTTAATGGAGGTGAAAGGCCTTAATCCTTAATGCCACAGTGCATAACAACACCACAATACCGGCACACATGCAGTATTAAGACAACATTGATCAGAACAGATTTACTCCTTCCAAAAAAAAGCGAAAAAATGAGACTGTATGATAAAGACAGTTGTAGCATGTAGCACGCATGCTGTATTTTAACACGTCTACAGCAGCTTTGTAGCAGAAAGCATCGCTGGCTTTTTTTCTTGGCTGGTTTTCAGCCATGATTTTCTTCTGCCAACAGCCTTTCTCGCTATTCAGGAGCCTGTGGGAGAATCCAGTCATGAGTGTGAGAAGCGTAGGCAGTCTTGTGGTGTCTAGCACAGGGTGCTGCAGGGGAGAAGAGACACGGAGAGGGAAAGTGTTGAATGACTCACTCTGACCCAGTTTGAAGAGCTAGATGGGTAAGCTGGTGTGAAGCTGAAATGTGCTTATAAAAGCAGGTTCCAGCTTCCACATCGCTCAAAAGACTAAAATGAAGAAGACTGAATAATATACTGAATTATTAGTGACAGGTGTACTGAGTCTGGTGCTAATTTTATAGGATGTGCTCTTTTTTCATTATTACTGTGAGAAATTAGCGGTGATGTGTAATACAGGGGTACATATTTAATCAAACAGGGAACTCAAAATACGCTAGAAAAAATGACTTGAATATACATTATTGTGCAGTATTACAGTGCAGTACATGGCATAAAGTCTTGGCACCCTTTTTATTGTACACATTTTGCTTTAGATATTTATTTAATGAATTCTGCATTTTTTATTCATTAAAAAAAGAAGAAAAAAACATTTTAGATTTACAAATTTTACTCTACTAATAATAATAATGTCAGTAAAGAAAGCAAAAAAAAAAAAAAAAAGAAAAACAAGAAAATGAAGCCTCCTGATTTTTGCCACTGAACTGTGGTAGATTAATAACCATTATTTATTTATTTATTTATTTATTTATTTATTTATTTATTTATTTATTTATTTATTAATATTATTATTATTATTATTATTTTTATTATTACTTACAATCAGTCCGTCAGTCATTCTCTTATCTGATTCATCATGTTTTATTTGATTTATTGTAATCTTGTAATAGGAAATACACATTATACAGATTTGACTGTATTCATGTTATTACAGTATTACATATTTTTACAGTGTAGGCAACATGTTGATTAAACTGCACTAAAAAGGTCAACTTGAAATTTCACTGCAAAATAAAGCATGGATGTTAATTATACAGATTACAGGTACTAGTCCAGTCTCTTGTCATCTCAAGACTGGACTACTGCAACTCTCTCTTGGCTGGTCTTTCCATGCGTGC
>JAOVVF010000036.1:8664018-8679526 GCA_028565595.1 Duopalatinus emarginatus | reverse complement strand
CTCTCTCTCTCTCTCTCTCTCTCTCTCTCTCTCTCTCTCTCTCTCTCTCTCTCTCTCTCTCTCTCTCTCTCTCTCGATTTAATATTCAAAGTAGCTTTATTAGCATGAATGTATACAGAACAAAATTGCCAAAGCATTAATCTCTCTAGTATTTCTCTTATATTTTTTGTCTTCAACTGTCCGTACACAACTCTGCCTTGTACATTTTGTATCTAAACACTATTTAGCTGGATATAACTGGATAGTTGCTGCTCGACTATTAAGTTAGTGATGATAGATTCGGACAGGATAAACGATCTGTGTCTGTATGTATATATGCACATTTAAGATTAAAAAAGAAATCTAATTGTGTTGACCTTTATTATAATGGCCTGCGTTTCCTGGTTTTGACCCTGGTTTATTATCCTGATTATTATTATGGATTATCCTGGTTTGTTAAGCCTTCCTGTGTATCGACCCCCACAATGGACGTCCACAATGCAGCTCGGTGTGCCCTCATTAAAACACACTTCTCATTGTCCTGCACAGTGTGGTAGGTTATATCTGTGCAACCTCAAGTCAAGGGGATTTTACTGTCATCTCAACCATGTACAGTGTGTACAGTAAACAGTGGAAAGAAACAGCATCTTGCCAAGACCAAGGTGCTACGTAAAACAACAAACCTAGAACACTACACTTCCTGCAGAACCGCCCACAATATCTGGTGATATCTGGTGACTTAGGTGTGTCAGGCAAAACCCTAAACTCAGCCATAATTTGTCGTCTCTAGATGTGTGTGATTGTGCATTGTCCTGTTGGAAAAGGCCAAACCTATCAGAATGAGTTCAGGATATGAACATGTGGAACTCGTCAGAAAGGAGGCACACATAGAGTTCACCTGTCAGAAACATTAATAGACTTACCAGGGGTCTTATGTACTGCCAGCTAAACAAACCCCAGACCATTATAAAGCTTCTGTTCATGTCTATCGCTTTATATACGTGCAAAGGTGGCATCGCTATGTATTTTGCACAGGCTTGTCTTTTTTTTTCTGGCACTTCACTACTGTAACCTGCAGTATGATATTGGTATTGTTTAAAGGGATCAGGAAATGTAAATGCAGTACACTAATGTATGTAGGCTTTATTTATGGAACATTGATTGTGGTCCAGATTTTATTGTCCACTGTAAAACTGGTTTCATGAAGGAGCAGCAGATTCTTTAGCAAAAATATTGATTAAGTGTTGATATATCATTTGGATTCTTTAAAGGTAAGGTATAGTGTAGTGTAGTGTAGTATAGTATAGTATAGTATAGTGTAGTGTAGTATAGTGTAGTGTAGTGTAGTATAGTATAGTATAGTGTAGTATAGTGTAGTGTAGTATAGTGTAGTATAGTATAGTATAGTATAGTATAGTGTAGTGTAGTATAGTGTAGTGTAGTGTAGTGTAGTATAGTGTAGTATATTATAGTATAGTATAGTATATTATAGTATAGTATAGTATAGTATAGTATATTATAGTATATTATAGTATAGTATAGTAGGCAGCCACAACTAAAACCCCAGAGATACTCTGGTCATTAAGAACCCCAGCTCCCCATGTAAAGACTAAACCAGTCCATATAAGGCTTAAATCACTTCTGCGTCTTTTATTTCTTTGTCCATCCCTCTCTAAATATGTCATAACTATTTTCGTTTTTGTTAACATCTTTTTTATATCCCCTCTATTTTTCCATGTTACTATTTGGAGGTTGTCTTTTAACCCTTTTTTTTTTGCTGTTGTCTGATCTAATCTAATCTCTAGTATATCAAATTATTTCTAATAACTCCCCCTTTTTATTTGCCCTTTTACCCTCTTATGTTGGCTGCTCATTTCCTTTATTTTTTATTATTCCCCATCTTTTCTTTGACTGTTTTTCTAATTACATTCTTTCAATTTCGTTTCATTTCTGAGCATTTCATTTTCATTTCACCCATTTTTGCCCTACCCCCTCCTATTTGTCTGTCATTCTCTCATCATATATCAGCTCTCTTCTTATTTATATAGAAATCATTGCTATTTCTTACCCCCTTTGTTCTCCCGCCCCTGTCTTTCTCCCTGTCTACCCCCATAACATATTAAAGGCACAGGGGTATGATGTCGCAGGAGGGGGTACATGTGTCGGGGTGGTGAGGCGAGGTGGAGGAGGGTATACTTCTAGGGGGTTTGGGGTTGTGTTAGTCAATTCTGACCTCCAGCTGTGTTCTCAACTGCGGCTAATTTCACCCCTCAGCACACTAGCTGCGTCACTAACAAAGAACGACCTGATCAAACACACCTCCTCGTCTCCCTCCCTTACAGGTACATTAGCAAGACATTAGACTGGAAAGTGTACATTCCGTCCTGCAGTAAGTTATAAATTTAGATGGATTTGCAGATAAGAAATTAATTCAAGATGCTAATCGGCAGTGTGTCCTTCTGATTGTGATCTGGACTGAATACCGTGTTCTGTAAAGGCTGGGACATGCTGAGGAGCCGCTGTCCTTTATAACACGTCACGGGGAGCACTAGTGCCCTCTCTGTTTCCGTGGTAACAAGGCAGATCCTTATCATGGGACTCTTCTTACTGCAGACCAAAAAAAAAAAACAACCCCAGCACACACACACACACACGAACTTACACACTGCACACAGGATGTATAAATCACACAACACATGACACATGGTTTTTTATGTTTGAATGCAAATGTCAGTACGGTAACCCTCTGACCCCTGTTTCACCCCCAAAAGAGATACGACAGATCGACGAGTCCCCATTTAAGCATTACAATGTTATCAGGACCCTTGAAAACACAGATCTGCTTAGCCTAATGTGCACCTTTGTTCTGTTGCAGTGTTCATATCCGATCTGGGAGGACTTCAGTGCCAAAGCTACCAAGCTGCATGCCCAGCTCCGGTGAGTGCCATCTATACCTGTTGTTACAGAGCAAGACTTATTATTGAAGGCTGAGGAAAGATAATGTCATTGTAATGCCCCGTGTCTTCTTTTTTAGCACCACCGTGCTTGCAGCAGTGGCTTTTCTGGATGCTTTTCAAAAGGTGGCCGACATGGCAACCAACACACGAGGTAGGATTGTGTGTATGTGTATATGAAGTGGTGTGCAGATGTAAGACAGTAGATTTAGACTTGCTGGAAAGTCTCTACAACTGGGCATTTTTAGAAAACTCGCTCTCTGTGGCAAATCCAGGTTCTAATGGAGTGCCAATGCACATCACACTATTTATTTGCATTTCATTATTTTCTTTTTTTCTATCAGCACTCACTTATCACTTAAAATCTATGATAAGATGAGATACGACTTTATTGTCATTGTAGTTCTACAACGAAATTTTTTTCGGTAGCTCACAGACAGTCCAGCAGCAATAATTATAATATAAAAAGATAATAATGATACTAATAAATCAAATAGGAGGGAAATTTGCAGGGCTACATTTGTATAGAACCAGTGCAAACAATGTAGTGTAACATATGTAATGCAGAGTAACGTGTTATGCAAAGTAAGTGGCATACTTAAATTGCGCAACAGATATTTTACACTCACTGGTAAACAGTTGGCATTGCAATCATTGAGCAATTGTATTTACTGTTCTAGATGTAAAGTGTCCATATGTTAGCAGTAGCTAAGGGGGGCAGTGTGTATATGGTGTGTAATGGAGGCTTCAGCTCTGGCGAAGAATAAGCTGTGCCTCAGTGTCGTGATGGTCCTGTATCTTTTGGGAGGGGCCAAAACAGTCTGTTACCTGGGTGGGATGAGTCCTTGATAATGTTGCTAACTCTCTTATGTAGGTGTCCAGAGTGGAGAACTTGGTACCCACAATTCTCTAACCTAGTTATCCAGACTGGGCCTCTCCAGTTCTCTACAGTGTAGTTGGCGTACCACACAGCACCAAGTGTGATCACTAGTCACTGACACGCTGAATAAATCCACAGTCTGGGCTAGAAATAAATAAATACCAGCCTTTAATACATATCATTTTATCTTTTTTTTTTTTTAATACCGTATGCCCTTGATGGTGTGGTTGTTCTTGTTAAAAAAATATACAATGCAAGCTATTTGCTAACAGAAAAACATTGTGTGGGTGCCAATAATATGTTTTCTTTAATATAGGAAACCTATTAATATTTAGAGGTTCAATCAAAACACCTAAAACACTCCAATGGTGACATCACTATGATACCAATACGACTCAAGACTTATTTTAGGGCTTTCAGTTGCCTTCTACAGGGAATCTGACTCCACTGCTGCAGAAACTGTGAATTCAATGCTCCTGAGGTGTGTGGAGAGGTGTTTATGTGGGTGTGGATATGAATGGAATATTATGTGGTTGGTGATCCATAGGATTACTCATGCATCACAGTTCATTTTTGGAAAACAGCCGTGACCATTAATGCTTTTGGCTTTTGCTTAAGAAGGTTTTCTTGGCCACGGTAACTATATGCAATGATTAAAAAGTGCAGTCAGTGTCTGAAGCACTGAGCTGTAGTCCAAGTTGGTAGAAATTTGACACTTGGTGACAAAAAAGTTGAAAAATTGTTGTAAGAAATAACTACATTACATGATGCGTAGGAACAAGAACAAAGCCTTTATTTGAAGCTGGAGAGAGAGAGAAAGAGAGATGGAGAGAGAGAGACTGTGGGTTATTTCTGTCTGTGTCAGTCATTGTTATGAAACAGATCCATGGTCCGTTAGGGGAACTATCTGATGAGAAAGTTGGTAAAGAAAACACTTAAAACCACTTATGACCTTAATAGTCTGCCTTCTTTCCTTTAGTCTCTCATTTGTTTTTTTTTCCTGCATCTCATTTTAAGCTGCCTTGGGTTATGAATATATATCCTGTCTCGTTGAATGTGTGTATATGAGGCTGAGGAAGTGCGTTAGGGAAATGCAGACAGGTCCGGAGTTTTTAATGAGGAGACAGACTTTAGAGCTTTTCCTGTGCGGACTCTTAAAGCAGCAAGGGGCTTGTCTGACCCCCTTCAGACCAGCACCGCAGATGGAGGTTCCTGAGAAGTAAGAAGAAAGTATGGAAGGAAATGCTAATTAAACAGTTGGGGTAGAGGAAGGCAGAGCGTCATAGCACTTATGGCCTGTGGAGAATGATGGTACTGTATTGGAAGGTTTCTGTTGAAAAAGGAAATATACACTTTGAGATCTAGATCGAGTTAGGGTCAGGGTTGTGGTAATGTAGTTCAGCAGTTGGGTCAATGAATCACATACATGGCTTCTGTCAACTTCTGTCATATCACTTGAATTAAAGTAGTTGAATTCAAAATTGGCAACACGGTGGTGCTTTGGGTATCGCTTTCGCCTCATGGTGTCTGTGTTCTGTGTTCAGGAGCTCTAAGACATGCAGTCAGGTGAACTGGCAATACTAAACTGCCTCTAGGTGTGAGTGTGTGTGAATATTTTTGATAGACCCCCCCCCCCCATGACCCAGTAGTAGGATAAGCGGCTTAGATAATGAGTGAATGAATAAATTTCACTTAAAAACAAGTAGGGTACAAATAACGTCAACTTGGACTTCATGCATTTTAGTAGTAGAAAGGCCAAGAATAACAATCTATGGCACCCAATAAAAGGCCAGAATATTATTGTACATATTTAAATAATAAGCCTAATATTTGAATTGTGAGATTATGTTCATAAAATATATCTGTAAATCTGTCTTTGAAAGTTATTTTAAAGTTAAAAATATTTTCTATTGGCTCACATTTTCACCTTTATGAACCTTTAAGAACTCTTCAGAAAGTAAATTCCTTATATTTTCATATTTTTTTTGTTTCAAGTTGATGATCCTTATGACCTTCACAAACTTTTGACCATATGTGACTCGTAGCCTGTATATTACTTTCCCAAATGTTTTGTGTTCCTTCCCTCATTAATACTCTTTGGTTTATTTTTTATATATATTTAGAGAAACTAAGTTCATTAGGAAAGGGTGCATGCAAACAGAAATGAATGCAGGAACAGGTGTAGGTATAGGTATGTGTATATTGTACACACTGTATATGGTTAAAATGACAATAAAACCACATAATTTTACTTGAGGCAGGCCTCATCTTTGGCCTAAAACGGCATAAATTCACCCGTCCTTCACTTTTCCAGAAATGTATTGTGGAACTAAATGAGCAAGAAACCACAGTAACCTGGATTCGACATTTCAGTGAACTCACTTATCTTTAGTAAGTCTCTGTTGGTCTAGTCATTTTACAAGAGCAGCTACTAAGGCTCATGTAATACTTTGATTTGATCATGTGACCTGATAAATAATTGCACTGGAGGCTGGGAACAACATCAGAGAGACAGAGAGAGAGAGAGAGAGAGACGGAGGGGCTATTTCGGCTTGGGATCAAACTGTCTGGAAGAACAAGTCAGAGAGAAACTGAGAGAGAGATGCAGAAACAAAGCAGAGACAGAGAAGACGGATGAAGGTGAGGTCAGAATGTTATATAACATCGAGGACTTGAGTTCATC
This sequence comes from Duopalatinus emarginatus, assembly GCA_028565595.1. Lineage (NCBI taxonomy): Eukaryota > Metazoa > Chordata > Actinopteri > Siluriformes > Pimelodidae > Duopalatinus > Duopalatinus emarginatus. Next base: position 8,673,030 of record JAOVVF010000036.1, on the reverse strand, counting down.
TGTGTATAAGAAAGGGAATTTGCAATAATCCCAGCAGCTGGAGATAGCAAGCTAAAAAATTATAAAGAAATAGTTTTGACCAAGCAGTGTCCTGTAAACACGTCTTCACCAATGTCCTTAGAAAACTCAACTATAGTTTTACTATTGTAGTTTGGTGATACTACAGTAATTGTATAGTTAACTATGATTTTACAATGAAATACTATGGGAACTATGTATATATTATACATATCTACCATGATTGTACTATTGCACTATATGGTATACCATAATAAACATATTTATAGCTTTCTTTCAACAAAAACCTATGCACAACATGCCATGGTAAACCATGGTTAATTTCCATATGGATGATTTTAAGGTGAAATTTAATGGACAAAAGGAAACTAACAGCACTGATATTGTTGAGACTTACATGACTAGTTTTGGTGACTTTTTCCTAACCAGTTCTTTAATCCATTTTATTCCCAGGTCTATACGTACATAATTTGTTTTAGATCTTTACAAATGTAAAACGCAGTTTTGATTAAACAGTGGGATCAAATGATCAAACTTGCGGTTCCTGGTCCTTGAGAAGACTTGTAATCTGGTCAAGCTGTCAGTTTTATCACTTCTATTTCAATTGTTTGTCAGAAAACAAAATTGCTGTTCAATCTTACACTGAACATAAACTGAAGTGACCAGAAAAACTGGTACACCAGTCTAATACTTGGTAGATCCCACACAGGGCATGGACTACACAAGGTTGCAGAAATATTCCGTAGGCAATGAACACCGTACGTCCTGCAGAACGCTCCACAATTCTGTTGTATTCCAAGGTGTAGGATTTCGTTGTTCTGTTGCACATTACATAACATCCCAAATGTGTTTGATAGCCTTGAGATCTGGTGATGTAGGCAGGAATGGCAAAGTAGTCCTATTGGAGGAGGCCAATCCCATCAGACTCGTCCGAAAGGAGGCACACACAGCATTCACGAGACTTTTGTAGACGTACCAGGGTTACCGTGGGCTCCCATAACTGCCAAGCGCAACATGATGTCAGTTCAGACTCAATAACAATGTGGTTATATTTAGTTGTCGAATGTTATTTTCTTAGAAAATAGCCAAGCGCTCAGGCTGGATAGACATCGGTCAGTAACGCTTTCTTGTCTTGTGGAACTATGCAGCTTTTGCTCATCTTATCATGTTTCATGTGCTCTCAACAATCAGCCAAGCAAAAAAAAAAGAGCAAAGTTAAAACTGACAAATCGATGCATACCTACAATGAATGTGCTGTGGAGTTTGTGAATGTGGGAAATAAACTGGACTGTGCTGTATTATAGCCTGTGTATTTGGTGTTTCTACAACATGCCAGCAAACGGATGGTTTAGTGACTACAGCTATACATGCTTTCAGGCCATGTTGAATATTCAATGACTGTAATATAGCAATACCATTAAACTGTGCAATACTGTTTCCTTTTAGAAAGACAACTTATGGCTGAATATATCCTGACATGTATATCTGTATATTTCTTTATATTATTCTTTAAAATATTACTTAGTTATTTACTTAGCTAAAAGTGTCTCATACTAATAGCTACTGCATAGATACCGTCATGAATGAAGAACAGCTAAGCCAATGAGTAGACTAATTCACTGACAAAATTTGCCACTATACACATTTTAAAATAGAGCTTGTATACAGCAGTTAACTACAGTGCAGCAGAAATACACACACACACACACACACACACTCCTGGCCTTCATCCTCACCGTGGGGGTCTGTGGTGGTGAGGAAGGAAACAAATGCTTCCTGCCTTTAACTGCCTTTAATCTGTTTCTCATTTGCCTTCATTTTACTGTTCTTCCTTTCCCTCTATCCCTCCTTCCACTCATCTTTGCTTCTCGTCTTCATACCAGGACTGTAGCGTTCCCTAGCCTGAGAGCTGTTCTTGATTATATTCATGACGTGTGTACGCTTTATGGAAAATCAGCAGATTGACCAGGGTTGTGTTTTTTAGACTTGTATAATAAGCACCAGGACATGTGGAACAGCACAAGCTCTGTGTTATGGTCATGTTCTGAATAGATGGACGTGTTTATGTGAGTATAAAGACAGTAAATATACAGATCCCTAATTCACGAGCCAAAATGTCAAGATCTAGAGTCTTCTTTGGTAGGCTGGAATATTAACAGTCGAGTCGGTCCAAACCACCCCACATGGCGTTGGCCCAGCCCAGTGCTTTACAGCCAGTCTGCATGAACCGAATCACAGTCAACCATAATGAACATCATAAATCTAATTGATACACCAGGGGGTGGGAAATGGCTTTCCTTCACAGACACACAGAGCTGTTAAAACAACCTGTGTGCCAACTCATCAGCTGGCAGTCTGGGTCGGTTTGTATTTTAGATTGTGTGTTTGTGTGGCCATGGTTAGGTGGTATGCGGGGGTTTACTGCTCTTCCAGATGTGAGCAGCAGATTTGAACAGGCACTTTGGTGTTATTCTTCACACAAGCTTGTTAGCTAATACAAGCCAAGAGGAACGCCAGCATTCTGGACCTGCACAATCCATGTAAGGAACTGTAACACGGTTGTCAAATTCTTTAAATAATTGCGTTAGGGTTTTAATTTCTGTAAAGAACAATAGCAGGAACACTGCTACCTAAGCTGATGTTCAGTGCTAGTAAAGTAAACAGAAAGGACAGTGTGAATCTGTACAGTGTAAATATGAACAGTAGGAGATAGGGCTGGGCGATATGACCTCAAATCAGTATCACAATTAATTGACCATTTTTCTTCGAATATTATCCCTGAATATTATTCAGAATATTTTGAACAACTGTAATCTAAACATACATCGCTTGAAATGAAAACAAAATGCATTTTGTTTAATCTCCTTAACCATGTCTTATATGAAATAATGTCACATCAAAAGTAGATAATGACTTTCGGCTCTGTATTTAAGTTCATCTCTATGACGCTTGCTTATTGAAGACTGGATGGTGCCAGTCATGTGACTAGACATGCGGTAGTGTATTCTTAAAGGTACTGTATAGGAACATGCACCATAGGGAAAGCATTAAGAGAAATAAAAAAAAAACCGAAATATCGACATGGGCAGGATCATGCCGATTTTAATTGCTCAGCCATAGTATGAGAGATGCAGTAGAAAAATGGTAAGGCCAGTGTGAACAGTGAGAGGAGAAAGGTGAATATTTAGATTATATGTATGAACAGTATTAAAAAAGTGAAATGTGAAAAATGTGCTAAGGACTGTGTGCAAGCAAATGTACAGAAAGTGTCTATTAAAAATATTACATATATTATTAATACATAATATAATATATAAATATTGCAACAATAAATAACCTTATGCACTTAGGCAGGAAAACTTTATTACATCTGTAGATCTATGTTTTAATCAGATTTAATATTTTAATATATTTTATTGCAGCCAGTTTTTTTATATGTTGAAAAGATTTACATTTGACAGATCACCTTCAGATAAACTTATACAAAAATACATTTTAGATTTAGGTATGAGACCAGATCCCAGGAGGATTCTGATTTACTAGCTAATAGCATACCTTCTTAGAGTATAACTTTTATAGCACACAGAAGCTTCATAGATAGTGTTAATATGTAGATGACCAAACTGCAGAGAAAAAAAATAAAGGGGGGTGGGGGGTATTTAACTTACTGGCCAAATTAGTACTATTCAATCACAGGATGGCAGAGCTGCTTATGTGGGAAACAAATGATTGAGTTTAGTAGAGTATTGGCCTGGTTCTGGCCCATTTACTTTACTAATAGGATGTCAGCAATCAACTAAATGAAAGAGTCTGTATTGTCTTTATTAAAAGACACCGTTTGTTTTTGCATTTCATTTTACTTTCTGTAACATAAATGAAAAGTAATTACAGTAATAATTACAGCCTAATCACAGTGAAGGGTGATAAACAAGGTGTGTGCAGTTTTTTTTTGAATAGGACTATTTGTTATATTTAAAAAACATTACTGTGGAAGACAAGTAATTACATTAATGAAGGAAAATCTGCAACCAATATAATTCATGCTGCATGTTGTGGCGCATGAGCCAATTTAAATGGTCTGTGTTGTATTATGGTTATAATTTATATATATATTATAGCCCTTTTCTCATCTCTGGCATTACACGGCTAACATTTTTCTTCCAGTTAGTTAATCTTTGTGTACTTTTTCTTTTTTTTTTCAGTTTTCAGTTGCTTTGTTTGTATTTTCATGAACAATCAATATGTCAATATGCAAGCACACATGGTGTTTTTTTCTAAAGGGCTTTTCCTTTTAGGTAAAAGCGGTAGGGATATTTGAGTAAAAAACAAAAGTATATATAATGTTTTACATACATCTGTTATGCATAGTACAAAATTTGTTATAGATGTTTATTTTATGAATTCTGTGTTACTGAGTCCTGCAGAAGAACTGCAGGTAAATCTAACCATTCATATATATATACATATATATACCAATTCAGCAAATACAAAATGTCCTTCTTCAGCTGTTTTCACTTCCTAAAGCCTCAAAAGCATTTTCTTGCACATCTGATGACAGACTTTCGACCAACACTTCCTTTTTTTCTCTACAAACTGTGTCTACTATGTTAAATCTACAATATCTCCTGAGGCATGCTGCAGTTATTTGATTCTTTTACATGCAATGCAGGAATTACCTACTGCTTTCCTTCTATCTCTCTCTCTGTTTGTCTTCAAGGTTCAGCTTAAAACTTTTCTCTGCTGAATACTTTTATTCTCTATTGGTGTTTGTCCCCTCTGCTTACTTTGTAACGTGTCCTTGGGTTGTGAAAGGTGCTATATAAGTTCGACCTATTATTATTATTATTATTATTATTATTATTATTATTATTATTATTATTAATAATAATAATAATAATAATAATAATAATAATAAAAACAATACAAAAAATACTGCTAATAATAATTACAATTACAATAAAATCTGTGAAACTAAACTAAGTAAATGATATTTAGTTACTCTGAGACTGTTAATCCAACAGGGTCCGTTTGTTCAAGGGCCAAACAGTTAACGAGTTCTGTTTCAACCATGTTAAGGGTCTCGATGTAGTATGTGGTGTCTTAAACGATCTACTGTAGATGTTCTGCATTTAAATACATTAGCATTTGTTTTGGGAGCTCCCAGAATATCATTGCAACGCCCCAGACTATTCAGTCTTTTTCCTGTCTGCTGACTTTGCAAACACACCCTGCTGTATGTTCAAAGAATAAACTGGTATAAACTGGTATAAAAGAGTTTCAGCTCCAAAACAAGTGGATACACTTGATTCCACAGTACACAGTGATAAATCTAGAAAGTTTATTCAACCCTATCATGTGAATTATACTTTCCCGACGTCTCTCTCAGCAACAGCGTCCTTGAATGAGTCCTTCCTAGTACAGACATGTGCTATTATTGCCCTCTTCAAGCTCCTTCTGATAGAAAATACTAGCTTGTTGTTCTCTAAAGCGAAATCAATTGAGTCAAGCAATTGGCTGCTTTTGACAGAGGTTTTCAAAAGCAGCTCTTGTTCCTCATGCATAAGGCACTGCAGTGTTGTCTCACTGACTTTGGAAAGAGAGAGAAACGGACAGGAAGAACAAAATGAAGAGGGAGCACAGAACGGTTTGTCAAGGTCAGTCAGAGACCCTAGAGGTTAACCTTCTACGTCTGCGTTTTCTTGAAGGGAAAAGAAAAGAAGAAAAGTCTTACTAAGCATCTCGTTTATTGCGTTCCTTCATTACAGACAGCAGGAGGGAGGTAAAGCTGCTCTTTAATTCTATTGCATGGTGTAGATTTTTGGCACCTCCCGTTGGCTTAGGGCACCTGACTCAGCTCTTTCCATACCACCCCAGCTTGGGTTATCTGAGAACACCTGTTTCTAAATGAGAGAGTATTTTTTTATGTGAAGATCAGAGCTGTGTACACACCCTCCACACACACAGTCACTTTTGTTAGTATCACTTCCCAATAAAAACTGGATCAAGCACAGAGTTGCGGTGTTGCTTGACAGGAATGATGCCTCCAGTTACGTTTATTAATTTGGCAGACATTTATTTAGAACGATTGTGCAAAGTACTGTACTACAAAGAAAACCAGAAAAACTGGTACACCAGTCTATTCACTGGTAGGTCCTCCATGGGGCATGGATTTCCCATGGTTGCGGAAATATTCTGTAGGCTATGAACAACATACGTCCTGTAGAATGCTCCATTATTCTGTTACATTTCGAGGTGTAGGATTTATATGTTCCTCAGCTTGTTGCATGATGATCACAGATGTGTTTGATAACATTGAGATCTGCTGACATTGAGGTCTGAATGGCAAAACCGCAATATTAAAATGAGTGTTCCTCTAACCATAATTTGGTGTCTATAGACGTGTGTGGTGGTGCATTGTCCTGTTAGAAGTTGCCAAACCCATCAGAATGAATGCAGGACATGACAGGTGTAACTCATCAGAAAGGAGACACACATGAGAGACATTTGTTGATGGAATGCCAGCTAAACAAATGCTATATCATTGTGTAGCTAGCAGCCGGCTATGTATTTTGCCTAGGCTTGTCTGTACAGTTTTATTTGGCACTTCAGTGTATTTCTTTCACAGTATTAGGACACACAGCTGAGCAGGGTAAATGCTACAGCACATGTGCACTTGATGTTGTATTGTGTAGTCTATTGTACCTATGTAACACCTTGGTCCTGGAGGAACGTTTTTTAGTTTCACTGTGTACTGTACACCACTGTATATGTTTGAATTTTTTTGACTTGACTTGACTTGGGCTTGGAATTAGCAATGTTTAAGATACTAGCTTAGAACTACTGAACAATGATTTTCAGTATGTAGGAATCATGAAACTCATAAAAAACACTTATGAATATTTATAAAAGTGTTCACATTATTAACCATAAGGGTTTTGTTTTTGTCTCTCTTGAGGTATCTCTAAACGTCCCATGTGAATCCCTTCAACAGAGACTTGGAACAGACTTGATGTTCCAAGCAGACCCCTCTTCAGGGTCCAAATGAGTACTTGAGGATTGAGTTGTAAGCATTTGATGACTCTGTAAGCATGTATACCCTCAAACAGATCTGATCAGTATTGGAAAAAGCCATATGTTCATCTCCAGTAAATATCATTGGAGCATTCATCTCTTTTGCAAGGCATGAATACATTATATGTGGCCCCAGCCCTAAAGCTGTGAGGCCCCAACTTCACCAGATGGATCACCATGTTGCCAGTTACCTAAACAAACGTGTACAAATTTAATACACACGTCGCTAATTAAGGTGGTATTGTGGCCCAGCAGGATGCACTGGTGTCTCAGGCGCTTCCTTGGTTCCATCCTGAGCTTTGATTCAGTATGTTCTCCCCATGCCTGTGACAGTTTCTTTCATGTTGAGCTGACTCTACTAAATTACCCCTTGTTGTGAATGAGTCTGGGTGTGTACACTGCACACACACACACACACACACAAAGAAAAACTGGTACAAGTGAGCCCATGCAAAATACATAGCAATGTCACCTATGTATATAAAGTGATAGACATCTATGAAAGGTTCATAATGATATAGACTTTGTTTAGCTGGTGTTCCATGAGACCCCTGGCATCTCTACAAATATCTCTGACACGCCAGCATCCCTTCTGATGGGTTACATGTTCTGCATTCATTCTGATTTGGCCTCTTCCAACAGGACAATGTCTAGAGTCACCAGATCTCGAAAATGTGGACTGTTCTGCAGGAGGTATGGTGTTCATTGTCTACGGAGTTCATGGAGCTCATGGAGTCCATGCCTATTGTATTTCTGCAGTACTAGACTTTTGGGGGGAGCCTCCCATGTATTAGACTGCTGCACCAGTTTTTCTTTAGTGTAAATATGGTACCTGGTACCTTTTTATCCTGTGAGTAAAGAATTCCTGATCAGGATAAAGTGGTTAGAGAGGACAAATGAGTTAATCAGTAATCAAAACTTTCAAAACGAACATTGTCCAGGTTATAAAATAAAGGCACATGGATTTTTATGCCTGCAAAAACTCAACAGCTAGCATCAGACCATCAACAAACGCCCTATTAACTCAACGTTCCTCAAAATCTGCAAGCTACCATAATAAAACCCACTCATCTTCATGCATCAGAGCAACACAGAAATGCATCTCCCTGTTGCCGTCCTGCTCTTGGCAGCCATTGGGACATAACCGCATGTCACTCTGTGACCATTAATTAGAAAAACGGTTATTTCCATTAAGGCCACGATATCTTTCAGGTTCATGAGACTTTTATTGCTCTGACTCACAGTGCTTTCTGCTTAACCTTAGTACTTATTATTTATTTACATGTATTTCAGATTCTTAACACCTACTAGGCTTCCAAACTTGGCTGCGTTTCACTGGGTATTTTAATGGCGTCCACTGGGATTTCCAAATTTATATGAAGAATTTGCAAAAGATGGCTTTAATGTTTTTTTTTTTCTATTAAAATATTAACCAGTGTGTGGATTTCAGAATTATAGTGCTAATTAAGTTATCTGCTTTTGTAACCCCTCCAGCTACAACTCCCAAGTGACCCTTCTATGGATACATGGAAGATGGCAGAAATTCAATAAAAGACTCTTTTGGACGCGATAGATAAAATGTGTGGTTGCTGATGTGTGTAGAATGGTTTAAGCAGCTGTAAAAAAAAAGCTGACGAGAGGAACAGACTGTGTGTATATGTGTGTGTGAATATTTCCTTGTCAGGTTGAATGTTGCAAATGATGGAGGTTGTGATGCTGCAACCTTGGAGGCCTTTGGGGTTCCTGTAAAGCATGTGGGGAACAAATGCAAGCCCAGACAGCAGATGGCGAATTTTTCCCCCATTTTGTCTGTGCCATCTCTCCTGGTTTCTATGTCATTCCATCAATGTGATTGGTTTTGACAGCTCAATATGGCCTGAGCGCATGTCATGATAGACTAATCCATACGACGGGCGGTGGGGT
>JAOVVF010000036.1:8645645-8659188 GCA_028565595.1 Duopalatinus emarginatus | reverse complement strand
CAGAATCCCTGCCACTGTTCTGTTGCTCGTGAAACACTGAACGTGGAAAAGGTCAGTGGGGCCTCCGGGTTTTCAGGACTGATGAAACGATTATGAAGCTCTGCTGTCCCGAAGGCTTTTCCCACACTCTGCACACTGAAGAAGGCTGGGTCTGGGCCAGGCTAGCTGTTCTTGGTTAGGCCAGTCTAAGGGATCGCCTTGAATAGTTAAGGGTAATGTGGGGTTATTTGTTGTACTGTTGTACTTTGGACAAAAAAATCCTATAAAATTTATAAAAATGTGTTGCACAATAAGAAGCAATGCCTCACTATCTGTCTTTACTTTGATTTCATCCTAACAGTTCCCCATCTGATTCTTTTTTATGATTAGTCTGTAACAATTTAGTAATTCGCCAGCTTCCCCAATGCCAGAGCTACCAACTAGAAAGAGTGACAGCCAGCAGATGCTCCCTAAAAACATCTGAAGCCAGCCACCATATCTTTTTATACATACATGACCTCACAGATGCTTATGACTGGCTCTGGTCGACATGGGAAGAGAGAGTACTGTCATCCCTTCTATCACAGATGCCAAGTTTTGCTACCTTAGACTCCCAGCCATGGGGTGTTGTGGCATGAAACTCCAGATCTCTGACTCTAGGGTGAACGCTTTTCCATTGTGTCACTTGGGAACCCTGTTAATGAAACGTTGCCCGGAGAGTACCATACTGTTTAGTGACCCAGCAAACTGTCGGTGTGGGACCTGGGAGGGAGCCTGTGCTCAGTGCATTTCCCAAAAGGCCAATAAAGTCACAGACATTCTGCAAAACCCTGTGAGGTCTCTAAATGTTTAAAATACCCAGAGCCTCATTCTGAGCATTTAAATGAACTCGATGATACAGTAATTCTTTGTTATTAGTCACAGTTGTGTGTATGATACGTCAAGATGAAATTGTTTTAATAACCTGCTATGTGATTGATTCCATGTGTTTGGGAAAATAAGGAGAACTGAGATGTGTGGGACAACAGGAAGTGATAAAGGTAAAAACGTGTTTGTTCTGAGAGAGAAAGAAAAGTAAGCTCATGTTTCTTCAGTGGTAGAAATTGTTAGTGTTGGATGTTTAAAGAGTTCATGTTATTATTTTATGATAAATGGCTTTAAGTGTGTGTGTGTGTGTGTGTGGGGGGGGGTCTTGTTGTGGACCAAATGTCCTCATAAAATAGAAGTATCTGTTTTGACCTTGTCAGGATATTTGCCTAGTCCACATGAAGAAAAAAACTTTTGGTTCCTTGTGAAAGTTAACCACATATTGACCACTGTGCTTGTACACACAAAGGAATTTAACCTCTGCATTTAACCCATCCAATAAGTGAATCACACACACAAGTGAACACTTCCCCAGAGCATTTGCCAATCCTATCCATGGTGGCCGGGGAGCAGTTGGGGGTTAGGTGACTTGCTCAAGGGCACTTCACCATGTGTCTGTACTGTATAGGGGATCGAACCTTTACCACAAGCCTACTGCTGCTTCGGTTTACTTCTGGGCATTGTATTAATTGTAGGCATTAATACTGTCACAATAATTATGACGCTGCCATTACATGCCCTTTAAAAGACGAATCTGTATTTGTGTGTGTTCTTGTGTGTGAGTGTGTGTGTGCTATAAAAACACTGTTGCCTGTTTAAAGGTAATCCTCTTTACTGTATGTTGTGACACACAGACTGAGATTTGTGACCTGAGGTGCCTTCACAGATGACTTTAAGTAAGTGTGATGTGGGTGGGTCCATGCCGCCATAAGCCACTGCCAGACGGCTGCAGATGGCATGTTGCTATGGCAACCGTCTGGAGGCTTCATGCGTGTGTCATGTGTAGAACATGCAGACATTCAGCTGCATGCTGACATGTAACACAGATGGCACACACACAAACACACACACGCACGTGCGTGCGCACACACTTGCGGAACATTATGCATGCAGCAGAGGAAACTACTGCACCATCAGCATGGAGCAGCACATTACATTCAGAGACAGAGGGAGAATCCAGAACGACAACATCTCGATGAAATGCTTTATCTAAAGGACATGTAGTGTCTGAAACAAGACCACGATAACTACAATCACAAAACCATTTCAGAACTAAATTCATGCACTGCAAAAAAAAAAAAAAAAATTACATGAGACATCTGAGAGCCTCATTTGATGGGTTTGATGTGTTCTCCCCGTGTCCGCAGGGGTTTCCTCCTACCTCCTGAAAAATACACATGGACAGCTAATTGGAAATGCTAAATTGCCCAAGGTGTGAGTGTGTAAGTGAATGGATGTGTGTTTGTATGTAAACGGTGAGTCAAAAGTCAGGACGTTTTATTTCAGAAACGAAAGTGAAAAATGACATATCTGAATAACCCAGCAACTAAACCCGATCTTTTGGCCATGTCCAGAACATTTTGATTTTGATTGGATCAAGGGCTAGTTTCTCCAATGGGAAGGTGGTCATGTGTCCTGCAACTTTTGCCTTACGCTGTAGTACCCTGCGGTGGATTGGAGCCCTGTCCAGGGGGTATTCCTGCCTCCGGATATACTGCGACCCTGGGGGACTAACTGACTGACTTCTGTGAAGTCACTGTGGATAAGAGCACCTGTTGAATATTATAAATGTAACAGTAAATATAAACAGTACTTCCTGTTATGAGATTATATCTAAAAATTATGCATATTATATTATTTCACCTCCACATTTAACCCATTCTCGCAGTGATACACGCACTGGTGAACGCACACACTAGAGGACAGTGAACACATTTGCCCCGAGCAGGGGGCAACCCTAACCCTGTCTGCTTTAAATGTTTAGTAATAGATTAAACACTCCTATATCTGGTATATGGTAACGTAGTAATAGAAAATAATAAAGACTTTATTCAAAAATATTTTGTCTTGCTATGATGCTTGTCATTTTTTTACAGTGTATTTACTACTAACCTGTAAAGGTAAAAAGTAAACTACTCACACACACATTAGTGAATGCACACACTAGTGGGCAGTGAGAACATCTGTCCAGAGCAGTTGGTGAGTTATATGCCTTGCTCGAAGTGAAAGTCAACTATTTGCCTACTGTGCTTGCACACAGAGGAATGTGGAGGAATGTGACCTCCGCATTTAACCCATCCGTGCAGCAGGGCACTAGCGGGTCTTGCTCAAGGGCACTTCAGTCGTGTCTTACCCTGTCAGAAGACCAGTTTCCTAACCACTAGGACACAGCTGCTGACTTCATTCAAGGCACTTTATTTGTTTCATGTTGGGTTTGGGGATCAAACTGGCAACCTTCTGGTTCCGGCTGGTTCCCTCCCTACAGCTGTCCTGTGGAAGAAGTGAAACTGGATTTGCATTCAAGTTTTCATCCAGTGGTTTCGCAGTCATGACTTTTATGTTTCCTGTTATGCCATGGACTTTTTAGCAAGAAGGATTTTTGTGCCAGTTAATGCCTAAATGATTAAGGCATCACAGACATTTAAGGGTTATATTACAAGACAAAAGAAACACTGAAAATTTAAAATTACTTAAAATTGAATCAGATTTCTGGTGTTAAATATTCAACCAGCAAATTTGTCTTTAGTAGAAAGAAGCAACAGTTAAAGAGACATGCTCATTTCAGTAAACTGATACTTATCAGTGATGATGCGATATAGATGGCTATTCTCCACAATGTTTTAGCAATGCATGTTTATAAAAAACGATAGGACGAAACAACAAGTAATGGCTATGTCTTTTTTCCCCAGCTTGTTAAAGATGGCTGGAAATCATCTCGCGAGTTCAGAGACATGTTAAGACACCGTGTCTGTACAATGGTAACAGTAACAATAGCAAACACATATTAGGACTAGATGGTCCTGAGATTGTGCTTTTGTTTTCACCTTCATAATGACATGTGGCCAAGACTGCTTAGCATAAGGTTTTATAATCAAGAGCGTGGTTAATTCAGTACCTTGCTTGAAAATATCGAAATGTCTGTTTAGAGAACTGAGGTCTCACACACTACTCAATCTGGTCTGCTGAAATATTTTGCTGCATGAATCTGGAACACAATCTGCTCTCCACTGCTGACCGCTTATCTAGTAGATGTTCAGCTCTTTGTATCTGTGCATTCAGCTTGTTCAGGCTAAATAAACATGTGGTAAAACTGATATGCTAATGCCTGGATGTTTGTAAGTTTCAAGGTTATGGTAGACTGGTGTAAATGTCCATGTCCTGATGGGCAAAACACAGACAAAACACAGAAAGTGTTGCTCCTTAACCACTTTTAGGCTTCATGTTTGGAATACCATGGTTGAACCACTTCATAACTGTGGCTAATGTTAAGATACAGTGATTACTGTGGCTCCTGATTTCCAGCGGTGGCTGGTTTCTGCTTCCAGCACTGCGTCTGCAGGGTTCCTGTGATTAAAATATTTTTATACCTTTTATTTTGACTTCCTGCTGACTTCCTGGTGATGCCAACTTCTTATAGCAAGTATGGCCTGTCATAGATTCCTCTCTGTGTGGAGTTTTCTAAGGTTTTCATTTTTTAATATTTTTTTTCCCCGAGAGCTCCAGGTTGTGTCTGTTCTATGATGGACTGTTCTATGAATGAGATCTGGGATAGACTCCAGCACCCCCATGTCCCAACAGTCAGATGAGCTTCTTAGATAATGAGTGAGTGAAAATTGTAAAGTGAAAGTGAAATGATTGTCCTACTGTGCTTTCATCTGATGGCTACTTTGATATGAAACACACACTAGTAAAAGCAGGTGAACACTCTTGCTGGGAATGGGGGTAGCCTCAATCTACAGCACTTGTGGAGCAGTTCTTAAGGGCACTTCAGTTATGTCCTGTCAGTACTTGGGATCGTACTGGGAACCATCCTGGTCTCAAGTCTGAATCCTTAACTTTAAGCCATGACTGCCCATTTTTAATAGAGTTTCCAGACTAGTGTGTTTTACGGCAATTCTTGACTTTTTTGTATATGACCGTCCGAATTCTTGGTGCTACAGTAAGTTTGAAAAGACTCTGGTTGCTTCTCTTGGTGCAGTCCACAGGTTTCACTGAGGAGCCTGGCCGCTCTGATTTGATGAAGATTAAAAAAGACTAAAACACTGCTGCATCAAACTATTTAGATTAAAATGAAGCAAGGGCTAAATCCCACTGGCACCATTATCAGCAGGTAGCCGAGTGGCGTTGTGGGCAATGTAGCGGGCCATTAATCAAGCTGAAAATATGGCAACATGTCAATGAGAAGTCAACTTGGAATTTCATTACAAAATAAATCACATGTTAATTATGAAGATTAATTTGCAAGTCATCCATGGTGGGACTATTTTTTTTTTCTTTAACGAACAAGCCAGAGGCAATTAACAGTGGCAAATAGTTGTTCTGGGGCATGCAGGTGAGATTAATCTTTGCAGTAGGGAGATATATTGTACATGGCTCTCAGATAAACCAGGAGGAATCACTGCAGGGGTTGTACACCTGGATTATCACACTATAAAAAAGTCCAGACAACTTAAAGTGTCTACTTATTACATGCAAATATTTGAGTAAATCGAACTTTCAGGTATAAAAGTTTGTCCCACTTAATTTAAAAAAAATTAAATTACAAGTTCACAAAACATAAATAATTTTGCTCAAATAAAGGATTACACAATACAATAAATTTAGTTGGGTAAAATACTGAGGTAACGTAAAACGTTGTGTCAGTATTGTATATCATATTTTATATCATATTTTATATCAAATATATCATATTTTTTTATCTAAATACATCCAATCCCTATAAAACATTAAACAAGTAGATCATTACTAAGGTATTTATTAAACGGATACGCTACAGGAAACTATTTTCTGTTACAATGCTGTAATATTTAGCGCTAGTTAGCTAGCTAGCAATGAAAAGTGTGACTTCTGGAATCAAACAGTCAATTATTTTTATGCACCTAAAGGAATGTGTTTCCAAATATAATTTTACATGCCATCGTTTTTTTAAAATATAATATTTTCACTAAGTTGCTACTCAATACCGACTCAGTATTGCAAACAGGTCCAGAAGAAACACAGGCAAGACCCTGTAAAACACGCCGGAATCCCTATAGCAAATGTGGAAACTTTAAATGCACATGTGCTAATACAAAAGTTAGTGCTCTGGATCATATGCTTAAATATATAAAATATATAAGATCAACAAAACAATATGTGTTTCAAAACATTTTACCTACATTTCATGAATTTACGTAGTATAATATATGAACTCCACCTATTAATTTTTCATTGTTAAGTAGGATAGACAAAAATTAACCTCTACATTGTTCATATGGTATAACTCATGTCACTGAGATACATGTAGCATTAGTAAAGGATGTGCTTGAAACCAACAGACATGACAGGATCGAGCACCATTTAAAAATACTCATTGGCCTGAAAGAGGAACATGGTACCTGGAACCGAAGAGAACACAAGGGTGGGATTTTATCTACAGCTAATGACTGAGTTCAGGCGTTTTACCACTCTCCAGATGTGGCACAAAGCTGACTTTTTCTGTTCTTAGAAAAAGTGTGTGTGTATGTGTGGGGGGTAATTACTGTACACAAATATGTACAGTTCCTACTGTCATATACATTAATAACTACACAAATAAACAGGAACAGTAAATCATAAAACATATTTCATATTGTATACAGATCATGCATGAAAGTAAAGTGAACTATTGACCTACTGTGCCTGCACATAGAGGAATTTGACCTTAGAATTTAACCCATTCATGAAGTGAAACACACACACACACACACACACACACACACACATACACACACTAGTGAACACACACTAGGTGGACAGTGAACACACTTTCTCAGACTGGGAGGAACCCCTAGTACCCGGCACCTGGGAAGCATTTGGGGGTTGGGTGCTTTGCTTAAGTTGTGTCATGACAGTTACGAGGATAGAACCGGTGACCTTCTGGTCAGAAGGCTGGTTCCTTAAGCCCAGCTTAATGGCTGCATGTGAAGGATCATGGTAGAGAAGGAACGTTTGTTCAGAATTATCTATCGCCAACACAGATGGTATTTCAGTGGTTAACCATCTGTACCACTATGGATTTGATTCAGGTTGACCTGCCACATTGACAAAAAACGTCTAAAAAAACAAATACAAGTTTATGTAAATGTAAGGGAATATTGTACGTTACTGTAAAAGGAACACTTATGGGAAATGGTTGGTGTGTGTTTATAGTATAGGTGAATGTTTTAGGTGAAGGTCAGCCATCTTGTACAACCTGCACCATATTTTTCCTTTAGCACAGACGTTATATGGTTGATGATGATATTGATTCATTCATCTTCAGTTACCATTTTATACTGGTAGAGGTTTTGGTGGATCCAGAAACTTGGTGAAAATTGGTTGGAAGTCTTCTAAAGTAGGGGAAAATTTGTATAGAAGCACTTCCATTATTTGTCAGCTAGTCTTGTAGCTCTAGTATAACAGTATGGAAATGGACGCTGGACAATTAAAATGTCTAGGCTGAATGACTATGTTGCAAGTGAAAAATGATGTAAAGTTGATATTTGGCCAAACTATTCCTTTAATACTTGTGGCAGTGTTTCAGATCAGTGCTGCTATTTTGTGTCTTGGTGAGCTCATGTCTTGGGAGATTTCTTTCTACTGTATACAGCCATGAAGTCAGAATGTTTCCAGAAATACTCCAGAAAGAGTGAGTGAGAGAGAGAGAGAGCGAGAGAGAGAGAGAGAGAGAGAGGCCTGTCTAGGGGTAGGTTTTCTCATTGCTATCTTTTTGCTTGTTTTTCCTCCATTCCCATTTTTTTTGTGTGTGTAATACGGCACATCTGGCCTCAGCTGTTGCCATTTTCAGTATTTTTAGCTACATCACTATCGTTTGCCAGGAACCTCCGTTTGGGGAGTAAAATATCTTTCTCCCGCCGACTTTTTTCATCCCCTCACCAGCCCCAAGTGAGCATCGTAACCGCTACCTAATCAAACCCATTCCCTATCATGGCCCAGTGCCCAGCTGATTCCAATCTTCTTTGCTCATTCTACTATAGTGACTGACAGCTGTTCCTATTGGCTGCCTCGTTTTCTTCATGCACCTAAGAACCAATCATCTGTTCAGACTCACATTAACACGAGCAAGCTAAGGCTTTGAAGTGTTCACCCCAAGCTTTGAGATTTTGAGTTACGATACAGTCTCTGACCCGTCTGACTTCACAGGTCATGCGATAAAAGGTTAAAGAACTAATAAATTTGCTTATGCCCTTTCCCCTACTGGCGAGTTAATTATTTTACAAATAACCGTCTCCATTCTCCATGCAGCCATTTAAAGTACCTCTGGTCACCCTGAGGCTGTGGAAAGAGGCTGATTTTCTGCAGAGATGAAAAGGCACGGCGTGAGAAGCTGTAAATGTCGTAGCTTGGTGTTTGTGTGTTTTCCAAATGATCTGAGAACGTGCCGGGAAAAGGATAGCGGTCCATCAGCATGCATGATGTACACACTCCTGAGAAGTTCCACATGTGTGAATTAGTGATGAGAAGAACAAGATGAATACGAGAGACTCTCTGGAGATCGGTGTCCTCAATCAGAGTGACACTTTAGATGCCAGACCTATTTTTTCTCTTTCTCTCTTTTTAGTCTCTTGCTCTCGAACTCTTCACGATTACTTTATCTCTCATAGTTAGAGTTAAGATTTGGTGTAGCTTTATGTATCTGATGACTCTTGTTACAATATAGTAGGTTAACTTAGTTAACTTTGATTCCTAAGACTGTTTGATTTACAGTTTGTGTGTTTATCCTGACCAGTGTAAAGCAGTTACTGAAATTTCCCTCTGGGATCAATAAAGTATTTCTGATTCTGAATGCATGAATAACGAATGAAGTACAGAGTAGCCTATGCGAAGTACATACGGCGGTGGTGGCTCTATAATAGTATGTGGTTTGTTTAGCTGGCATTCCACAGGACCCCTGGTACATCTACAAACGTCTTTGACAGGTAAACACTATGTGAGCCTCCTTTCTGACAAGACACCCATTTATGTCCTGCACTTATTCTGATGGGTTTGTCCTATTCCAACAGGACAATATGCCACCACACATGTCTAGAGATGCCAAATTTTGCCATTCATACCTAAGTCACCAGATCTCAATGTTATCAAAGCTGTGGAACACAGAAATCCTACACCTTAATATGGAACAGAATTGTGGATCGTTCTGCAATGCCTATAGAATACTTTCTCAGGCTTATGAAGTCTATGCCCCGTGGAGGCACTACCAAGTAGACTGGTGTACCGTTTTTTCTGGTACTTCAGTGTATATATGCATGCACAGTGATTGGGCGAATTTCTGTCTGTGTAGGTCTTTTATATTGTTTGGTTTAAAAAAAAGTTTTTTGTTGTTCAGATGAAGGATTTTCTGCCTCTTTGTCACTTCCTCTGTGAGAATCATCAGTTATTCTCAAAGATTCCCCCTTTCCTCATAAACGTCAGTGTTATCTGCTTGTTCTGTGAGGCATCATTGTTTCAGTATGATTCCTCACACAGCTCACAGCTGCTGTATTTTTGATCCATGATCTTGGACACATGCTGAGCTGGGAATAGAATAGAGCCTTGCATGAATTATTCGGTTTAATGTGCTGGTACAGTCTTTTTGTGTCTCGTTTATTACTCTGTTTGTACGTCCGCTCCACATTTCCGTCTGGTTTCTTTGTCTCTCTGACATTGTGTCCTTTACACATCACACAAAACTTCCAAAATCTGACCAGTATATGTGTATGTATGTGGTATGTAAAGAAAAGAAGGAGCTGCTGCTGGGTTTTGCAGTCTGCAGATCAGGGTTGGCTGGTTAGGAGGAGGCTTGTGGGAAGAGTACAAGCTGATGAATGGCTTCAGTGTCGACCACTGACTCTTGATCTCTCAATATAGAAACGTATTCAGTAGTTACTGGGACAGGGCTTAGTAGAGTGACTTCTGCATCATCATGCTGACCAAACATCTGAACCCACTTTCCCAATAGCAGCTGCATCGAAACAACTTGGCTTTAAACTACTGACCTTAAACTCTTAATGAAGTGAAGTGATTGACCTACTGTGCTTGACCACAGGGGAATTTGACCTCCACACTTAACCCATCTGTGCTGTGAAACACACACACACACTAGTGAATGCACACACAAGGCCGAAGCGTGCACAAAGAGCAGTCGGCAGCCCCTACCCATAGTGTCTGGGGAGCAGTTCGGTGCTTTGGTTAATGGCACTTCAGTCATGTCTTGTTCGTACAGGGCAACCTCATGGTCACAAGACTGGTGCCCTAAACTAATTGTAGTAATTGCCACATTGGAATAACTGTAGTATTTTGTCATTTTTTATTGGTAATTTCGTGTGTCTTTAAGACTAAATTTGAAATACCTACATATTAAGTACTAAATTATAAAAAGAAAATCTTTTTCTGAGTTGTGTAGATAGTATGGCATTGTAGCTCAAAGTATTCAGCTTTATAAACAGTAATCCAGGCTGTCATGTGGGGCAAAATGAGGATTTATATGCAGTGTGACAGCAAAGAACCCTAACTAAACACATGCATTGCTTCTGTTCAAACAAACCAGGATTAAAGACTTTCCAGGCTTAAAAAAACTAGGTCGTTTAAACTGGTGTAATTTTTTTTAAATATCCTGTTACGGAAAGCACATTTGGGCAGTGAGGCATGACAACAGTCTGACTAAAGGTGGCTGGATGTATCTTTACATAGTGAGGTACAACAATGTCTAATTAGGTCGCCTTTAAAAAGCCAACGTTTAGAGTTCATAGATGTTATAACTTGTTCGGCCCGAATAACATCTGAGTTCTGTATAATTGTGGCCAATAAGGTGTTATGCAGCTCTCCAGGAATGAGATGTTTGTGAACTCAGTTTTTTTGGAGAACTAACATCAGCAACACCTACATTAATACATTAATACATAAATGTTTTATTTATTTATTTATTTATTTATTTATTTATTTAAAGTCCACTTCTGTAGGAAGGGCTTCTGTAGGGCTTAGGATAAAATCACCTCCAAATACCATTATTGGGTACAGTCCTTAATCCTTAACTGCTAAGCTCTGTTATAATAATAATAATAATAATAATAACAATAATAATAATAATAATAATAATAATAATAATAATAATAATAAAAACAACAACTAATAAATACATTGTATGGTTGCATAATGGGAAGCGCTGTCGCCTCACAGCAACATGGCTCTGGGTTTGAATCCTAGGTCAGATGACCACAGATGATCCTCTGTGTGGTGTTTGCATGTTCCACCCTTGTCTGTGTGGATTTCCACCAAGAGCTCTGGTTTCCTCACACTGACCAGTTGACTTGCACTCTCTGCAATCTGGCAATTAAATATAAATTAATTGCAATCATACACACACACACACACACACACACACATACATAAATATATATATATTAATGCTTTGATGATAATGCTTAATGATTAATATATGATGGTGCAGCAATGCACCAATGCAATTATCTAAAAAAAAAAAAAAAAAAAACCTAATTAAGCCTGAAAGTCATGTTAGCGCACTACAAATATTGATACGTCAACATATGATTGGGGATCTAATGATTAGTCATAATCATTGCGAATAATCTCAATCAGCTTAGACAATGGTGATTAGGCGATTAGGGAATGATTGTGAGCTGCAAGTGGAGCTCATGAATCAGGACAGTTTAGTTGTTTTCACAAATCAGTACATGTGCATATTGTGTGTGTATACATGTTTTTATGATTGTGTGGGCCCAAAGTCCCCAACAGGATAGGTATACCTGATATTCGTGACACAATGTGGACACTTGGCAGGTCCTCACAAAATATTGGGGGGTTTGTTGTTGTTTTTACTAAAAAAATACAATAAAATAAAATAAAAGTA
Source organism: Duopalatinus emarginatus (assembly GCA_028565595.1). Classification (NCBI taxonomy): domain Eukaryota; kingdom Metazoa; phylum Chordata; class Actinopteri; order Siluriformes; family Pimelodidae; genus Duopalatinus; species Duopalatinus emarginatus. The sequence continues at coordinate 8,647,256 of JAOVVF010000036.1, read as the reverse complement.
AAGAAGCCAAAAATTTGCCTTTTAATTACTGAGGTTAGGTTTAGGTTTAGGCATAGCATTACTTAGCTATGTGATTCATTCTGTCTGTGGAAAGTACCCAGATGAATAGGACTGCAAACATGTGTGTGTGTGTGTGTGTGTGTGTGTGTGTGTGTGTGTGTGTGTGTTTGTGCGTGTGTCTGACTCTTTAGAAGCCTGGGCTCTGAGAACTAGGCCAGACTCAGTGGGTCACTGTTATACTGAGGACTATATACTTTATACACATCAAAAAAACAACCTTAAATTAAGGGAAAACCAACATCAGCATACAGCACTGTTTTTATTGTTTCACTGGATTTCTATTAATATATTTTACTTTTATATACTAATAATTCTGAAGGATAGCGAGGCTGCTTCCTCAATATGCTACATACACACATACAATGCAAATTAATGTGTCTATATTGTATCACAGTGCTGTTAAATTCTCCATTCTGATTGGTCGGGAAATTCATTAAAATAGCTTAGTTTATATATAAATGTGCTCATTTTGTTGCGTTATCCTTGCTAAAACTGCAGCTGATCTGTGTATCCCGGATGCGGCACACAATCTTACTTTGAAGTGGTTGGTCTGGTACAGTGGTAACATCATTGGCTCCCATGTGAGAGATCATTGGCTCCCTGGGTTGGGTACCCGGTCTGGACAGCCAGTCTGTGCTACACAAATAAGGGTCCTTGGGCAAGACTCCTAACACTATGCTGGCCTACCTGTAATACCAGTAACCTTGTAAGTCCCTCTGGATAAGAGCGTCTGCCAAATGCCATAAATGCAAATATTAATACACAGATTATAAACATATTGATAATAAACATGTGCAGTACATTTCCACATCAGGACATGCTTTTATTTAAATAAATTTATTAAAAATCTTCCGGAAATGATTGTGGAATACGTGGAATGAAACAGACTCTAGTTTGTGCCAAGCCACGTCACACCACTACTCTTGATTATTTTCATAACAGATCACCTTGTCATAACGACACCTTCTTATTATGATTACTTTTTTTTCCAGGGACGTATTTTTCTTGGTGCTGTTTAATAGCACTTGGGACTTGGGGATGTTCAACCTTAAAAACACAAAAAAAGTTTCCTACTTCATTTTTTTTGTTGTTGTTGCTGTTCAGTTTATACAGATATTAACTTTACAGTTTTCTCCTTTAAAATCACCTGATGTTTATGTTTACATGGCGAACTTTTTTCCAACCTGGACAATTGAGATCTGGCCCACATGCACTTCTGCCAAGGTGAGGTGTGGGGCTTCTGTGTATTACAGGACACATGGTTTTGTGTACACTAAACAAAAAGTTAGAAACTCAGGTGTGTATAGTAAGCAATGATGACATCAGAGTAACACATGTCATGGGACATGCTACAATATTCGTCAAACAGGAAAATGTGAAAAACTTCAAAGTCCTGGCTTTGTAATCCACTTGCTGATTATTGTGTGTTTTATTTTATCTTATACATGAATTTACCTTCGTAATTAAGAAGAATTACACACACACACACACACACACACACACACACACACACATACACACACACACACACACACACACACACACACATAC
>JAOVVF010000036.1:8606341-8625730 GCA_028565595.1 Duopalatinus emarginatus | reverse complement strand
TAACAATTATACAATTATAGTCAGTCATGACGTTTATAACATGTCAGGCTAGGAAATTAATCTTGACCTGATGATTCGTCTTGGTGAGACTCTAGTGTGCTGTATGGAAGTGCCATTGTGTGCCCATATATATGTGTGTATGTGTGTGTAGCCTTGCATGGAGGTAGAGGAAGTGTCCATGTGTGGACATCTGCCATGCTGTCCATGCCAGGCCCTGTGTCCTATACAGTGTCAGCTCATGGGTGTCTCCCGTTCTTACACTCTCTCCAACCTGTGTTGTTCTCCTTCCTCCCTCTCACATCCTCTTTAACATAATACGTTTAACAATTTTGTTGCTTTGGCTTTTTATTATTTTTATTATTGCATCCTACTCATGACCTTTCAATCTAAACGGTGTGAACTCTGTCTCATTATAACAACATATTTATTATTATTGTAACATATTATCTCATACTCCTGAATCATCCTTTTTGCCATTCACGCCTTCTTGAAATCCAATTCATTACTCATTAATGCTCAAACCATCCTTAACCCCACCTCCATACCTTCAACCCCTACCCGTCTGTGTCCCGTGTGCCTGCTGTACGTCCCTCACCTTGCAGCAGTGTGAACAGCGCCCACAGTAGTGCCTCTCGCTCATCGGGAGGCTCGCAAACTCACTCACCCAGTTCGTCCTGTCGCTACCGCAGCCTGGCACATCCACCTCCAGGAGGTGCCCACCGCCTCAGCAGTGTCTCCTCCCACGACTCGGGCTTCATCTCTCAGGATGCCAACATCTACTCCAAACCCCCCTCACCCATGCCCTCGGACATCACCAGCCAGGTATTACAACCTTAAAAGTTATTACTGTTAGAGTAGGAGACTGGTGAATAGGGTCATTTGAAAAACAATAAGTCAAGTTCATAAGGATTTGTTATAAAAAAATACCATCACTGAATGTAAACATAGACCATTTATATATGTGTTATATATGTGTATGTACCAGTGTACAGTGTAATTGTAATAAGGGCTTAACCTTAGGAAGGTCACTGGTTTGATTTCTGCGACTGACAAGACATGACTGAAGTGCCCTTAGGCAAGGCACCTAACCCCATCTGCTCCCTGGACCCTATTCACAGGGGTAATCCCACTGCACAGGGCATGTGTACTTACTGTCTCCTAGTGTGTATTCACTAGTGGTCAGTGGGCGGTTTCTTTTTACTTTAAATCCACAGAGTTTAAGTTGAAATGAAAACGAGGCCAATGGATTTTCAATGTTAAATGAACAATACTAATTAAATGACTAAGAGCATCAATACACTCAAGTGCTTAGAGAAACTGGTACCAGGAGAGTAGGACTGCAGAAATACAATGATTCATAGACACCGGTAGGTAATGAAAACCATATTTCCTACAAAACACTTCACAATTCTGAGATCTGGTGATTTAAGTGGGAATGTCAAAACTCCAAACTCAGACGACTGTTCCTCTAACCGTAATTTGGCGTCTTTAGATGTGTGTGGTGGTGCATTGTTCTGTTGGAAGAGGACAATGATCTATGAAATTTCCATAGATGTTTATATACACTGGCAGATGCATCCAATGGCGTGCATAGGTGGCGTTGCTATGTATTTTGCATAGGATTGCCTGTACCAGTTTTTCTGGCACTTCAGTGTATGCATAAAATGAGTACGAATGTGATGTGTTTCTACGTGTTTTTGTGCTTTCTTTTCGACTTTGCTGTTTAGAAGTCATCAAGTTCAGCATCTTCAGAAGCCTCAGAAACATGTCAGTCAGTGAGTGAATGCAGCTCTCCTACAGCAGTGAGTACACGCAAACACACACACACACACACACACACACACACACACACACACACACACACACAAATATACAGACTTGTTTTCCTATTTCTTTTAAGTTCCTCCACTGGCCTGTGTGTTACTGGAGGTAAATGTTGACAGGGTGCTTTGAGCATTTTCACCCTTTTTATGTTGAGGCTGTTTTTGTAAGCTGATCTCTGACCCTCCGGAAATCAATAGTTCTCGAGTGAACTTGGGTACAGACGTGCCAAGTATGAAAGCCATCCACTGTTCTAGTCAAGTCTGACACCCTAATTGTACAAAAAGGAACATCTTTTCCTTATGAAGACCAACTAAATGTTCTAATGGTCTAAATGTCATGCATTTCCATCATCATGAGGACATCTGGTTCTTACAAATGACTAAACCACTCAATATAAAGAAAAGTAGCACATGTTCCATTAGACCATCCTCTTCTGCTGTCAATTTTACTGTATCCTTTACACAGTTTTGTGCATCCATGGTGTATTATATTGTCATTTCCCTCATTGCCTCTAACCCATTATTTGCATCATTTGCACAAATATTCTTAAAGCCATGACAATAAAACGACAAAACCACTAACAGGTGAATAACATCGACTATCTTGTTACAAAAGCACCTGTCAATGGCTGGGATATATTAGGTAATTCTCGAACCTGGAAAAATGGGCAAGCATAAGGAGTGACTTTGACAAGAACCTAACAGTAAGGGCTAGACAATTGAGTTTCTACAAAAGCAGGTCTTGTAGGGCATCCATCATTATCTTAATGCATGCTCAATGATCCAGGTAAGAACTTCCCAGAAACTGTAGTTAGTTCATCTGGACATAAGGTTTATTTGGAGAAATGTTTCTTCAGTTTCAACTTGCATAACAACCAAAACAAGCCCTGTTACACAGCAGTGAAATCAGTGATCAGTTTTATATATGCTATTCACATATGAAACATTGCAACATAGTGCTTAGTCCAAGGATTATACACTGGGGAAACATCCGCTGGTACAACATAGAAGAGTTAGTGACAATGAGCACATCTAGGATAGGGAGAAATGCTGATTTAAACCAGGAGTCAGTGGCCAACTGTATGATTGGGAGGTCAACCTTCCCTGAACTGAGGAGGAAGCCTAAGAGTACACTTTTCTCCCATTAACCCCTTATGTCCTGATGAACTGATATAGCTTTCTGGGAGTGGGGAGTGTGGAGGTTAGCCTATCTGGTCCAATCCCTCATATCCACATAATCACCTGCTGCTAACATCACATCATGGTGCCAGCTACCACAGCACATCTTCAGAGGTCATGTGGCGTCCATACGTTTTTGGGTCAGAGCTGTGTTAGTGGCTGTTTAGGCAGGTGGTTTTAATGTTATGGCTGATTGATGTATATAGGTACACATAGGAAAACTATATAAAGAAATATTTCAAACATGTGTTTGTGTCTATATTTTAGAACAGAAAATACACTGACGTACCAAAAGTCATGGGATAGCGGTGTGTAAAATGATTATGAAGTGCTCTTACCTTAGGGGACATCTTGGGAATGCCCACATCTGCTTGAGTTGTGAGGTGTTATCTTGTGAGTGAGGCTGAACACTGGCCAGTTGCACACAGCTAGGTGATGCAAATTATCGGTGTTGGAACAAGGCATGATAGTGGATACCAGATGGATGGGACATTCAGTTCCTGAAGTTGTGCAGGCATTTAATCCAAAGTGCCTGAATCCAAAGTATGTAACAAAAAAATGTCATAAAAGGGATTACGACAAACAGTGGATTGTGCAGTTGCTGCCTGTGGGTGCTTGATGATTGTAACCTTCAGTCATGTCTTGTCTGTTTCAGGGATCAAACCCAGGACCTTCTGGTTCCCTAAACACATTGCCACAGCCCTTATATGTTGTGGTCCCGTACTGGTGTGGGATCTGTTCTTATAGCATAGGTTGGGTCCACTAGTCTGCCTAAACTGCTTAGTTATGAAACCATTTGCAGCCCATCATGGACATAATGGGATGTTTTGGCAGGATAATGCACCATGCTATTGGGCTCAAGTTGCCTAGAACTGGTTTGAGAAGCATTCTGGAGAGTTCAGATGAATGGTGTGGCCTGCACATTTAGTGAACATGAGCCCAGTCTAGCATTTATGGGATGTGGTGGAAGAGGTCCATTCACATCTAAGATCCTGCTTCTGTAAATAACAGTGAGCTGTGGGTGGCTATCTAGATGGCTACATGAACGTCCCAGATATTATTTGTCCACTTATGGAATCAATGCCACTTTGAGTTGCTGGACTAGAGGGGGTCCTACACAAAACTAGTTCCTGTCGCATGACTTGTGGCATGTCAGTGTATAAAATTATATAAACCGTGTTTGAGATATTTTCGTGAAGTTTATGTATGTTCTGTTCATTTTTTCACTAAATGTGTTGACAGGATGACAAATTGTCATTCAGATGGTAGCACATCCTAATATATCACAAATTTTGTAATTTGTTACCCACTTCAAAGTTAACGACCACCTTTTTGACATAGAGACATATGTGTATGTGTATATTTAATACATCATTGTATGGTGCAATAAAACATAGGTGGTTATAGCAGTATAGGGAATTAGTGGTTGCTTTGACCTCAACTTATCTGTTCTGTTCCTCTGACCTTTCTTGTCTTTTCCACTGAAACATTTTGTCCCCTCACTGGAGCTCTGCTTCCGGGTCACATGGTTATGGGATTGCTACCTACTCTCACTGTTGTCTCTCCATTCCGCAGTTTGGCTCGTCCTTCGCTACCTTCCGCCCTGCTCTCTCTCACACTGGCTCCATCAGGCCTTTCTCTGTCATACTTCCTGCGTCCCCACCCTATAGTCGATCCCCCGGATCCAACACTTCCTCTCCCACATCAAAGGTTCCTTGCTGGAAGGTTTGTTCCCATGCGCACAATTTCTTTGCAGAATTTTTTTCTTTTCTTTTGCTTATACCTTTGCATTTGATTCACCTGTCCTAAATAATGCTTATTTTCAATTGCTTTGATTTCATTTCCTGCTTAACTTCATTCATTGACTCATTTTGCACCTTAACACAAGCCTTTTTGTTTTTCCTCTATCCTGATTTCAAATCTGATAAAGGCCTGATAAAGGGAGCACGCCAAGGATGGTACATCCTTTCCAGTCCTTTCTGAGTTCACTCGACTTTTATACAAATTGTACAGGCCAGTGCTGGATAGTGGGCGGGTTTTTTCTTATTCAAAAGCAAATGGATAGACTTTCTGTTACTCCTTCAGGATTGGTCCAAGGCAGGCTTGCATGAGCAGACAGCAGCCAACACGCTCCAGAGAAGGAAGGAGACAAGAGAATCAGAATCATCGCCCCAATCTCAAGGATATGCTGGGGTGCATCCTGATGATCCCCAGAGACAAAGGATGACCCCTGCCACCATTGCAGCTAAGGTAATGTTACCAAAATAGTAAAAGTAAGGTGCTGTATGGACTTTTCAGGCTAATAAACTATGGTACACCTGTACTTATCTATGCAGAGACCTTGATTCCACAGTGAACACATGGCCATGTGAATGAGATGTGAAGGTGCACTACAATGACTATTACTTTAGATTTAGGGGAAACCCTTCAAAAATCTCACTGCAGATCACATATCCATGACCCCTTCAGATCCACAGTGATATACTGTATACAGTGCATCTGTAATAAAAAAAATATCTTCTATGAGTTGGGTTGCCTGGTGGTACAGCAGTAGTGTTGCTGCCTCAGTGATCTAAGGTCCCTGGTTCCCTGGTTTGTTTCTCATCTCCCCCAGTTCTCCTTGTGTACTCATGGATGTCCACTAAATTATCCTCAAATAAATTTAAAGCCATAGTTTAAAATTGCCCATATGCATCCAGGATACAGTACGGTGTCTTATCCATGCTGTATTTCCCACTTCACACTCTGGATAGTCTCTGGATCCTCTAATCCTGACAAGGATAAAGCAGTTATTATAGTAAATGGTGTACATTATATGACCAAAGGTTTGTGAGCACTATGGATTGACCTGGATATTTATAAACTCGTTTGTTGGGGAGGTATATATCCACACAGCTCAGCCGCACATTTCAGCTCAGCCGTGCTCATGCTTCAGTTCAGGTTGGTGGTAGAATGTTGGCCTTTCCCAAATCGTTGCCACAAACTTTGCAGCAAACAGTTGTATACCATGTCTTTGTATTCGGTAGCATAAAGATGTCTCTTCACTTCAATGAACGAGCCCAAACATCTTGCACAGCCCTGACCTTAGTTACACTGAATACATTTGGGATGTACTGGAATGCCAATTCCACCCCAGGTGTCATTACGGTACATTAGTGCCTGACCTCAGTAATGCTCTTTGGCTGAATGGGCAAATCCCCACAACCAATCTGCCACTTTCAGCCCGGACAATTCCTGTACAATGACCACCAGAGGGCACCCTCATAGTTTTTTTTTTTTTTTACTTCTTTGTTTGTTGTCTGTCTGAGTTCCTGTCTGTGATTCAGATTAGTTACCCTATTTAAGTTCTGTTTCCCCTCCTAACTTATCGACCATTAGTATTGTTACTGTTATGTTGTTATGAGTAGCTTATGTGTGTCTGTTAGGGTTTCCTTGCCTTGTCTGGTTTGATCTTAGTCTGATCTTGTCTGCACTTGTATCCGACTCCCTGGAATTGTGGTACCTGCTCTAAAATCTAGTGGAAAGCATTCCCAGATAATGTTATTATAATAGCAAATCCACTAACCTTTGGTCATTAAACATTAAACAGTGGGGTTATTATTCTTCAATATATATTTATTTTTTATATTCCAGCATGGTGAAGAGGTGTCCCCTGCAGCCAGTGACCTGGCCATGGTGCTCACTCGTGGTCTCAGTATGGAGCAACAGAAGAGCAGCAGAGACTCACTTCAATACTCTAGTGGATACAGCACTCAGACAACCACACCATCATGCTCTGAGGACACTATTCCCTCCCAGGGTAAACACACACACACACACACACACACACACACACACACACATACACACATACACAGACCACTTACGGAGGGATGACTGGAGTTTAGTAAGTCCAGGAGACTTGACTTGTGGTCTAACATTTGACATTCATTAGTTATAGCCCACTGACAACCATCAGACTGTAGGAAGCATTAGAGGTTGACCACTGATAATGTTCTTGTGGTAAAGGACGTAGTGGGTGAGTTCAAAGCTAATTGAACATTGAAGTAGCCAGCTGTCATCTTTGCAATGTGTTCAAGTGTAATAGAAGTTTGCAGGTCTTGGCTTCCTATCAAAGCTACTAATTTAGATCTTGAAGCACTGAATTAATGGATGCCAGTTCTACATATTCTGTAGAATAATTATAGAATGGTTTTCTTTTTCTTTTTGGTCAAATTTCTGCATTCCTTTGTCTTTCCTATATCTCTTCAGGCTCTGATTATGATTGCTACTCTGTAAATGGTGACACTGAAGCTGATGGCCAGTCTGAATTTGATAAATCTTCCACAATCCCCCGCCACAGCAATATTGCTCAGAACTACCGCCGCATGATCCAGACCAAACGGCCAGCTAGCACAGCTGGCTTGCCCAGTGCCATGGGTGCCCAGGGAGGCTCTGGGGGTGGAGGATCAGGCACTCCCGGTACCGCCACCATCCGCCGGACCCCCTCCACAAAGCCTGGTGTGAGGCGCACTCTCTCCAATGCTGGCCCTATCCCTATCCGGCCACCTATAGTGCCAGTTAAGACACCCACCGTGCCTGACTCGCCTGGTGGTTACCCAGGGCCTCCAGCGCGTGTGGGCAGTGAGGAGTGTGTGTTCTACGCAGCAGATGATGCCTCTCCTGCTGCTCTGGAGTATGTGAAGGCTTCACCGAAGCGCCTGAGCCTGCCCAATGCAGCCTGGGGCACAGCGGGCGCCGAGATGAGTGTGTATGGGCAGCCAGGAGAAGAAGACCAGCTGCTTGCCGCTAATCGTCACAGCCTGGTGGAAAAGATTGGTGAGCTGGTGGCCAGTGCCCAAGCCCTGGGAGACGGCCAGTACCCTTTTCCTTCACTGGCAACGGAGGGCCAGACCGATCCACAGAGCAAATGTCCCCCGCAGGAAGGAGAGGACATGCTGGTATCTATCCGTCGAGGCGTCCGGCTGCGCAAGACCGTCTCCAATGACCGTTCAGCACCACGCATATTGTGACAGCTATTAGAGAGATAAACGAAGGTGCAGTTTAAAAAAGCACTCCGCGCGGATTCTGTAGAGAACCACCTACGAAAAGACGAGGATTAAAAAATTCAATTCAATGTTTAAAAGAAGTCGTTATAGTAAGTAACGATCATGAGAAAAAAATAGAAGTAAAATTCTAAATAACAACAGGCTCAGGCCACTGTAACTTGTAGCGTGTCTGGACGCATGTTTGTCTTATTAACACTACCCATCATGGCAGGATAGTCAGGCTCTAGCAAGACACTGGGCAGATGCAAGAACAAGGAATCGGCACATTAGGGGACAAGGATCTTTGAAAACACGAAACATCCCCTAATTCTGGACTCCAGGAATTAGTGCTGGAAAAGCTCATCTAATGAATGGAGGACGGCTGGGGTGCACAGTCTCGTAAAGAGACTCCCTGAATTTTGCCCCACTGGCACCTCCAGCACTGTGACATCACACTGCCAGCTGAAACAATGGTGACAGAGCTGTCTGTGATTGGTCAGTGTGACTGTCAATCAGGCTGAAGATGAGCGGGGCTCTGCTGCAGGTCAGCTTGTGGTTTTGGAAATTATCTTCTTTTAGCAAACCTATGTTAGCTTTGTTTGTTTAATTCTAAGCAAATAATCCTGATTGCAGATCCTGAGGTTAAAGGTGTGTATATCAGGTGTATGTATTTTTTAGAACTGACCTAAAAAAAAATCTCAATATAATGTGGAGCAATAATCTTTCTGTTCAACAGTTGAAGAAAGACAAGAATAGTTTTTAATGCATGTAGGTGCAGAGGTTGTAGACAGGGCAGAGCCTTGGGTAATTTGGTCTTCTTTGGGATGTTGGGGAAAGGAAGTGGAGGCCGAGGAAGCAAAGAGGAAGCCAAGCACTTTGAAGACGCAGCATTGGCCATTAGAGGTCAGTCTAGCTGCACTGTGTATAGTCAATGTGAAGAAGAGACGAGCTGCTTAACCTAAAGCGGAGGGCCAAACTCAGCGCATGTAGGGCTACAGTCCAGCACAGTTTGGTGATTTGTGTATGTTCTTAAAGAACATATAAAACAATAGGAAAAACATTGTCATTTTTAAATATCTGTCTAGGATATACAGGGTGTGATATATCCAAAGGCTGATGAAGAACTGCCACAGAGTTGTATGATTTGAGTTTTGTTTACAGTCGAAGGTAAAATATATTGCATTTATTTTACTTTTCATTTTATTTTCCAAAGAATTCTCCCTGTTCATAATAAATTTGTTAGCCAGCTTATCTAACATTCATGCTCTTGAGCGCTATGCTAACATTTGCTAGCTGCTTAGCATGAACAAACCTGACAGGATTTCTCAAGATTAAGTTAACACTAATAAATGTTCATAATCCACAATGCTAGTTAGCTGTCTAGCATTAGTTACACAATTTCTGACACAATGTTAGTTTTCTAAATGTTAATAATAGTTCATACTATACCAACCTATCAAGGATAACACTGGCTAGCCAGTGAACAGCGAACTTGACAAGATGTCTAAATACACTGTAAATGCCCTGAATGCCCCCTCAGAAATTTTTGAAGGGCATTTTCTAAGGCCTAACAAGACATTTCCTCTTTATCAGTCATTAGCACGTGAAAAATAAGATGGTGTTCAGCTACCACATGTAGCATGTGCGTTAGAGGAGAACGATCACCAAACTGGACTGGAGCTCTAGCCATACACAGCCCTGCCCTAATTGATGCAGAAAGGACATGCTAGTGAAGAGAGTGGAAAAGAAAGTGAATCAGATGTGTAAATGAAAGAGTGAGTTTAAGTGATTCTTCTTTTTTTTTATATAAATCTTCCAAATTGAATATTTTTTTTAATGAGTTGAGGCGAGTCAGTCTCGCCTTTAGATCCTGAGCCTCCAACCACACCGCTTTGACTCAAGCTACAAATCCTGGAGGTTGGGAAATGAGCTAAGATGAAGGCACAACCTTGGTAGTCATATGAAGACAAAAAGGAAAGAGATTGTGAGGAGTCTGGTGTGGAACCACACAGAGAAATGAGGATGAGAAACACAGCAGGCAAAGGATAGACATCCAGTGCTTTATAATGTGAGCATTCCACTGCCTGATATAGAAAATAGGACATGTTATGAAATTAAACAATGTGGCATTTTATAAAATATCGCATGGACGCAGCGGTTTCCTGTGAGTAACCATTTCAAAGTGTGACAGGAAAGAATGCCTTTTGGATTTGGAGTGGGTAATAGGTGGCCAAAACACTGTTTTAGTCCTGTAGTATCTGTCTGTGAGTGACCTTCTGTGCTCCCATGGTTCACTATAACCCCTGCCGTCTCACATAGTTCTGTCGGTCGAAATGACCACTACATGTGCGACTAAATGGACATGTATACTTATTAATATTTTTCTGTTTGTTTTGGGATTATTTATTTTGCATAAATAGAGCACTCTGTTTTAGGAATGCCTGTCTTTTAGGAATTACAAAAAAATGTATCTGGTTTGCAAGAGTGTATAAGACTGTACCAGAAGGGATGGTGTGAGAGGGGCACGAGGCTGGTATTATATGCCAGGTGCAATGATGATCACTCTTTCATGACGTACAGTATAGCTCTGTATATATAATTGCATATATACAGTAGATACATATACTATAAAAAAAAGGTGAACTATAAATGTACTACTCTCACTGCTTAAAATAACATCTGACACATGGCCCAGAAGTTTGGAGGAAGCGAAAAAAAAAAAGTAAAGGTCGCGTATGACAGCAATATAGCAGTTTCTAGACAAATTTAAGGCGGAAAAAAAAATCACATCTAATAATAAGTCAGTATTTCTTTACTGTTTGAATGTGTAACATGCTAATTTATTGTCATGCTTACAATGCTCTGATATTTTTCAATACTGACTGTGATACAGACCCATGCAGTGAGTCTGAGAAAAGCCAAGGGACAGAAGGTTGAACGAACGAGAACAGAGTGAAGGAGAAAGATACACTGGGGATGCAAAACAGCAAAATATAGCAGACAGAAAAGTAATGAGATGTGAAACCATCAAGATAGAAGGATTAAATGGCACTGGGAGATGGAGGCATAAGCAGAAGAACAAAACAATTAAAGAATGATCATCCTCACTGTTTCTCTCTATCAGGGGTGTTAAATGTTATTACCGGAGCTACATTTCAACAGTTATTTTTCCTGCTCAACTTAACCAGATCTCAATTATCTGATAAGTTACGTCAATAACGATACATATTAGAAACCTAGACGACTAATGAAATCATTTAGTAAACAGACACTATAACTGCTCCCAGTCTGCGGTGTAAAATTAACAGATATCCGTGGACAAAGTCAGAATATTATTTTAAACATAAGAGGTTTTTAATTACATCGGGATTTAACTGCTGTACGCTTGAGAACGTGTTGTCTCACGTTTTTAGTAGCTAGAAAATTGTCTGTTGTAAGCAAGCTAGCTGTGTTAGTTTGCTAGTTTGGACTGCTTTGCCTAAAGTGAAACTACCGTACGCTTGGGAGCTTACTGTCTAAAAGTTATTTAAAGGTCATAAATTTGAGCTAGCTTGCTGATTTGGACTTTTGTAGTAAAGTATAGGTAAGCAAATGATGTGAGACGGAGTGTATATTAATGAGTGTAATTCACTTGGTGACACTATGTATGGATATCCTTTTTTAGAAAAATTACACTAAAGAATAAGCTAATTTTGCACCCTGCTTTGGCTGTACGGGTTTCTAAAATGTAAATGTTATTGAACCAGGTGTTTTGAATCAGGAAATCCCAAAATCTTTAAGGTTGTGCTCCTTGAAGAATAAGATTTGATCCCCCATACAGTAATATATTATACCATTCTTCTTCTTCTTCTTCTTACAAAGATTTGATAATTTGCCATTTTCCAGTAAAAATGTCCATTTGACTTAAGTGAAAGTGTCATGCACAGTGATTTGATAGACAACAAGCAGTACATATGCAGGTATATACAGAACTATTTCAGCCTAATAAACCCAGTTAAAACGACTCAACCAACCCTCAATTTGTCAGTTGTAAACGCACAAATGAAAAATGAGCACAGAAGAGCAGTGTGTAATATCTATAATACTGCACTAAGCATTGCCTAATGCACAAATCAGTCATGTTTTTTTCAATCTTATGCGACATTTACTTTGTTTTTATCCAGACTGTCTCCAGTTTTCTTTTGCTCTCTTCAGCATTTAAATTGCCCATTTCTAATCCGATTTGCTTACATGCACCAGTGCATCACAGTAACAAAACTCTATTCCAACAGAAAACAGTGCAGTATTAAATTTGTGCATGTTTTGCACAATGAAAATGTGAACCAGAGCCGCTAGAGGCAGAGAACAAGATGGTCTTTGTATAACTAATCTAGAAAAATTGGACGGAATCCTGGCTACTGGCACCAGTGAGCTAAACCGTCACTCGGCACACACAGGTGCAAACACACACTTACTTTATCACCTGTTTCAGTACTCAGCTGACTCATCCTCCTGTCTTTTACTCTTCTCTAACAGACCTCTTTGCATCGTTCAAAAATTCAGTCATTTTCACCATAGGATGTGCTTCCTCATATTCATTCATCAGTCAAACATCTATCTTTTTATGCTACTATTTCTTATCTCCTATGCTAGTTCATTTTAAACAGCACACTGATTGTGGCCATGTTGACTGAGCTACACACTGGTTCTTCATCAGAAGCTGATGAATCCTTCTGATGAAAATTTAAATCTTGCATTAGCACAGGCGACTGAGTGAAGCTCTGTTCCCACTCATTCCTGTTTCTTTGTAAAATTCATCAGTGGCTTGGTATATGAACATTAACCATCTATTCTACTGTAAATGAACTAAACTATAGTCTGTAAAGCAAAACTCATCCTACAGGATAAGCTGCTGTCATGCATCTGTACATAAGAATTGATACCTGTGCTTCTGTTGTTGATTAGAGCTAATTTTCGTCCACATATTTCCTTGATTTCCTTGAGTCAATTGGCTTGAACCTCACTGTAAAAGCTCATTCATCACTACTTAAAATGCTTATTTAAGAAATTAGCCATATAAACATGGCAGTTTTCCGTATATATACTGAAGTGCCAAAAATAACAGTTCACCAGTCTAATGGTAGGTCTTCCATGGGTATAATGGTAGGTCCCTCGTAGGTGAACACCATACTTTATTGCAGAACGCTCCACAATTCTGAGATCTGGTGACTTAGGTGAACAAAACCCTGAACTCATAATTTGGCATCTTTAGACATGTGAGGCGGTGCATTGTCCTGTTTAAAGAAGCCAACTGCATCAGAATGAATGCAAGGCATGCGACTCATTAGAAAGGAGATACACATAGTGTTCACCCGTCAGAGACGTTTGGAGACGTACCAGGGGTCCCATGGAATGCTATGTAAACAAAACTGAGAGCTTTCATATATGTCTGTCACTTTATGTATGCACTATTGGACGCAACTAATGCACATGTAGTGTCACTGTTAATGTATTTTGCATAGGCTTGTCTGCAACAATTTTTCTGGCACTTCAGTGTATAATTTGCTTTACTGAAAGCTGATTAACAGTGCTAGTATGGTTTCTGGTTATTGCTTGCGACCAAATTTCCCCAGTGGTGGGAAAGAGTAGTTGTTGTTCTGAAAAAAAAAATATCCAAAAATATCCAAATACTCGGTGTTAAATGTGCTTTGAAAGTGTAAGAATCACTCAGCCATACCCAGACTAAAATCACAGCATGTCTTTCATCCGCTTGGCCTTGAATTGCTTATCATGTTTCTGCTGAAGGCCTGATTTACGTGTAAAATGCCCCCTCGTTCTCACCCACTCATACTCAAGCTCAGAAATATCAGCCATCAGTGGAACCTATGCTTCCTCTTGTCATTAGTGCTGCCAAACAGACAGCGTGATGCAGGCAGGTACCATGGCAACCTGGCCCAATCTCTGAACAGAGCCGTTCTGTCTTCTGCACAAAAACCTCAAAATTCCGTGGTTTTCTCTCACAGAAACACATTCGCTTTGACCCTTCTGACCACTAAAATACTGCTTTGATGTGACCTGACCTTAGCCACTGTCCTTAAGCCACTTTCCTAGTTCTCATACTTGTGAAGAGAAAAAAAGATGTGCGTTTTTTTTCATTCTTTTTTTTTTGTACAAACCCCAGCAGTTCCTCCAATGGAGTCAAGTAAGACTACAGGTGCTCTCGTCTCTGTTCTGCTTCTATATCTCTGTCCTTATTCACTTTAATTTATTGTGTTTTTTTTTCTTTTCTGAAGCTAATCTGCCTCTATTGCTGATGACAAATATTCCTTTTTTGTAAGATTTATTCTATTCATTTTGTTAACTTTAGTCACTGCTATTGTAACAAAACGCACTGTGATGATCCCAGTATTAATAAAAGTTGTACTTAAACTGTGTGTGTGTTTGAGTACATTGATATCGTTTTCTTTCGCGCCAGTTAACGTTTGCGATTGAAAACAGAGTATGAATGTCACAATGCAACACGGCAAATAGAAACACCAGAAAGCCTCATCAGTCAATTATGTAATTACTGAAGCACTGAATTTTCTTTGCAGCACACAATCCATCATGTTTAAATATGACAGTAAAAGACTGGGCACTCTGTGGGAAAGAGTGAATTGATGTGTATGTGCTAAAATAAATAATCCACTCAAAATTTTGGACTTGTACAATTTTCCCACTTGAAATATCTATTTAAAATCAACCACAATAAATCAACCTTAGAAAATCATTATATCGTATAATCAAAGTTTAATAAATGAAATGACTAACTTTTGATTATCAATCCCTGTTAAAATATAATGGCTAACATAATGGCTTGGAAAGCATGGACACTCCACTCACCGTGACAAGCCATGAAACACATTGAAACCATTTTACTATTTATTTAGAAGGCAGGGGGCACCAGAGACCTTCCTGTGCACTTTGGATATTTACATCTGGATATTAGTGTGTTAACTTCTATTTATTTAGTATGTTTAGGGTGTAATTGGTGTTGAACGAGAGTCTTATACATGGGTATATCATTAAAGTAAGCAATACAAATAATTTATCTGGTTTCCTTTTCTCTTTTTAGTACATGCCGGTCCGATGAGTTCAGTGGATTTCTAACAGCTCGAGTATCCTGCTATATTGATAATGACTTTCTTCATATAATACACTTTAATGAGGATGGATCCTCTTAGCATATCGGCTCTCCAATGACTTCATAAACCACACCAAGGCGAGTTTAATTAAAATCAAATAAGCCAAAGATAATCTACAAAAGAAATTTGTTCAGAAACCACACTGAAGGGTGAAACAGAGGGATGCTGCATATCAGTCTATCTTTCTATTCTGTTCAATTAATTAAATGTCTAAACGAAACTTGTCCAGCTGTGCAACTGCAACACTACCGCGAACTCTTTTTTTTATTATTATAACTAACTCTGTCCAAGACCATTAAGTCGACGCAGCAGCTGGAATTAATTTGTGATGGTATAAAAATGTCTTAGGTGTCCGTTACATCGTCTTAGCTCCAATTAAATGTAGCTTTGATAGAACAGTGAAGCTGTGTCTAGCAGCTGGTATACATGAATAACTTCACAGGTACATGTATGTGTAATAACCCTGTAAATGTTCCCCAGTTTTAGTATTATTTGTATCGTACACATACATATAGTATCAGTTTATGTATCACCACAGGCTTCACAATTATATAAGATCACAATTATGTAAGATCTTGTCTTGCCCCAGAATAGCAGAAAGTAAAATAAGCTGAACTGCCATGCAGTTTCTGTAACCATATATATATATATATACTGGCATACCAAAAGTCTATGGGATAGCAGTATGTAAACTGATAAATAAAGTGAGGTTACCTCAGGGGATGGCTCAGGGGATGTGCCTAAACCTGTATAGGTTGTGAGGTGCTATCTTGTCAGCGAGGTTGCACACTGGCTCATGGCAAGACGACATGAATTTTTGGAGTTCAAACAAGGCGTGATATTGTGTGAAAGACAGTGACTTACGTCGGCTTGTGAGATTACTAACTGGACGCTGGAGGACTGGCAACATCTGGCATGGCCCGATAAGACAATTGTATCAGGTTGATAGTACGGTTCAGGAGAGACCTTAGGAAGCCTTGGACCCCATTATCAGCAAAGCACTTTGCAGGCTGGTGGTGGTTCCATACTGGTGTAGGGTGTGTTCTCATGACATAGGTTGGGTCCACTGGTCCACCTAAACCTAATGTCATTGATATGATTCACTGCTTAGAGGATATTTTCAGCCTTTCATAAACTTCATGTACCCCCACAACTATAGCATATTCCAGCAGGATAATGCACCATGACATCAGGCCCACATTGTCCAGAACTGGTTCGAGAACCATTCTGGAGAGTTCTGACGAATGGTGCGGCCTACATGTTTGCCCAACAAATTGAACATTTATTGGGGGTTTAGTGGAGAGTTCCATTCACACATGCATAGTGTATTGCATAATCTCTTTTAAACCTAGCTGCTATACGGTATGGTTATTCAAAATTGTTGCATGTATACTGGAAGTTTACTAGGTTTACTAATTCTAGCTTTAAAGAAGAAATGTAAACAAGAGAGAACTAGTAAGTTGATTACAATCTACAGTACTTAGACATAAGGTTTCACATCAGTCAAGGCCAACCAATAAGAAGTGAACATTATTCTCCTGGGAAATAGTCCAAATAAAGGGAGATGAAGTGAAATTGAACTTTTTGCCTACTGTGCATGCTTGATGTAGAGTCACATGGTTCATCCTTCTAAAGAGTTTTTCATTTATCAGTTTCCTAAGGCTGGTTTTGCAAGGACGTTTTGTATGTGTCAGAAAAACACACGCCTTGGTAGTTTTCTGTTGTTTTGGAAAGGAGATCATTGTTCTTATTATGTTTATTATGTCATTGTTCTTCTCTGTTTATTCGATAAACAAGCAGAGCATGGTGTTGTAAATAGCCATAGATAACAAATTGTTGTACCCTTCAACTATTTATATCCTTCTGACCTTATATCGCTTGAGTGTGGAGAAAACGTTCACAAGTTGTCCCTTGGGGAAACTATATAACTACTGCTGTGTTAACATGCTGGGATTAAAATTATGTAATTGTGGCATAGAGACCTCGGTTTCTTAGTATCAGACTCCTTTACTGTTTGCACACTTTATTGTTTTATACATTTAATTTAAAATTATTACTATTATTATTATTTTGCCATTAATATATGCATGATAATCAACCATGCCAAAGTGAAAATGTTTTCACATTTATATAGAAAAATTAAACACCTTTCTCAGTTTTTTGACTAAGGCTTATTTTAAGCTTTCTCTTGAACCAGATTAATTCAATTGATTAGACATGGTTTCAAGGTGTATATAGGTGTATGAGGGATTGTCTCATAATGCCCCATAATATGGGCAGTAATTGACCTGTGTAAAAATGCAGATCTGGAAAATGGTTTAAAAATTTCTAAAGCAGTATCACTGTTGGCCCCATCACCATGAAAGTTTGGAACCAAATGGACTCATCCTAGGGTTGGACATTCAGCCAAACCCTGAGCTAGAACTGGACTAAAAGAAGCATAGTCAGAGAGGCAACTGAGACGGAGCACTGAAACTCTAGGAGAACAACCATCTCAGAAATGCTTCATCATTTAGGCCTTTATAATAGAATGACTAGACCAAAGACATTACTGATTAAAAGACACACGACAGGCACCTATTTATAGAGCATGAGGAAAGTCATAGTGGGAAAATGGTATACTCCATGCCCTACATTTGGCAAATACAAGACAGAGCTCATTAATTGAAAAGTGAATGCCCAGAACCCTATAGAACATCTGTGAAGAGATTTGCAGATGGAAGTTCAGTCTGATTGAGTTTGAGAGGATCTGCTCAAAAACATGAAGAAAAGATAAATACATTAGGGCTGCCACCTAAACACGAAATAAAGCATTTGTCTACCTGTGTTAATAAAGGTTTTTTTTTCATTATGAAGGTCAGAAACAACAGGTAGCATCTCTATCGAATACATGACGTAATGACATCATGGAGGACGTTGATCTGGTTTGGTTGGTGACTTAGATATCCATTGGGATGTGGAATAGTTCTAATAAAAATGTGTTGATTTAAAATATGTCCCAAACAAACTAGTTAATGAAGACAACTTTATCTAGGTTTAGGATTAAGATAAAGTAAACTAAATTGTAGCACGGCTTATCACTGGTGAGAAACCACCAAAGGGTTGCTTTTACCCTCCAAACATGATGATGCGCTTGTTTGTGTACATCCAACTGTATCATCGTGTTTGTTGGTGATACCCCAGTGATGGGCTTCGTCACTGAAAGCAATAAGATGGCCCACACAGATAAGGTGAGACAGCAAGTGGACTGGTGCAGAGATATCCTCTCCCTCACTGTCGACAAGATGAAAGGAGATGGTGGTCGGTTTTAAGAAAACAGACAACACACACTCATGACAGTATCAGTGGCACAGTAGTCCTTCATCACTAAAAAGCCTCAGCAACACATCTATTTCCTGAGGAGGCTGCAGAAGTCCTGGATGAGCGCAGAAATCCTCTCCTACTTCTGGAGAACATCCCTCATATACAGCATCATGGTGTGGTACAGCTGCAGCAAAGATACATTTTAATGTAAAAAAAAAAGCATCATGAAAAAAATAAAAAGCATCATGTACAGTTGACATCATGAGTCAAACGCATGTACCTAACAAACACAAAGTGAAGATTAAGAGTGAAAAATGGAACACTGGATATATTTTATTCAAAAGATCAGAAACTGAAGGAGAACACAGCCGAAAGGAGTTTGGCTGCGTTCTGTGAGGCAGGGAGGTGACACAGCATGGGAAAGACAAGTGAGTAGATATCAGGCCTGGGGGAGCACATCACCAGTCCATCATGCTGAGGATTGTCTCAGGGGTGAGGTCTCCATTGGGTGCAGTCTCAGGGACAGAGAGCTGCTCTGCCTCTTCTCCCTCTGTGGCTTCAACCTCCTCCACCACAAGCACTGCTGATGCTGCCATGGACGAATCCACACCATCCTGCTCCTTCTTCACTATGATGTTCACAAGAAAATAAATCAAAGAAGCAAAGCCCAGAATTGCAGAACTGAATATGTTTTATTATGCTTTATAGAGAAGGGCCCTCAGTAAGCTGCTGAACATCATGGACAATGTTCACCATCATCTGCACAGTGTCATCATCAGGCAGAGGAGCTCATTCAGTGGCAAACTGCTTTCCTAGCCCTATCTATCTATCTATCTATCTATCTATCTATCTATCTATCTATCTATCTATCTATCTATCTATCTATCTATCTAT
>JAOVVF010000036.1:8595646-8606241 GCA_028565595.1 Duopalatinus emarginatus | reverse complement strand
TAAAAAGTAAGATATTTGACTTTCAAATGTAGTGAAGTAAAAGTAAAAGTCCCCCAAAATAAAAATACTCCAGTAAATTAAAGAAACACAAAAAAAATACTTAAGTACAGTAACAAATTACATTTATTCATTACTGTCCACCACTGATATCTGATATCTTATATTAAAGTAGTATAAAATAATAAAAACAAATGAATGAATTACTGACCTATCTGGGCACACTGTTATTATTATTTTTTGTATTATTATTATTATTATTATTATTATTATTATTAGAGATTTTATTTGTCATTTGTAATTTTCTATTTCCATGAGAAAACCATCTCGCAAATTTTGTAACTTTTTTTTTTTTTTATTACAGCAGGAACAGACTTTCCGCTCCGTCTGCTCTTTGCTCTGTAAAACCAAATGAAATGTTTAAATAAGTTTTGCTTTTTAACATTTCTATTGTTATCTATTCTAGTATAATACAGTGTACTCTGCTGATGCCGGCATATTTCTGAGTCCTCACTGGCACACAATGAAACTTGGGATACACTAGCTGGCTAAAGACCCACTTGTTGGACACTTCGTTGCCGTGGGAAAGAAGGGTGCATTTCTTGACTACGTATGAAGGAGCCGTTGAAATGCAACAGCCTAGTTGTGCTGCTATGATGCAATCAGTCTTCAAATGCAGTCCCTGAACATGCGGTCCCTGAACATGCCCCTTAATTGGGGCACAGCTTATGTGCACATTTACTGATTACACACACACTTGTGTTCAGTCACAGCCGATCACCACCACACATATATAAACTCTCAGTGTCATTCTCTGCTTTAACTTACCCCATCTTTCCAATCTTAACCTTGTTTTGAGTTTGTGGTTTTGATATTTCCCTGGCCCTATGATATACTTTTTGCATTTGCCTCATGTCTTAGATTTAAATGCTGTGCAATTTATGCTTCCAGATACGCTTTCTAAAATAATAATAATAATAATAATAATAATAATAATAATAATAATAACAACAACAACAACAAAAACAATAATAATAATAATAATAATAATAATAATAATAATAATAACAACAACAACAACAACAATAATAATAATAATAATTTAAATAAATAAATAAATAAATAAATAAATAAATAAATAAGAAATGGAAAAATGGGCTCTATTAACTCTATTTAGGCTGTGTAAGTCCACTGTATAAAATGCAACCAAATATTTATGAAGTAATTTTTGGGCTTCATATTCGTATACATTGTCTATTTTCATCCGTATTAAATATGTTGATGTTACCAGTATTAAAACCATTCCATTAAGCCTCTCAAAGATATTTATCTTTTTTTTATTGGATGATTTATAAAAGAAAATTAAAAAATGCAATTAAATGAAATGTCCTATCTGAAATCTCTCAGGAGAATCTCTGCTATAAGGTAAGACAGAGAAGAAACAGATCGAAGCACACTACAGCTTGCTTATCCACATCTCTCCAAACCTCCTGATGCTCATATGGCACTAAGAAACACACAATTTTATGTGGTTGTAAATAATACATGAGTAGCAGTGAAGAGATCCTTCATATAATTGTAATGGGAAGTATACAAACAACAAGGTGCTACTATATCTTCATAATGTTCTCCGGTGTGGCTAGAAAATAGCTTGCCTATGGGCTAAGATTTGTGTCTGTAATATTGGTGTTTTTTGTGTGTTGGTATTGGTGTTTTTACTGCCTTTTTATCCTCCAACAGAGAATATTCACTTTTACACACCATATGAATGTCAAGTCATGAGGTGATGGAAATGGTTTTCATGGTCAGATGCTCCATTTTAAGTTACAGTTGAAATATTTTATTAACTCCCATTTCCAAGGTTTAGAATTTCTTCTTTTTTCCCCCCAAAGGCTCTAAATAAACCCTTCTACACTAATGCTAGGCCTTTATACAAATGTATTTATGTTTGCTGCAACTGTAATGGAAAGCCATCATTATATTTGACAATCAACATCTGATTAAACACCATGTAGAAGTAAATGTTTTTTAGATTGTCTGATTATCATAACGTCTATCAAAGTCACATCATAGATGCTATTTTTTCCCAGCAATGCTCCTTCCTTTAAGACTTCCTCTGCTCGCTGTATGTTCCTCTCTTTCTCCTTCTCTATTTTTCTTCCTTGTGTTTTTGAACACTTATCATTCTATCTGCTTTGTGACTATGATAATTGGAGTTACTCTGATGATAATGTATGCTTTAAGGAAAATCTGTGCACTGGTTCAGTTATTACACTGCCATATAAGCGACTAATCTATTTGCGGACTTAACACAATCAGAAAAATGTATCATTGGATACATGGGATAAAATATAGAGTAGAAAGAATCCTTTGATATGGTTTGATATTTTATGTATGAGATTCCATAACCCAGCCATTTGACAGCTCGTGATTAAATATAGCCAATTGGGTTGAACTGAGAAGTTTAGGTTACGTTAAGAAGCAACAGGATGTAGATAAAAGCAGCACACTCCTAATTTTTCCTTTTTCATTTTCTTCTCGTTCATCATTTTTATTTAAAGGACCTGACACCTCTAACAATAGTTTCTGCTTTCACTTGCCTTTTAACCTTGCTCTGTCATACTGCATCTCATACTCATTACTGTGTCTTTCAATTCCTCCTTTCCAAGGCCTCTATTGTAACAAAAATAATCCAACCTGAGACTGCTATATTTATCAATGGCCAGGGAATAGGCTAATGAGGTTAGCATGGACAAATCCCTAATCCAGTGACAGAAAGCAAGAGTGACTAGGAAATCAGAAAGGAAGCTGTGCAACACAAATTGTAGTTCAGAAAAGTCACAAAATTCATGCAATATGGAAAAATCCTTCATTTCAACCTTCCAGTTAGGAATATGTTAATGTTAAGCTTTTTGTCAGCTGATTAAACCTGGAAGTGTTCATCCTAGGTAAAAAGCAAAAATGAAGGATTAAACCTGAAACAACAGTTTAGTGGGAGGTGAAACCTCACTGGATGAGTGTTGTTCCATGTCCATTGTATAATAGGTTAGGGTCCAGCTCCATCCTTTGGACTTTTAGTTCTGCAGCAATGTGAATGTTTTATGCAGCCATGGAAATGTGTGACTGATATAGTCTAAGTGTTAAGTAAAACACCAAGGGCAAGGTTCTCCATTCTAAACCATGATGGCTGGAGGACACCGACTTCAACTGACCACTTAATTACCAGTTAAAGTAAAAGAAAGCACTGATTTGTGCTTGACTCCGGACCTTCAGGGTTGGATTTGGAGGACATGGCGCCTATTTGTCCTGCTCATTCTTTCTGTCTTGTCTTCTTGACCTCTTTGACCTCTGAATATTATTTTATTTTCTACTTAACACTTTCTCACTTTGTAGGCTTTTCTCAGTTAACATGCCTTACATTTGTTCTCCATTTCCAGCTCTATTTCAACACTTTCTTTTCTATGTTAATATCACTACTCTGTACACTACACTACTCATCTCCCTAATCTGTTTATATCATTTACATATTTCACACAGTAATTTCATTTACTGCTGTGTTTTATTTGCTTTCTTCCAGCTTGTATTTAAATAATACAAATCTCTTCTATATTTGTCAGTCATGTGATCATCTTATTTTTATGAACATAATTGAATATATTCCAGTCTTTGGAAGCTGGAGCCAGGAGGCGTGTAAACATCACAGTGGCATCTGGAGTCCCACTTTTCAGATCTGCATGCAAGTCATTATGAAAGCTGCTCAGTGTGACATGTCCTTAGGCAATGTTCTTGACCAATGCTTATTTAATTTTTGAATTGGGTCATATTTCAAAGCGAACTGCGGATCTGAAGTGGATTGTTGATGCTGCAAGTATTAATAACTGGTTATGCATCAGATCCTTTAAATCAAACAGAGCTTTCCCCTCCAATCCAACACCAAGTAAAACCAAGGCTGGTATCATAATACCACCACTAATACTGTGGGTACATTCAGAATCATGTACTTCCATACTGAATAGTACCCGAAAGCAGTATGTGAGAACATGTTTGAATATGTAGTGTTCATTAAACAGTACACAGAATTTACTCAGATGATGCAATAAATTGGCAGAAATTTTGAAGTATTTGAAGATAGCACACTGTGGTCTGATAGAAAAATTGGAGGGAAGTGGGGAATAAACAGAAAACTTAATGATCCTAAGTAACAAACACATTTTGTTAGATTTACAAATTATAAACATAAGTTCATATGACATTGGTAAGATGGTGGGTATAGTACGTCCAAGATTTAGTGGAAAAAGCCTGAAAAAGCCTACTGCTTTACTGGTTGAGCACTGTGCACTGGATAGAACTAAGCCAATTCGGACACAGCCTGAAACTTTGCTGCTGTTTTTGGGTCCTGCTCAGCTATTCACTTCATTTTGTCAAGGATGGAATAATCCACTCAATTTCTGTCTAATTCGCTTATCCTACTACAGGGTTGCTGGGATTGCTGGATTCTATCCCAGCACTTTCTGGGCAGTGTCATTAGGCATTGCCATGCAACCTGGTGTTTTCAGACTCTAATGGACCAGCCAATCAGAAGCTGGCGCCACCAACTTCTGTTTATAAACCCCGGAGTTCCATGGCTTGGTGTGAAGTATTGTTCTTGCCCTGGTTTAATTTGCGTGCATTCACACCAAGCCTTATTTCTGTGTTGAATTACCTGTTATTACTTCAGCCTGTTTTTTGGATTTCTGCCTCTGCCCTGCCTCTCATACCCTATTTGTTGATTGCCTGAACTGTTTTATGACCTTGATTTCTGCCTGACATTTTTTGACTTGGTTGTTGGTAATAAATACCCAGCAATTGTATCCATCCCTGTCTCTCTCTGTGTGTGTGTACACACCATATACAGGAATACTTCACCATCTCCATGCATACAGTGGGTATTTCCCAGTTTGTGGAAGCCTTGACCTTGTCCAGGCCATCCATCTCCCCAACTAGTGCAGGTTTCTTTGTAGAGAAGAAAGGCAGAGGCCACAGTCCTGCATTGATTACCACGGCCTTAACCAGGTCACTCTCAAGTACCCTTATCCCCTACCACTTGTGCCCTCAGCACTGGAGCAGCTATGGTCGACCCAGATCTTCACTAAGCTGGACCTCTGTAGTGCATACAATCTGGTGTGCATCCAAGAAGGGGATAAGTGGAAGATGGCATTCAGCACAACATTGGGACTTCCTACAGCCTAAAGAATGGCCAAACCATTGTTTGAGCATGTCTTTTGCTACCTCGGACTCCCAGAAGACATTGTCAGTAACCGGGCACCCAGAGTCTTCATGCGCATGAGTGCTTGGGCATCACTGTGAGCCTCATATCTGGCTTTCACTCCCAATAGAACGGACAAGTTGAGCAGTGCAACTAGGAATTGGGGCGGTTCCTGCGCACCTTCTGCCACTGTAACCCCCAAGACTGGTCTCAGTATGTCCCATGGGCCAAATACACCCAGAACTCCCTCCGTCATTCTGCCACCAGAATCACACCATTCCAGTGTGTGTGTGGGCTTTCAACCACATCTCTGCCCCTGGGATGCCACACCCACTGACAACCCCACGAAAAAGTGGCATGAAAAAGCGGCATGATGATTGCCGGAATGGAGAGACACCCCTGTTCAAGCTTGGTGATCGAGCCTGGTTCTCAGCACAGAACCTGCACAAGACCTGCAAAATTTTAAGTGTCCGCTTATTTGGTCCCTACAAATCATTAAAGCCATAAATCCAGTGCTTGTATTGCTTGTATTGCCTGCTCACTCCCGTCACTCCCTGGTCTTCCACGTTTTCCAGCTGAAGCGCCATGTTCCCGGCATGTGACACCAGCACCAAAGGCCCTCCGGTGCTGCTGGATATTGATGATCAGCCTGCCTACACAGTCAGCCAGCTCCTGGACTCAAGGTATCATGGTGGGCATCTTCAGTATCTGGTGGCTTGTGAGGGCTGTGGCACCGAAGAGCTCTCATGGATACCTGCGCATGACATCCCTGACTTGAGGCTGCCCAGAAGAACTCTAGCCCTGGTGCTAGCACCCGTTTTTAACACTCTAATAGCCGAGCCGTGGAAGTCTGGGGTTTATAAATGGAAATTGGTGGAAAACCCCGGCTTCCGATTGGCTCGGCTATTAGCGCAAAGTATTGTTCTTGCCCTGATTTACCTTGCATGCATTCATACCAAGCCTGATTTCTGTGTTGGATTACCTGTTATTGCCTCAGACTGTTTTTTTGGGATTTTTTGCCCCTGCCCTGCCTCTGATACCCTCTTTGTTGATCGCCTGAATTTAGAATGTTTTCTGACCTTGATTTCTGACTGACGTTTTGGACTTAGTTATTGTTAATCAATACCCAGCGATTATATCCATCCCTGTGTGTGTGTGTGTGTGTGTGTGTGTGTGTGTGTTTATACACCATTACAGGCAGAAGGCTTGAAAACACCCTGGGCAGGTTGCAGGCAGATCACAGGGCTAACACATATACTCACAGCTAGGGGCAATTTAGTATCTTTATGTCTCTGGACAGTGGGAATAAACTGGAGCACCCAGAGGTAACCCACACAGACACAGGTAGAAAATGCAAACTCCACACAGAAAGGACCCTGGGTACCTCGCTGGGTAATCAAACCCTGGCTCTTCTTACTTTGAGGTGACATCGCACATCGCATTATTTCCCATCGGCTAAATTGCACTAAAATTAATTTTTAAATAAGAATTCACTAAAATGTACAACTTGTATTACTTTTGGAAACAAAATCTGACAGACATGTTTTTTCTCTTGTTCTTTATTAAAAATATTCTCTCATCAATATCACAATATGCTTTCTCTTGTTCTGGTCCACATGCCTGTCTGGTTGTCCACTGTATTGAAACATCAGTAACTGCTCTTTCTACAGTGAAATGTCAACCAAACCAAAACCATGACACCAGTTGATTGCCACACCTGTCTAACACATGTCATTTCTTACTGGTCTGGTTGACATACTTTTTAAATCAGTACACACTGTACAAGGTAGTGCTTATCGTATACTGCTTGCATAAGCCAGGCTTATGCAAAAACTGGTCTCTGAGTTAATACGGATTATCTTTCTATCCATTAGTGTAATTCATTTAAGGTGCATGAGGCTTTTAGACATTAGCTTTCTTTACTCAAAGTGGCATTCAACTGATTACAGATAAGCATGGCTCATTATGTTTCGAAGAATGATCTTTTAATAGATGACGGAAGTTGTAGCACATATAGCCAGCTGTAAAACAATTAGCAAACTGTTTAGGTAAGTCATATTTGTTTGTAGATGTGCATTCCCTAGTTGAGTCCTTTGATTTTTTCCCCGTAAATTGATGGTTTGTGTCAGTGAGTCTGCAAAAAAATAAAAAATTTAAAAAAAATAAACTTTTAAGCTAGATATGACTCTATGACTCATGTATTAAACACAGCACCCTTAGAAAAACTTGTACTTGTTAATGTTGATCATTTTCAACCCAAAGATCTATGTGTTACATATTTGTTACAAAAATGTCTATAAATAAGTGAATGTCATGTTAATCTGTTGTAGTTGCAGCTGTTAACCAGAGAGGGAGTCATGGAAAACAACTGGGTAACGGATGATTGTTTTCACCTGTGTGTGGTTTACCTCAGCCTATTTCTGCTCTTCTTTTCCTCCTCAGTGAACTTCTAAAGTCCCGACCAATAAAACAGATAAATCTCTTCCCTGACTTGCCTGAGCTAAATTTGTGAGTGATTTTGATTTAGTCTGCCCTTAATAGTCACATGAATGTTAATGAATTCACTGATAGAGATGCAATCCTTAACGTGGCCATAATTAAGCTGTTGGCTCAAATCTGAAATCGACAGTCTTAAAAATATATGGCATGTAAACGTATTTAGACACCTTAAGTCAGTGCTTACTAGCACCATGGATAGAAATGCATAACTGCTGCATTAGTCATCAGGCTAGCTCCTATGTTATGCACCAGTACTGTATTGGACCAATAAACAGACTTTACAGATTCAACCAGGCATTACATTGTCTAAGCAGGTGCTTTGTTTCTGTAATTTTTTCAGTGATGCATGTGCATGCATAGCTCAGCCTTTAAAGTTGTTCATGTAATGCATTTGGAAACAAGATTTGCAAATCATGCAATACCAAGTAATCAATTTAGATTGAAGTAACTTGGTGGAACTACACCAATCATACACCACTCACCTATAACATTAAATCCACAAAGCCATTTATTATCTTGCTGCGATGGCACCTGTTGTGGGAGGGATATTATTCTGCATGTAATCAGTCAGCTCTCAAAGTGGATGCGTTGAAGGCAGGAAAAATGGGCAAGCTCTTGTAAGGGCTAAATTGTGATGGCTAGACGAGATGATCAGAGCATCTCCAAAACAGCAGGTATTGTAGTGTTCCCTGTATACAGTGGTTAGTACCTTCCAAAAGTGGTCCAAAAAAGGATGCCTGTATAAACATACAGGTGAGGTAGCATGTTTTTTAGGACAAGAGCCATATGCTGTAGTCTTTCCACCATAAATTTTACATTGTGACCTGTATATTAGGTGTTATACAGTAGTAATGAAAGTGCACATCTAGTTTGATGAAATTCCTCCTGGAAATACCTTTAAGCATCACTTGACAGGGCAGAGTGCCTGTTTTTTTTTTTCCAGCACCGAATACTGGCCCAATATTGCATATCTGGCTCAGTCATTGACGCGTCTCGTAAACAGCGATCAATAGTGAATGCAGCATCTAGGTATTTATATCTATGAGTAACACTCCCTTTGGCAGATCTCACAGCTTGCAAAAGCTTTTTGCAGCCAGCTAGAAGTCCACCTATTCTTGTTTAATGAATTTTCATCCACTATTAGTTTCTAGATCACAGGTTCTATTGCATGTGCAGCATGTTTAAGTTTAACCTACATATTTGCAGTTACACCAGAGGATTGTGAGGGTCATTCCAAAAGCTGTCTGTCTTATCTAGATGTACTTTGGTTACTGACTTGTAATATCACAGGTAATGTTTCCTTCTGATAACTATGATTCTATGCAGATCCTTATCAGATGAGCTGTACCTAAAGCGGCTGATGGAACATGAGATCCCAGTGACCCCGATTTCTGAATCCTTCTGCTCCCCAAACCTGCCTGATCCACTTTGACACTCCCCCTCTTCTTGGACACTCCTGTGTAAGCTAAACCTTATCATATAAGGGTTTGCTTTGCTTTTCTGTCCAGCATATTCTATTTAAAAATTTTTGTTCTTCCAGATATTGAAAAGATCTTTAGAGTCTCGGATGGCTAGCCTACAGAGTGGGCCACTGGGTAACTATATATTTGACGATTAACAATTACAGATTTTGTATACTGTGTATTGTCTAGGTAGCCCAGTATTTGTACAAAGAATGGCCATGTCATTGGTCATATATGCAACATGGTACTGCTTATGTACCTTCATGTACTTTAAATTTTTTTACTGACCTGGTTTACTGCATTAGCTAAATTACACAAATGTTAAACTTCACTATTAATAAGCTATAAGTGACTGTAAGAAAGTAGACAAGGTAAACAGAACAGTGTGTCCAGTAATTGTGCCCCATCCAGGATGTGTTCCCATCTCACCTGCTTTTATTGATCAGCATTTAATTGTTTGTCTCACACACACAACTAAGGTTGTTAACTGCTGCAGTTTACGTGTTTCTACTCTATAAATATACATTTATTTCCAATGAGACTACTTGGGCCACCATACATAGGGTTTTTTCTTCCCCTAATCTCTTACACAAGACCCTGATCCTTGCACCAATGTTTTTCTTTTTTGTATTCTGCTTTGTCATGGTCACCATGACCATTCACTCAATAATGAATGGAGCACACCCTATTGGTATATTCATGAAGTAATCTGAATGGCCATTTACATAAAATAGAGGCCAGTAAAAGGACTACAAATGAGACTTGTTCAGAATGTACATGTTAAAGATAAGTATAATTTATAAAGAAGTAAAATGGTATTCTTGCAAGCAATTTTATAGATATGTTTCTTTTTTTTCATTTAGACTCTGGCTATATAAATGGTCTTATTTATTGGCTCTTACAGAGCAATATAGAGTTTTCAGCAAGACCTAATGATTAGGGCTAAGCCACTGCCATTTATATATATCTTTAACAGTTGGATTGAGCTTTTTGTGATTAGTGAGCATTAACATTTAATCCATGTATGGGCTGATGTAACTCCATATGTTTCTCTCTGTCTTTGTCTTCTCGTCCGTTACTTTAATGACAGTAAAGTTGAATCTATGAGTCTAAGATAATTTGGTAAAATATACCTTTATCCGAAAACGACTGTCTTTTATACTGAGGTGGATAGTGTGTCCTGCTGCTTGGTGCATAAAACAAAGTCCATGTAAATATAGTTTGCCAGGGTTGGTGTTGAACATAAGTGGCCTGCACAGAGCCCTAACCTGAACCCCTTTATTCACTTTTAGAATTGGAATGAACTGGTACTGGACTGCATCATTAATGCTCTTGAACTGAATGAGCACAAATTCATGGAACTACACTCCAATATTAATAATAAAAGTAAA